>CM076575.1:1690586562-1691186562 GCA_034641835.2 Pinus albicaulis | reverse complement strand
AGAGAAATTCAACTCCTCAGCTATATTACAATGAATAAAACTATGGGTACTGCCTGAACCAATTACCACTATTAACTTTTTCTTCTTGATATATCCTTTTATCTTGAGAGTTTGAGGAGTGGTAATTCCCATCAATGCATTACGAGATATGGTAATACTCATTTATTATTTATTTGGGGTTGATTCTTGGTGTATATCCTCTTCTTTTGATGTTTCTTATTCCTTTACTTCCTCCTCTTCACAATATATGTAAAATATGTTTTTCTCGACACACTTATGACATCTAGTGTAATTCCTATCACAAATATAACAAATAATTTTTGCACTTTTTTCCTCTAGTTGTTGTGGTGTCAACCTGGTAGGTTATGGGAGCCTAGCAGCATCAACACTTCCATCTTTATAGTAGTGAGTGGAGACTTGTTGTCATAATTTTGCTTTCAATTTTTCTTTCCACCTTGAATGTCCTCTCCAATGAATTAGGTTACCAAAGTTGAACATCGTGTTGGATGTTATCCTTTAAAGTTCTTATGAAAAAATCAATACTATGCTCCTCTAGAATATCAGTTACCCTAATAGTCAATTGTTGTAAGTCCTTAATGTGCTCTAACATTGAACCCTTTTTTTGATATTTATCAATTGGCTAAAGAAGGTGTCACTCTTTGTATCCTCATAATGTGCTATCATTTCCTTTGTAAAAATTGACCAAGTGGAAAGTGGTTTACAACAACAAAGCCTTCTATATTATACAAAACGATTAGGTTATAAATATAAAAATGAAATGCATACATTTTATGTGTGTTGCATATCATGTACATAAAAATATTTCTCCATCCGTAGTATCCATGTTACTGGATCCTTTTCATCAAAATTTCTCATATCGATCTTTGGAATCTGGTTAGTCTTTGACCCAAATATTAGAGAAATTTTGAGCTAGAAAATGGGCCTCCTAAGGAATATTATAAAATAATAGTGGAAATAATAATAAAAAATTTAGCTTATCTCATTAAATTTTGGAGGGAAAATGAAAAATTATTTTTTCAACTCATTTTTTCAACTTATATCCCCATAATTTTACTCTAATTTCGAGCCGGATCACACTTTGTATGGGTAATTTAATTCATCATCCAATGTTTACCCATGTTGCATATTTTTTATGGACCCTACTATAAGGAAAATCAGAAATACATGAAGAATCCTCATTAAAATCACATTTTTTTCATGTATTTCTCATTTTTCATGCAACAGGGTTCATCTAAAGTATGCAACATGGGTACTCCTTGGTTGAGTAATTATATTATGCATCCAAAAAGTGCTCCCACTTGAAATTTGAATAAAATTGTGGGAGATAAGTCGAAAATACGAGTTGGAAAAGCATTTTTTTACTTTTTTATTATTTTATATTTTTACCTTTTTACTCCAAAAATTGTGAATCATCCACATGGTTGGCATCATCACCTAAATCTTATTCATTCTCACAAAGTTTATTTTGGTCGTACATTTTTGTTTTGGCGCCCATTTTTTACCTCAAAATTTCTCTAATGATTAGTCTCTAAAAGCATGATAAAAATTATTTTTTTCTCATCATGAGTTTCATGGAAAACCTTTTCATCATTCAAAATATATCATGTTGCATTTCTTCCTCTTCTTCATGTGTCATAATAGATATTTCTGGTTTCTTACTTTGAGTATCCATTTTTTTTTGTTTCGAGGAATATTTGAACCAAATAATGATATCTACGCTTTACTGTTCCCTTTGAACTACTTCATACTTATTTTCCAAATAACACTTACGCAAATTTAAAAAAATACACACCATTTTTTCCTTTTTTTTGGAGCTTGATATTGAAATTGTTGTATATAGCTAATTTAGGCCTCCCATGGTCTAACATTCTATCATGTGGTAGCCCTCTGAGTCTTCTTTTTGATGCCTCAAGCTAGACCAATATTGGATTCTTCAAGATAAAGTTGTGCCAAATCTCCCACGATGACCCGACTATGGACTGGTTTAGTAGAGATAACTTGTATGGGATTATACACGTCACTATTTCAACCTTTGGCTTAAAATTGATACCTGAAAAACTACATTCTATTCACTTTCAATCACTCTTTACAAAGTTCAAATCCGATGCTTGAAAAGAAAGTTATGACGATTTTCTCTAGGTCACCTCTTTGAGACTGAATTCCAGAGCAACCAGAAACTCTAACCTCTTCGGATCATATCCCAAAATATATAGTGAACCAAGATCTGAAATTTTTATAAGACATTCACCAAAATTTAGGCTTCACGTGGTCAAAATTTTAGCTTTTAAAGCTTCATAGAAAACAAGTTATAGTGAAAATTCTAATATGACTTGTTTGTAGCAGTGAAACTCTCGAATCCAAAGCTCCGCTACCAAATGTTATGCAACTAGATCACAAAATTGAAGAAAAAATAGATCAAAGACTTGAAAATTATCTCCTTCAAGGGGGAAACCTCTTTTACATCACATAAATGAAAAATTATTGGATGAAACAAATGACAAGACCTCTTTGGTATATATAGGAGTCTAAGGGGTCACAATATAACTAGAGCCTACTGAACAATAATAATATAAGGGCACACCAATAATAATAGTGAACTTCTAAGTGGGATAACAATAATAATATCGGGGCTACATGAACACAGCAATAACAATAAGAGAGCTACAGTGAAAATAACAATAAGGAGGCTACACTAATATTTTAGGGACCTGACATGACCCATGGTGGAGTTTAGGTTATGTCAATAGTTATGGTTTTGTGCACTTGGTATTGGTGACTCATGGTATTGCATGTAGTTGAATCTCTTAAAAGGCTTGGGGATTCTCCATTGTACTGAGCTAGAGTTGAGAGATGAAAACTTAGGTTGTTGGTTGGATTGGTTATGTTTTAGCCAAAGACAATAATAGATCTATTATTGACTGGTTTTCCTCCAATTAAGGTTTTCCAGAATAAATCATAATATACATGGTTTGAATCTTTGTTGTTTAATTATTATATTTATTCCTCTCATATTCTATCTATGAGAAACTAACAATATTAGCATTCCCAGATAGTATATAGATGTAGAAAAAGGAGGTAAATACATTGTATGGTTCAACATTGTTTGCCTTTAACTAAAAAAATACAACTGAAAAAACCATAATTACAGATATGGCTGGATGAATTTAGAGAACTTTATAACTATTTATGTTTATACCAATTGTAGAATACCAATGCAGTGGTTTTCATGAGGTCATTTCTATTCAAGTAACCATATATAGGTAAGTCGGGTTATTCTATGAGAAGATAGACATACAATGGATGTGTTTGTATCTTGTGGTACTATTTTGTTTGACAAAAGTGGAGCGTTAACCATGGGGAAGGGGTTTGTCTGCAAGGGAATTGAACCAATCCATGGATATAATTTACCTTGACAAATGGACAAGAATGTTAATTCTTCTTGCAATCCAATATGTGAAACGGAATCACTAGCAGAGCCATCCGTAATAGAAAAAGGAGCAAGGGAAAAGAACTTCGTCTTGTTTTGGTTGAGCATTTTAAATAATACTAAAAAAATTTATGTTTGCTACTTTGACTGGAATATAATAAGGAGATGGCATTCAACACAACGACATAGAGGAGTTGGAAAAATTTGTTTGTGGTAGACTATTTCTTATAATAGGTAGACTGGAAAACCAAATGTCAATTAAACAACACAAATCAATAAAAGAGGTCACAATTTTACCATAAAATAATGGAAATTTTGGCAAGATTTTGACAAAATTCCGCAAAATGTTTTTGGAAATATGGAATTACCACTATAAACTTTAAAATTTTTAATGCCTCGAAATTCTTGATGATTTTAAATTTATTTCTACCATAAAAAAAAACTATTCAACTAAGTTAGATTTTTTTATTTTTTTTTTAAGATTTTAACCAAAAAATTTAGCCTCCTCAGACGACCCCGCCCATCATTTATATCAATTTTCATATAAAATAAATTTTAATTAAAACGTTATATGATTTTATAAATATACCGCTTTAACAGGCCTATAAAAAGATACAGGTACGTTATCATGATGTTAAACTTTAAGTGCAAAGCTTATAATAATATTTATTAATACTTTTTTTACCATATCAATAACTATTAATACTTTATTTACCATATCATTAACTACGCAATGCCTGATTCTATAAGTATCTTTGAGCTCATAAGACAACCTTAAATGAGATAATATTTGACAGGAATCTGATGCTCTTAAAGTGAATCTGTAATGTGCCTCCTTTTCCATTAAAGTGCAGACGTACATATAAAATAATTATTGAATCCTTTTAGTTATAAAAATGTCATAAATAATAATACTTTTTATTTAACATTAAAATAAAATTTGTTTTAGAGTGCAACTTAATTTTCCATTGAAATATGATGATGGGTTAGATAATAGAAATGAAAAAAATTATAAATTAAGAAATTCAAGGTTCAATTTCTTTGTTATAACTTAATGTATGAAGGAAATTTAATGTATAGAAAAAAGAATCGATTGTAAGCTTCATCAGTATATTAATAATAATTAGAAAAGTGGTAGACTCAAAAAATGTAATAATAATCACAAAAATAAACCTTGTATCATACCAATATATCATAGCAATACAAAACTTACCCATTTATATATTATATCAATATATTATGCAAATAAGAATCTAACCCAGTTATACATTTTTATTATAATAATAATAATATTTACATACCTAAACATATTTATGTGTTTGCCAGACTTTGCAATCTTTAAGCTTGCCTTTATCTGGATCTAATGTGTGTTGTTCTGTCGAGTACGGTAGAGTTCTTTTATATATATATATACATATATATTCAAATTGCATTAATTAATATGCTTAGGTTGTTATGTCGAGTACGGTAGAGTTCATATATATATATATATATATTCAAATTGCATTAATTAATATGCTTAACCCCAAGTGAAGTAATATTAATGTATTGAAATTAAAAACTTATTTAGGCAGACTTACCTTCCAAAATACTTAAAAATAGAGTGGTTGGAAATAATATAGTAACACTAACCAGCCTAGGATCCACCTTCAGATTCACATATATTCAGCTTCACATATACCAAGAACGTATGTGTGAAAGTGGGTGGAAAAATAACAATGTCAAAAACTTTCCACGATGGACAGGAGACGATCGAGTATATATGTTAATGTTTATAATGAGTATATCACCTCCGTGACATAACCTGGTTACCACTATTATCAGCCAATTATTAAACAATTGTTTTGTGTACATCAAGCGAGAAAGCGACAGTGATGCGTGGAGCCAAACATTGGGACCATGTCTGCCTACTTCAAGTCATTGCTGAGCCTTTGATTCATTATTCGAATACCTGGGGAAGTCTATATAGTGAGAACGAGATCAAGTGTTTCACTTGAGCTTCCTGGAAATCTCGTTCGTTTCCAAAATCAGATCCTCACCTACTGGGGACTCCAGACTCGAGAGAGATGGGTGACGGATTAGTAGAGAGACCTGAGCAGTTAGAGGGCAGGGCCGCACTAGAAATAGAGTCCATATCAGACAGCATTAAGATAATAGAAGAGGTAGATTCTGCAAATCACTGTACATTTTACTCATGCCACAAGCAAGTCTAAATTTATGTAGATTACATATTCTGAGAATATGATCAGGAGAAAAGTTATGGCGAAAATATTTCAAAAATCTGCAATCGTGCTAAAATATTATGATCACCTTTCAATTCAATTTACGTTTACCATTTGCTGCATCGTATTCTATAAAATGTTAAATTATTACTTATAAAATTGGGTCGACTGGCGGAAGCGATGGAGTATTTCGAGTTTCAAACAAAAGAATCCGAAAATTTTGTCACCTATCATGCTTTTTAATTTTCTTTTAATTTTCTGAAATATTACAGAAAGTAAAACCTGGATGGAAGAAATTATTAGAGTATATTGGGCCGGGAATTCTGATTGCCATAGCCTTCCTTGATCCTGGATGCGGTAAGCAGTTTTCATATTCTTGTGAGCTGTGAGCCAATAAAGGAACTTATAGGTTGCCTATTGGTAATTCTCGTTCTATCACTGGAATCTGATAAGTTGTTTTTTTTCCTTGTGTTTCAGTGGAGTCTGATTTGCAGGCAGGGGCAAAGTATAAATATGAGGTATATCCCAACACAACATGATATAGAACGTGTCTTCTTCGAAATGAGTAATGAGAATCTTAGTATTTTATGGTGTTTCAGTTTAGAACAAAATTTTAAAAGAGTATAATTGTCATTTTGTCTCATAGAAGTATTTTATAAAAAGAGTGTATAAAATTTAGAGGCATTTTGAGTTATTTTTAGAGGTATATAAAATTTTATTTTTAGAAAAGGTCTGATGAATAATAAAATGGTCGTATATGAATAATATGAAGATTGTAGTTTATATGATTCAGTTTAGAGTAAATCAAACGAGATTTTGTGTGTGGCAAAAGTGTTTTTCTAAAAAATAGTGTATATCAGAGTAAAGATAAATTTTTAAGTTTTTAGTTTAATTTTACATACTACTGTTTTATATATATATATATATAAGTGGAGAGGTTTGTGTTATGGAAAAAAAATTTATGGTATAAGAGTTTTTTTTTGAGTGGGTGTTGGAGGAATCACCCTAACTCTATAGAATCCATATTGGAAAGTTTACCAATACTGAGTTAGGTTTGAGGGGGTGTTGGAGGAATCACCCCATTTCTATGGAATGAGTAATTTCCACTCTAGAGATCCTAGTTAGCGTTTGAGGGGGGCAAGGGGTGGGTTTAGAAAGTTTATCAATAATTTCCACCCTAGAGATCCTAGAGGGGGGCAACGGGCAGGTTTAGAAAGTTTACCAATTACCAATACCTGTCAGTTTGGTATCAGAGCCTCTACCTAGGTTCAATAAGTTTACCAATACCTGCGGGTTTGGTAACTAGGTTCAATAAGTTTAGCAATACTTGCGGGTTTGGTATCAATAAGTTTACCAATACCTGTGGGTTTGGTATGGACCTAGGTTCATAGGTTCAATTCCTTCGAGCTATGTTTTAGGGGGGGTGTTGGAGGAATTCCCTCACCTCTATTGAATGAGTAATTTTCACCCTAGAGATCCTAGTTATTGCATTTGGGGGAGGCTAGGGTGTTGGAGGAACACCTCTACGGAATCCATAATTTCCACCCTAGAGATTCTAGCCGTAGTTACCTGTTTGGAAAGTTTACGAACAAGAAAACCTCTTCATGGTATTCCATTGAGGTGTGGGTGTTGGACTAATCCATAATTTCCACCGAGAGAATTATATTCCACTCTTGAGATCCTAACCCTAATTACCAATTTGGAAAGTTTACCAACACTCAAAACTTTTAGTGATATTCCATTCCACCCTTGGGATCCTAATTACCTCATTACCATAATTTTGGAAAGTTTACCAATAAACAAACCTCTTCATGGTATTCCATTACACCCTTAAAATACTAGTTACCCTAGTTTGAAAAGTTTACCAAAACTCAAACATCTTCTTATATTATATCCTCCAAAAATAAAAACATATATTAAAATAATGTATTTATTTTATTGATAGCTATGTGTTTTTTTTTAATGAAGCGGTTGATAATATAACTCTTATGTATTTAAAATAAGCATACTATGTTTGTGGCTTACGTATTTATACATTGAATAAGTCTGGACAATTTCGACGAGTCTATGTTTTACATTTCACTGTTTTCGTCGTTCTCAATCAGAAGTTATACACTGATAGGTTATTTTTTATATATTTTTTTATTATACTCTTAAATATTATGATTTAAGAGTATAATATCACTTAGTTTCCATGTTCACAAAATATCATGATATTCTATAATGATACATGTAAATAAATGACTCACAGCTCACACCAATAAGATTATTGATTTCTTAAATTTGCCAGGAACTGATCGAAGAGACTGCCCCTTATAATCATGCAACTTTCCAATTCTTCATCATCTTCTGTTTATTTTCTTTTGTAGCTACTGTGGATCATATTAGTCGGGTCTATTTTTGGCGTCCTTATACAATATCTTGCAGCCAATTTGGGAGTCGTGACAGGTCTGTTCAGAGACCCAGCCTCGATTTCTTCTCTTAGACAATTATATGAGCTCATATTTTCCTAACAAAGAATTATCCTAACCCATGAAACTATTAGCATCACAGGCAAACATCTGTCCCAACACTACAGAGAAGAGTATCCAAGGAAATTAAATTATGTCTTATGGCTACTGTCAGAATTGGCTGTTACTACAGCAGATATTCCTGAAGGTTAGGATAATGTGTTCTGTAAATATCTTCCATTTTGATTTTTTGGTTTTAAATTGCAAACTGCTTGTGAACACATTGGTAATTAATTTCTCATTTACCTAACGTGTTGCTGCACTGTATTTATGCCAGTTATTGGAACTGCTCTTGCTCTTAATATGCTGTTGCATATACCTATTTGGGCTGGTGTTCTCATAGCTGGAATCAGCACGCTCCTTCTTCTTGGTTTAGAAAGATTTGGGGTGCTATATCCTTTCCCTTATATTTCATTCACGTCTTTTCATACCAGATTCCTTTTTAATTTTCTTATCAAGCATTAATGTTCCTTGAAAATATTTTAACGTGTTATAATAAAATCCAGATGAGAAAATTGGAGGTGTTCATTGCTCTTCTTCTGTTCATAATGTTGGGGGCTTTTCTTGCCGAGCTAGTATATGCAAAGCCTAAACCCGGAGAGCTCTTTAAAGGAATGTTCGTTCCTCAGCTAAGCGGGCATGGTGCCACTGGTCTGGCCATCTCACTAATTGGAGCCTTGATTACTCCGTAAAGTTCTATCGTTTTTCCTTTTACCAATTCCATGAAATTATATGTTTACACAAGTTCATCAATGTTTAGTCGATGCAGTCTATCCCATGCCTATGAATGGGATCCAATGGGCTTCTTTCATCATGAAAGTCTCCTGTAAAACATTTCTGACAAACCACATAACTAATAATATAATCAACCATGTCCAGGCACAATCTATTTCTTCATTCTGCCTTGGTGCTCACGCGGAAAGTAAAACCTAATGTTGATGCAATTAATGTAAGTACATTTCCACCATTTATACAGCTCTGAAACCATACATATGTCGTTGTTTCACTAATCAAGTCAAATATATATGAAATGATTCGGAATGGTATCTATGTTACAGTCAGCGTGCAGATATTTCCTCATAGAAACTGGAATCGTTCTATTTATCTCATTCGTCATCAATGTTGCTGTTACTTCTTTGACCGCGACCGTCTGTTATTCAACAACCCTATCTCAAGAAAATCAAGCGAATTGTGCGAACTTGGATCTGAATAAATCATCTTTTCTACTTAAAGTAAGTCAATATCCTTGTAAATCCTATTGAGCTTTCTTTCCACTTTGTTGGTTTGTTTTTTACTATCCTCTCTGGTTTAGCTCTGCTACTTTGCATTTGTCTATCCTAAATCTAATCTAGCTGTAATAATTGTACTAATTGAAAATACATGTAGAGATTGTATTTTTTTTTTTAATTAGACACGTTTCATTAATAGAAAGAGAGTACATTATTATATTTATCATATTTATGTTTCACATTGTTCCTTTATCCTATACAATAAAAGTTTATCTAATTCTTTTTCAAAAACTTACAAAATTTTCTAATGATATTATCAAAGATCTTTTCCTACTAAAATCCAGTTCAAACAAATGCTTGCATAATATAACTACATGCAGATGTAGACGATCAAGCAAACCGGTGCCAAAAAAACATGAAAGTAAAAGAAGTACCTAAAAAACATGAAAAGTAAAAGAAGTACCTATATAGAGTGGATGATCCCAGAATTCGTAAGGCAGTTATGGTAATAGGCAGAATAAAAGAATTTCCCCCTCTCAACCCCAATGCTTTTCTTCCCTGTAGATGAGATTAAAACATAGCCTTGCTTTTCTTCCCTGTAGATGAGATTAAAACATAGCCTTGAAGGAGGTAGATGGGTTTGGAATATGGTCCATCCCATTAGAAAGAATGGGTGGGCTGAAGTGAGAATGGTAGATCGGTTTGGAATATGGTCCATCCAATTAGAAAGAATGGGTGGGCTGAAGTGAGAATGGTAGATCGGTTTGGAATATGGTCCATCCAATTAGAAAGAATGGGTGGGTTGAAGTGAGAATGGTTTTTAGACTAGCTAATTATACTTTTCGCTTCTCCATAGATAGAAATGGAATCCAAACCCAATTATGTGGCAAATAACATAGATTCCATAGAGTAATCACCTTCACTATGTTATTAGTCCTCTACCCCTTGCCACCAAAAGTGATAGTAAAAATCAGGTTACCGTGTAATAACCACTCAGCAGCCACAATTTCTATTTTGACAAGCACCATTTTGATATCCCTGTATTTGTATTTCCTGAGTTGGGATGTGCTTCCACAACCCAATCTCATTGAAATAGGATATAATCTTCTTGGTGGCCATCCATACGAGACATTCCAATTTAGCCAAATCACCCATAAAACATAGAATCGAAGTGCTAGATACTCGTTGTCATTAACGCAGTTGTAGGAAAAAATTAGGTTTATCAAAATTTAAACCATTATGATAATAAATACATGACTACTTAAATAAACTTTACTATTGAAAATAAACACCATAAGTATAGATACTGAAAAAAAAGCATGATAGAAGTAACTTGGGCCAGATCCTGAAAGCCTTAGCCTTGCTAAAACTGAAGGTTTCCTTCACATCATAATACAGATGTCCTTCAATGTGTTCTGACCATGTTAATAGATTAAATCTTCTTAAAATATCTTTCTATTACCACTATCTCGAAACATATTTTTAAAGATAATTTGTACGGAAGAATATCTGTCAACCACCTCAATTTCTAACGAACTCAACCGGAAAATTGTATTTTATCAATTTCAAATCCTTATTGTAACGTTGCAGGGAAACTGACTCATCGAATCAGGAAAACTTTAGGTTTTGCTATTGGACTCAAAAAGGCTGCAGAATTTTTGGTCGCAATTATAGAGACCTCTGGTCTCTTAGTTCCTTGTGTATCGATGTTGCTTGAATTTAGACAATGAAGTTCCTGTATTTTCATTTAATTCCATCATACTCGTTAACTTAGGCTTCCCCATTTTTGGAAGAGGAATTGTCTATACCCTTAATACGGGAGGTTCCTAAATTGATAAATTGAAAAACATCTTTGTGCATCTTCAGAGTGTTCTAGGGAGCTGGAGCTCAATACTTTATGGAATTGCGATACTGGCATCTGGGCAGAGCTCCGCCATGACAGGAACATATGCTGGGCAGTTTATCATGGAGGTGCGTCATGAACTGATCTTTCAGCGAAATTGAAGAGAAAGGATTATTGATTTTTTTCCAACCTAATTTCCATAATAATCCTCTGATGACATCTAACTGTGGCTAGTCTTTTTCGTTACAGGGATTTATCAATTTGAAAATGAAGTTATGGCTCCGTAATCTTATGACACGGTCCGTTGCCATCATCCCATCTCTGGTAGTTGCAATTATCGCTGGATCTTCTGGATCAGGAAAACTGATTATTATGGCCTCGGTATGCTCTTAATGTCTATGCTATTACTAGTAAATAATCCGACTCTAATAATTTATATTACAGTAATAATCCGACTCTAATAATTTATATTACAGTTCCATTAATTTATTGTTTACAATTTTTTTTTATTGTTTATCTTATTTTTATTTATTTATTTTTAAATATATAATTAAATTAGTGTGGTAAGTAGTTATATTTTTTTAATAAATTAAATATAAAATATAAATTATAAATGTAGTCGTATAAATTAAATGGTTATTTAATATAGATAGGTATCAATTTATAATAAAAATCAAAATATTTACTTCATAATATAATATATGTTGTTAGGAGGTATGAGTATCTATAATAAAAATCAAAATATTTACTTCATAATATAATATATGTTGTTAGGAGGTATGGGTATCTAATCAATGAGAATAGAGATCACAAGTATTAGGAGCATGGGAATTTAAGCCATTATAATCACACAAGGATCATACTCACTAGGTGACATTTTCACTACATAGTGTCTTAATAGAACGCCCTGTTACTATCTATTCTATATTGTGTGAAGATATTACAAAAAATTTTAAAAATTAAAAAATCTATTTAAATTATAACTTTTTTTATGAAAATAGTTGATATATAAGTTAAACACATATATATGAAAAAAAGATGAAACAAGATTCTTATCAATGAAGATTTACTCTTATTTTACCATGGAGATTCTTAATATGTAAATCAACTTTATTAATACCATGGATCAATACTATATCTTATCAATATCACATGCTCAAGAACTATAGGTCAATTCATATGACATTAGTTCATATATTTTTTAATTAAAATATAAAAAATGACATGACTACTTGAAGATAAATCTCAAGCTTTAGGTTTTATATGTTAATAAAAATATTATAAAATATTTTGTGAAGCTTAAATCCCTAATATTCACTTAATAACTATTGAGAATTAAATTAGAATTTTAGAAAACCTATTTCAAAATTAACAACAAACCATTTATAAATAAAAAATAAAAAATTATAAAAAATAAGAAAAAATAAATAAATAAATAACTTAGATTTCCACAATTTTAATATAGTTTAATTAAATGATATAAAAATTAATACATATTCATTAAAAATAAATTACAATATTAATTAATAACACAATTACATTAATTATCATAACTACTAATAATAGTAATTACTAATTAATATTAAAAAATTTAAAAATTCTATATAAATATTGAATATTGAAATTATGTTGAGAAATCATAAAACGAATATTGAAATCATAATATCCTAAATACTATTTAATACATATGGTATGATATCTTTGAAAATATTGCTATAATACTTTCAATTTATTCATTAATCAAACTATATATACGCACAATATTTTTTATAATGTTCTTATAAGATCTTTAATTTATTCACTGCAAAATTAATAATAATCATAAAATAATTTTATTATTAAAACTTAAATTAATAATAGAATTTAAAAAAAATCTTATTAAAAAGATGTTATTAATGTCAAAATTAACTTCATTATTATAATAAAATATTTGATTAATTAAAGTATATCCTCTCAGATACAAACAAATTTGATACTTTCTTTCAATTTCGCTTCTTTGACGTGGATCATAAAATGTTATTTTATCAATTATTAAGCTTTCATAAAATCAGCCATGCTTGTATTCTTATATTATCGTATATGCACAGGTTCAAATTCCTTGATGTTTTAACGTAGCGAAAATCAATAACATTTGTACTGTTTCCCTGCAGATGATATTATCCTTTTTATTACCATTTTCAATGATTCCGCTGTTGAAATTCACCAGTAGCGAAATAAAGATGGGTCCTCACAAGAACTCAATCACAGTAAGCTACTACCAGCTTGCACAAACAAAATTTATTTTCATAATGCTTGGGAAAATGTTGAAAAAGCTTTTATAAACTACCGTTGCTCTTTATATGTCGCAGGTTACGGTTGTTACTTGGGCGATCTCATGGTGTATCATTGGCATTAACATCTACTATCTGGGCGTCGGATTTGTAAAATGGTTGCTCCATAACAGTCTGCCTAAAATAGCTGTGATATTTATAGCAATATTGGTATTTCCATTCATTGGTATGTATATAGCGTTGATTTTGTATTTGACATTTAGACGAGACAAGAAAGTCACTTATGTAGCCCCAGGAGGGTCCTCCCTGCCAAAGCCCTCTTGGCACTCCAATTACTCAGCAAGCAGAGAGGTAGAAGACCTCGGAGTATAATATCGTGCAGCGTCACCTGGGTTCCATGGAGAAAACAAAAGATGATCATTACACGTTGCCCATTCTCTTATATTAAAAAATGGTTCACCTATACATGAAACCTGTAGACACTGTATATAGACATCAGCCTCTGGTTTAGTTGTTAGGTTTAGTTTGCATGTTCCTCACGTTATTGTGAGATAGGGCCATCCCCAGTTAGAACAAGTTATCACGCAAACTTGACCTTTTTGTGCAAAAGTTATATTGTGTTTTAAAATCATAAAGATAGGCAGGAGCCGTAGAAGAATAAAATGTTTAAGCATACGTTGCAGAATAAGTCTGGTAGCTTAGAAGCTGATATTGGAAAGACATATAAACATTGAATCAGAATCATATTGGCATGTATAGCTGAATATATTGAGCATATGTTTTGTTATGAATCTAATGCGAAGCTAAGAAAACTGCAATTTTGAAATTTGTCGATATACTCTGACCGTTGTTTGTTAACGGATTTGTTCTCTTACGAATCGTTACCGGTTTTTCTACTCATGGCTCTTTATGCGTTATATAATTTGTATTTGACTTTGGTACAACACACGAAAGCAAAACAGTGCAGACAACTCATTATAATTTCAATGGATGAAAAGGAAATGAATTAGTCAACTAATATAATCTCTCTTTGCTTATTAACGTGGTAGTTGATGTTTCGGAATATGTATAAAAGAGCTATTTTGATTTAATTAATTGAGATGAGCGGTTTTAAAATTTAACATATTTAGATATAATATTAATTAAGTGGAAATTACATTATTTAACATTTTTTTTTTTTTAGTATTATAAATATCAAAGTGTTGCTTTTTAGATTCTAAATTGTGTCGCTACACTGATTTGGTAAAAATGTAGAATGATGTGTAAATGGTTAACAAGTTCACTAATGTAATGATACCAAGTATCAATTTATTTACCTTTGTAATGAAACACATTATTTTTTAATAGCGTCAAGTCAAAATATAGAAAGATAGTTGTTATTGTTAATAAGCTTATTAATGAAATGATAGAAAGTGTCAATGTGATTATTTTTATGATGAAATTCATGATTATTTTATTGTCATAAATAAAATGAGAGTCGTTCTCTGTTTTTGCAACATGGCTTAAGAGTTTTCTCAGCGATATAACATAAAAAGTTGTCGGTGTAGCTACTACATACTCCATTTCAACTAAACATATTATGACAATGGGTTATTTTCCATCATCAATGCTACCTACAAAATAACTACTTATGTAGCCAACAATAATAACTTCTCTGGAAGTGGAATATCAAATTCTATAATTTATTCTACCTACAATGCACTTTAATATGTTTGTATCAAAAATACAACTTGATTGCTTGGGATACTCCATAAATATGTAAATTAACCTATTCCATACATGATATTTCGTGTAATGTTAGACTCCTATAATACTAGTGTATTCCCCTTATTTTTATTGTTATTGTAGCCCCTATTGTTATTGTTGTTCACATGTATCCCCTGTGTTGTGATTGTTGTGCCCATGTATCCCCATGTTGTTATTTTTGTGCTCCCATAGAATTCCAGTATTTCTATTGTTGTACCCTTATATTATTATTGTTATGTAGGCTCTGATTATACTGTGACCCCTTAGACTCCTATATATACAAAAGAGGTCTTATCATTTGTATCATCCATGAATTGTTCATTTATGTAATGTAAATGAGGTTCCCCCTAGAATAGGACAAGTTTGAAGTCGTTGATTTATCATTTCTTCACTTCTTTGAGCTATTTGCATAACATTTGGTATGAGAGCTTTGGATTCTAGGGTTTCACTTCTTCAAATAGGACATTTTGGAAGTTTCTCTATAAAAAAATTTCTATGAAGCTTCAGAAGTTTAAATTCCAACCACGTGGAGTTGAAGTATTGGTGAGCATTGTGCACGAATTTCAAATATTAGTTCACTATGTTTTTGGAGATATGATCCAAGGAATTTATGGTTTTTGCAGACTCGAGAATTCCATGTCAAACAGGTGACCTAGGGAAAATCGTCATAACTTTCTCTCTGAGCATCGAATTTGAATTTTGTAAAAAAGGATTGAAATTGGACAAACTGTAGTGTTTTGGGTATCATTTTCAGGGTCGAAGGTTGAAACAATGACACACAGAATTGTGTAAAATTTTTCTCTACTGAACCAATATATAATCCTGTCATTGTGGGAGATTGGACATAACTCTTTGTTGAAGAGTCCAATCTCGGTCGGACTTGTATGGTCAGAAGGAATATTGGGAGGGCTACCACATAATGAAATTTCAAATCTTGGAGATCTAAAATTATAGAGTTATAACAATTTCAATATCAAACTCCTAAAGAACAAGAAAAAGATGTGTATTTTTAAAAAATTTCATAACTTTTGTTTGAATTTTCAGTTTGAAGTGATTCAAAGGGCACAGTGAAGCATAGATATAATTTTTTGATTCCAAAATTCCTCAAAAAAGATGGACACACCTAGTAAGCAACCAGAAATCTCTTCTATGATACATGAAGAAGAGGAAGAAATGCATCATGATATATCAAAATTATGAGACCAAGTGCAAAAAAAATTGTTCTCGCAAAAAGTAACAAAAATTGAATTGGAAACCAAGGTGAACGTTATAGATGGTATAAAAATGGACATGGGAGTTTGAACGATGGTTTAAAAGCATACATGGAAGCAATGATGAATGTTAAGATATAGGGGTTGGAGGAAGATTTGGAAAAGTTGCTAGAAGAAGGGCTTCCGAGTGGTGACAAGGTAATCCATTAAAATAATGATGAGGACAAAAGGACTATGATTATGATTTTAGAGACTTCAATGTTGGGTTTAATAACCACCACATTCCAAATATTGATATGAGGAAGTTGGTGGCAAGGATCGAGTAACATGGATACTGCAGATGGAGCAATATTTTGATCTCTATGTGTGCAACACATGCAAAAGGTACTCATTGAAAATAGATATTTAGAACCCAATCATTTTGTATGGTATTGATGACTTTGTTATCATAAACCAATTTTCACTTAGTATTTTTTTACAAAGGAAATGATAGCACATTAATAGGATACAAAGAGCAACACATTCTTTAGCCAATTGATAAATATTAAACAAAAGGATTCAATGGCAGAACACATTGAGGACTTCCAAAAATTGAATATCACGGTAAACAATATTCCAAAGAAGCATAGGATTTATGTCTTCATAGGGAATTTCAAGGATAACATCGAACATAAGGTTTGCCTTTGGGAACCTGATTCACTAGAGAAGACATTCAGGGTGGAAAGAAAAACTATGGAAACAAAGAACTCTATCACTTGCAACTATAAATATGGAAGCGTTTCAACTCCTAGCCTTCCACAACCTACAAGTTTGAAACTACAGTAATTGGAGGAAAAAAGAAAAAAAGGGAGTTGTTACAGTTGTGATAGAAAATACGTTGAAGGTCATAACTATGTTGAGAAGAAATTATTCTTCATAGATTGTGAAGAGGAGGAAGAAAATGAACAAGAAACATTAAAAGTGGAGGATATACACCAGGAACCAACCCCTAAGAAAGAAGAAATGAATCCGACCATATATTGCAATACATTGGAAGGAATTACCACTCCTCAAACACTTAATTTAGAAGGATATATAAGAAGAAAAAGCTAATAGTGTTGATTGATTTAGATACTACTCATTATTTTATTCATTTTAAGATATCCAAGGAATTGAATTTCTTCCTATATCCAGTACCAAAATTTTAAGTGATGGTTGCAAATGGAGGAACTATAAATTTCCCTAGAAAGTGCCATAATATCATGCTAACCATCGAGGAATATGTATTGAATAGTCCAATGCTTTCTATTCCAATGGGTGGTGTTGATGTTGTACTAGGAATCCAAAGGTTACAATCTTTAAGGATCATAGATTTTAATTTTCAAGAACTTTTCTTGAATTTTTTTAGGAAGGAAAGGAAGTTGAATTAAGGGGTATCGCAGGGAAAATATGAAAGATAATTAGCTCTAATGGAATGAAAAAAACTTCTGAATGAAGAACAATGAAGCATAATTACACAATTATGCTCACTTGAGGTTCAAACATCAAAATCATCTATTTCTCTATATCTCCAAAAAGTCTTAGACAATCATTCTAAGGTATTTGAGACTCTCAAAGGCCTCCCACCTATTTTTGATCGTGATCATGCCATTCACTTGATTCAAGAAGTGTTCCTCCAAACATCAAACCTTTCAGATATCTACATGCCCAAAAGAGTGAAATTGAACATTTGGTTGTAAAAATGCTAAAGGTTCAATTCAACCTACTCAAAATTCTTTCTTTGCTCCAATAGTATTAGTGCATAAGAATAGTAGATGATGGAATATGGTTCAGATTTTAGGGAGCTCGACAAGCTCACTATTAAACATAAATTTATCATTCTTGTCATTGATGAATTACATGGAGAAATTTACTTAACCAAGTTGGATCTTCATTCAGGATATCATCAAATTAGATTGAAGACTAAAGATATTTCAAAAAAAACATTTAGAACTCATGAGGTTCATTATGGATTTTTGGTCATGCATTTTCGCCTTACTAATGCACCTTCGACATTTCAAGGTTTGATGAATTCCATTTTCATAACCCTCCTTAGAAAGATTGGGGTAGTATTTTTTGATGATATACTAATCTACATCAAAACTTGGGAGGATCATGTTCAACATGTTGACAGGGTTCTCAAACTACTAGAGGGGAAACAATTATATGAAAAAAACTCCAAATGTTTATTTGGAGTACAGGATGTGGAATATTTGGGTCATATTGTATCTCATGAGGGTGTTAAGGTAGACCCTAACAAAATTAAATCAATTAAGGAATGGAAAATCCCCAAAACCTTAAAGCATCTTCGAGGATTTATCGGGTTACTAGGGTATTATTGCAAGTTTGTTAAGAATTATGGGATAATAGCAGCACCTCTAACAACATTACTGAAGAAATTTTCAGTTTTTTGGACTTCATAAGAAATTAAGGCATTTGAACATCTTAAAGAGTCAATGTTCCAAGCATTGGTCTTAGCTATGACTAATTTCACAAAAACCTATATTGTAGAATGTGATGCCTTAGGAAATTGAATTGTTGTTGTTTTAATGCAAGAAGGAAGACCTATTTATTTTCAAAGTCATCTAATCAAATAAAAGTATTTAGACAAAAATCTTTATGAGAGGGAAATGTTGGCAATACTACATGCACTAAAGAAATGGAAACCTTACTTAATGGGAATACACTTCAAGGTAAATATCATGATAATATTAAATAATTTTTTGAAAAAACATTATCTTCAAAAAAGCTGCAAAAATTTGTCACAAAGATTTCGGGTTATGACTTTGAAATCATCTACAAAAAAGGGAAGAAAAATATTATTGCAGATGCACTTTCAAGAAGGGGTGATGATGTGGTAGGATTTCTTTGTGTCATTTATATTATCCAACGTGATTGGATAGCTGAAGCAAGGGATGAATGGAAGAATGACAAAGAGGTGTGGACACTCATTCAAAATTTGCAACAAGATATGAGTACATATGATACATTTAGCTGGAAAAATGATTCACTATGGTACAAATATCACTTATGTATTTGTAACAATTCCTAAGGAAATAAAAATATTATTTTGGAATTGCACACCTCCCCTTAGGAGGGCACTCATGATTTTTAAAAACTTACCATAGGGTCAAGAAGGATTTTTTTGGGGATAGCCTTAAGTCTAATATTCAAAAGTTTGTGGAAGAATGTTTGGTTTTCCTACAAAATAAGTTGAGACAATTAAGACCTAGGTCTATTACAACCTTTAGCCATTCCAAGTGAGCGTTGAGAGGAGGTCTCAACGGATTTTATCATGAGTTTACCCAATTCTGAGGGAAAGAGTGTCATCATGGTGATAGTTTATAGACTTACCAATTATCCACACTTTTCTGCATTATCTCATACTTTTAAAGCTATTACAGTTGTTACTGCAATGGAAAATTTTCAAAAGCTACATGGAAACCTAAAGATTATCGTAAGTGACAAAGATCCCATTTTTACTGGAATTTTTTGGAAATTTTTTTTTTCTTGTCTTTGTACTCAATTAGCTCATAGCTCATCTTATCATCCTCAATATCAGGGGAAAGTTGAGATCGTGAACAAATGTTTGGAAGTATATCTTCGTTGCCTTGTATCTAATAAACAAACACAATGAGTCAAGTTGTTAGCTCTAGCTAAATGGTGCTATAACACTTCCTTCCATACTGCAGCAAAAATGATGCCATTTATGGCACATTATGGATATCATCCACCATTTGTCACATCATCTTTAGGAGAAATTTCTAATGTTCAAGGAGTGGAAGATCACATCAAGCATCAACAATAAGTTCTCCAACTCTTAAAGTATAACCTCACTCTGATGCATAATTGAATGAAACAACAAGAAGATTAACATCACAGTGAAATGTTTTTGTTATGTACGTGACTAGGTATTTTTACGGCTAGAACCATACAAACAAATGTCCCTCAAGAAAGCTAAGAAGTGTAATAAATTATCACCGAAGAACTATGGTACTTATAAGTTGTTGCAAAATATTAATATTATGGAATAAAAATTAGAGTTGTCTACATTTTCCCGAGTACACCCAATTTTCAATGTTTCATGCTTAAAGAAGGTTATTGGTGACAAGATCTCGGTACAAGCAGTGATGCCAAAACTTGATGAAGGAAAAATCATATTTGAGCTTGAAGAAGTCATGGAAACAAGAACCCAACAACTGCGGAATTGATTAATTTCAGAGTATCTCATTAAGTGGAAGAAATTACCCACTAAAGACTCGACATGGGACGATGATAATTTTATACAAAACCATCTGGAAATACTCAAGTGTTGAGGAAAACACTTTTCTAAAGGAGAGAGGCATGTTAGGTCCCTATAATAGTAGTGTATTCCCCTTATTGTTATTGCTCGTGTAGCTCCCTATTATTATTGTTGTGCCAATGTATCCCACATGTTGTTATTGTCGTTCCCCATAGAAGCCCACTATTGTTATTAGTTTTCCCGTAGATTATTATTATTATGTAGTCTTTGATTATATTATGACCTCTTATACTCCCATATATACCAAGGAGGTCTCATCATTTGTATCATCCAATAATGTAAAGTAGGTTTCCCCCTCGAAGAGGAAACATTTTAAGTCATTGATCTATATTTTCTTCTTTTCATTGAGTTTTTTGCATAATACTTAGTAGGTATATGATATATGAGGAAACCTACAAGTCTCTTGCACAAAGTAGCATCGTATGTTGATCCTTTCTGTGCTTTAATTAACTTTGTACCTATTATAATTGATGCACTTGTTCGTTTTGATTTATTTATTTCAAAGCTTTTCAAAATAGCATTGGCTTATGGTGACAAATAAAAATATATATTTATTTATCTCAATTCCATGAAAAAATCATCATAATACCAAGATCAATCATTTAAAACTCTATCTTCATAGATGTTTTGAAATTATCCAACATTAAATTTACTTTGTATCATACCATAAAAAATTATTATTGTCATCATTATGATTATTATTAATAATGAAAATAATTGATATATAAGTTAAACATATATACATTTGAAAAAATATGAAATAAGGTTCTTCTCCATGGAGATTTACCCCTACTTTACCATGGGGATTCGTAATATGTAAATAAAATTTATTACAATACTATGGGTCAATATGATGTCTTATAAATACCACATGCCTAAAGAACCATAACTCATTTCATATGACACTTTTCACAAGATTTTTTTTATCAATCAACTTAATTAAAAGGTAAAAAATGACATAACTACTTTGAATATAAATCTCAACCTTTGATTTGTGTATACTACTAAGAATATTCTAGAATTTCATGGACACTAAATCCTTACCATTACTATAAGCCTAATAATTATTGATAGTTGAATTAAAATTTGGAAAGACCTACTTATATCAACATAATTAACTTTGACACATATTGATATTAAATGCTTTATTAGAAAAATAGGAATTAGAAAAAAAAAATACAGAATTATAGGAAGAAAATATAAACAAATAATTTCAAATAATGTGAAATTTTAAATTCAAATAGTTTTCTCTTTATAACCATATAGTTATGACTTAGGTTTTCCACATTTTTAATATGGGTTAACATACAAATTTATTTACTTATGGTTTTCCACATTTTTAATGTAAAAATTTAATTTTTCAATAAAATGAATATGAAGAATTGAGATGTTAACCCAAGGAAATATTCTTCATCTAATACATGATCCAATCGACACTATGAAAAATTTTCCAATATTTTTTTATTTTCTTTAAATATCTTACCCTGTTTAATTTACTAAAAATTCATTTGTGAAAAATGCCTTAGCATGTATGTTTGTTTGGCATTTGGTGCCATCAATTAATGTGTATGTGATTTTGTTGGATGTCTGTGTCGTGTAATATATGAAAGGTGGAAGTGACATTCCTCACAGGCATGGAAATATTGGATAGTGGCATCCTCTGATCACAACGGTAATTATTTGTAATCACTAATAATGTAATTTTCTTTCCATTTATTTTCAGAAATTAAACTATAGTAGCAAGCCAGAGTTGGGTTACAAAGAATTTTATATTTAATTTACTATGCAGAGTGCCTAGCTAGATATATAGATATATAACAAGGAAGCATAAAAATAGCCAAATGCAAATCACTCCTCATGTAATCATTTTTCCATTTATTTTCAAAAATTAAACCACACTAGGAAGCCACAAATGGGTTAAGAAATTTTATATTAAATTTACTGTGCAAGGGTGCCTAGCTAGATATATTAAAAGGCACAAACATAGACAAATACAAGAACGAAGGAGTTGGTAGATCTATAATTAAGGTACACAAATTTCTTGAAATTTTACTTAAATATTTAGATGGGAAAAATTACCAACTCCAAGATAATATTTTCTTTATTTATTGAATGTCATTTAGAATTACAACTCAAATTTGAATTTGGGTCACAATTCATATTTCTTGAAGTAATATTCTTATAATTTTGTTATAAAAACTAACAGAGGAGAGAGATTGATTAAACACACAATACAAATCACACTATCTTTATTTATTGATCAAAGTAGTTTTATATATAGGACATAACACACTGAATTCAACACATCTAGATCATGATTCCAACTCATAAAGTAGGAATAAAAAACTTCCAGACTGACACTTGGGAATTCATAATGACATGGAAGAATTACTTCCAACACCCTCCCTTAATGCTTACATGTAACAAATATAAAAATACACATTACAAAAATAAATGAATTTGTCACATTTTTCTGTTATGGTCATCACTAACAGTCATATCCACTCTGAAATCTCACGGTTTCTACTATTTTCTTCACTGCACTTTCATTCTTCCAACTTGATCCATTTAAGACATAAACGCTTCAGACCATTGTTGATGTGCTTTGCACATTTGATGCTTCTCACCCTCCTAGAGTGAAATGGGTCAGTCTTGATACTAAATAATCCTATGGAACGGCCACCATCTATTAAATATATGGCCTTCTGTTTTATTCACCAGTTATCTAGGATAACATTTTGGGTATAAAATCTCTTTAGTGGACAATTCTACAACTTGACCTTGTATAAAATAACTTGTATTGATGCTCAGGGAGCACAACGGGTCACACCAACTTGACCTTATTAAGAATTACCTGTGACTAATGCTCCCGAAGCATGACGAGTCACATTAGTTTATGAAATAATTAGCTAGTTCTTTGTGGTTTTGCATCATTTGATTTTTTTCTACATACACCAATAACACAATACAACATAATAGTACTACAACTCACCGCACACTTAAAACTAGATAAATGAATATTTAGTGTTAAGATCTAAAATGATAAATCCCAATATTACAACTTCATCCATAACTCTAAACTTGTTATATTGCCGAAAAAATAGATATGAGCACCGAAAAACACTTAAAATCTATGATATTTATTCATCATTTCTCATAGTACAACATACCCTGTAGTGTGCTTTGTTGGAACTTTGATCAATGCTAACAGTTCCCAATGCATCCTTGGGAACATACCCTACACTGTAGACACCCATTGTGGTACCCATAGCTTCATTCCAATTCTTTGACCTGATATTCTCCTTCCTCAGAATCCCAATGTCGTGTATGCTACTATCTAGTTCAATCCCAAAAATTGAAGCTAAATGAATTTCCATTCTCACTCGATCTCCTCTGATACCATTATCTAAGGCGAGGCTCTTTCCATCGAATGGAAACTCAGGCTTTCTTAACACTCGCACGCATATGCAGAAGACATTCACATTGGAGACGTTTTTCTCATCCAACATGGTTTGGCACATCATCATTGTGAGTAAAAAACTTATAATAAAACTCACATCCAATTAAATTGAATGAGTCAAACCATTGGAATCAAAGGCATGGCTTTTAAAACAAAACTTATCAAGAAATATTCCCAATTCATATGGTTGTCATGTGAAGAGTATAATTTTTTTTGCACCACTCCTCACGATCCATAACTATATTCTGCAAAGAATTAGTAGACTGGTCATCACTATATAAGCACGGTCTGGGATTGATCGACATGAAAAATTTATGTTTAATAAAGGATCTCCTTATAATCACAGTCAATTGACCCTGCAAAATTTCTGGGCAGCGACAGATCTCCTTAAAATGCAACCGATTAACGTTTAGGGCAAGATACTAAAACAAGGGCCAAAATACATTTTCCATAGATCCACAGGCGAATAAGATTTGCAGAGAAACAACCATAGAATACCAAAGAAAATACCATAAATACTTTATGCACTTTATATGGCTGATTGTAATGACCATTGTAATGTGGTAGCTATGACAAGAACGACTAACTCAGATCTGCTCTGGCACTCCTAGGATTAATTCATTAAAACCAACGATTGGTGGGTAAAATTGCATCACTCGACCCCAATTACTGCATTCCTTTGACAACATCACATGTACAATATCCAGACAACGATTTCACGCTCTGGTTGCTTCTCACAATGAGGCTGAAAAATCTTGCTTGAACTCCAAATCTACACACAAAAATTAGATATCCACAAGAAATAAATATACACATATATAAGGAAATCAAACACTAAAATAATCTATGTACAATGGATTAACTCTCATGGATCTCACATTTTCCTGGCCTACCCGTAAGGAAATCCAACCAGAAGAGACTCTGATACCAAGTTAGAAGAACACAAATCACATTATGTTTTTTTATTTATCACAGTAATTAGATATATAAGAAATAAGACACTAACTTTGACTCGTTTAGATTATTACTCCAACTAATAACATAAGAATCAAGACTCTGTCAGCTGTGTAGTCTGTAGAGTGACGATTGGAAACTCACAATGACATAGAAGCATTACTTCCAACAAATTTTTGTTATATCTTTCATTGTGATTTTTTTAATTAAATCTTTCAATCTAGATTTGTTGAATATCATTTAAAATTAGAGATGGAATTTCTTTTACTATCAATATTTCTTCAAAGATCCAGTTGTAACTCTCTTGCAATCTTTCACTAGAAAAAAATACTTTACTCGAGGATAAATTGTTTGTTATAATTATTGAA
Organism: Pinus albicaulis; assembly: GCA_034641835.2. Lineage (NCBI taxonomy): Eukaryota > Viridiplantae > Streptophyta > Pinopsida > Pinales > Pinaceae > Pinus > Pinus albicaulis. The sequence continues at coordinate 1,691,160,980 of CM076575.1, read as the reverse complement.
TAACATTTAGAGTTATAGCTCGAATTTGGGTTACAATTAATATTTCTTGAAAGATGAAGGTAGATCTCATTGTAGTCATTATTTTCTTTTTTTTAAGTCACATCGGTTTGAGTAGGTTTATCTTATTAATTCTAATATTAAAAATATGAAAGAATAAATATAAAATTAAGTACGTAGTTTTTTTAAATGTGTGATTTCGAAAGTAAAAAAGGTATAAAAGAACTAATAGCTCAAAGGATAAGAAAGGACAAGCTCAATATTTTTTTTTTCAGCTAACCCATTCATATATATCCACATACAACCTTATTGATTCATATTTATTCATATACAACCTTGAGCTATAGAGAAAACAAGGTTTTCAAAAATCAAAAGTTATTGGAATTCTAGATTTATAGGCTTTTCTAATGCATCCTAGATTGATAACGAAGTCCTAATTATACGTCCATTGTCATAAAGGAAAGCCTTATATTAATAATTTCCACATAATTTGTGTTTTTTTGTTAACAATAGGTTAGAAATATTTTAATAGTTTTTAAATGATATATATCAATCACTTTAACTAATACGATTATGCAATAATAATAATAATAAAAGATAATAAAATTATACTAATTATAGTAATTAATAATAAAATATCTTAAAAAGGTAAATCATAACATTAATATTGAAATAGTAATATGGTAAATACTTTAAATACATAATAGTCATAAAGAAAATTTATTACTCAATTTTAAATTAATAATATAAAAAATCATAATTATTATTAACCTGTTAAATTAATTAAATTATTATGATTATACATTTGATTAATTAAATCATATCCACTCACATACAAACCAATTTAGATAATAATATAAAAAATCATAATTATTATTAACATGTTAAATTAATTAAATTATTATGATTATACATTTGATTAATTAAATCATATCCACTCACATACAAACCAATTTAGATAGATTCTTTCAATTTAAGTTCTATTAGATTGATCATTAAAAAAAAAAAAAGGGGGTTAGAAAAGACTATTTTATTAATTAATAGCTCATAATAATTAAAAAAATCATTTCAAAAATTATTTTAAATTACAACATAATTAAGAAAAACCAGTCAAAAAATTTATTTTTTTCATATTTAAAATTGAAAAAAAAATTGACTTTGAAACAATATTTTTTCCATGTTGTCTTGCCTTTATCAAAATCAATAATACTTTTATCCATTTCGTGCAGATGATATCGTCCTTTCTATGGTAAATATTTAAGCATTGGGAAAATAAGTAATACTTGTATTTTTATATTATCCTATATGTACAAATCCAAATAATTCCTTAGATGTTTTAGCCTAGCGAAAATCAATAACATTTGCATCATTTCCCTGCAAATGATATTATCCATTTTATTGCCATTTTCAATTATTATGCTATTGAAATTCATGATTAGTGACGTAAAGATAGGTCCTCACGAGAACTCAATCCTAGTAAGCTAGTACCGGCGGTTGGAATTTAATTCCAACTGCCTGCACAGAACAGTAGGACGACGAAGTAAATTGTGATGGGAATGAAAAGAGCAATAGGATGGAAGACTTCAAAGCTGATGGGATTGGAAAATATAGCAACGGCAGTGGAAACCTCCAGTCCAGAACTTCACGCAATCTCGAACTATTCCACAACACCAACCAATGTTCAATTCTCTGCCAAACGCATTGAATGCACAACTAGCAGAGCACCGTTCCAGGGGGTAGCAGAGATGGGCAGTGATGAAGGAAGGTGAACCTCTGAAATGGGTGACGTCATCCATCACCAGACCCACCACTTCACAAACCAAAGGAATTCCAAGAGGTGAATGGAACTCACGTGAATGGTCTCCAAGCAGCCTCCGGAAAACATAAGTGGGAAAGGTTTTAAACCTTAGCATAATTTTAATGTTTTTGACTTAGTTTTATATTCACGCATATGTTTTAATTTTACCGTGGGTTAATTTTATTTTAACGCAGTACATTGTTTTTAACTTTGGTTAAATATGTTTTGATATATATTATAAATATGGAATATTTATAATATATAATATTGTAATGTCACACACACACACACACACACAGATATATATATATATATATATATATATATATATATATATATATATATATATATATATATATATATATATATATGCCGTGAGTGCATTGTATTAAAATTGTTGCTTTATAATTGATTTTTTTTTATGACCGAAGGCTGAAGATAGAGAGACAAAGAGATATTGTAGCGCTGTGTGTGTAACAGCCAAGAGAAATTTTCCGCTGTGAATCCAGAAATTTGTTCTGAAGAATTCTATCTTGTAACATAGTGAGTTTTATTTTTAATGAAATAGCAGTTTCATATTTTATCTCTGTGACTGAAATTTAAATTTTAGTTTTTATTTTTGTGTGTTGTTGTTCGGAATTACTTAGAAAATTCCAACATGGTATTGGAGCTAGTCTAGGCGCTCAGTGAACGAAGCAGAGTTTTCTCTTCACTACAGAAGTTGTAAGAAGTTTTTTGGAAGCAGATTTCTCTAGCAAAGATAAAGCTTCTGTTTGTTTTTTATTTTTAACACAGTCAAGGAAATTGTCTGATTTGCACAGTTACGATGGCAGCAGCAGGTACCAGTCTGAAAAATCCCCAACTTCCACAATTTAACGAGAAGAACCATGAATATTGGGCTATCACTACGAGAGCTCTATTTGCTTCACAAGACATATGGGAGCTATTTGAGAATAGCTATCCAGAACCAGCAGATGGAGTAGCGTTGGTTGCTTTGACAACAGCAAAAAGAGATTTGTTAAAAGATAATAGGAAGAAGGACTCCAAAGCCCTCTTCTATTTTTTCAATCTTTACATGAGAGTATTTTCCCAAGGATTGCAGTAGCAAAAAGGTCTAAGGAGGCATGGGATATTCTCAAAAATACCTATCAAGGCATGGAGAAGGTGAAGACAACAAAGTTGCAAATGTTGAGGAGATATTTTGAAACTCTATGTATGAAGGAGTCTGAAAATATAGAATCATTTTTCACTCATGTTATTGGGTTGGTTACCCAGATGAGGTCTCATGGAGAGACACTTGAAGAAAAAAGAATTGTGGAGAAAATCTTGAGAATTTTACCCTCAAGATTTGATGCCATAGTAGTGGCAATAGAAGATACAAAGGATCTCTCACAATTTACAGTTGATGAGCTCAATGCATCCCTGATGTCTCATGAACAAAGACTGAGAAAAGGATCATATTCCTCATTAGAACAAGCTTTTAAGACTCAAATGTATTTTGGCCAAAACATAATTCAAGGCAGAGCAAATAATAGAGGAAGAGGCAGAAGCCAAAACAGAGGAAGAAACAACCCTACAAGTTTGAGTGGAAGAAGAAAAAATCAGAACTAGAATGAAGGTTCAATCCAACATCAAGCTCATGGACAAAGGTATGATAAATCCCAAGTCCAATGTCATTATTGCAAGAAATATGGGCACTATGCCAATGAATGTAGGAAAAATAAAAATGACATGAATAATAGGAAAAATGTTAATTTTGCGAAAGAAAATAAGAACCAGAGTAATGTTTTGTTAACATGTAATGTATCACAAGATAGACAAGATGATGTATGGTTCTTAGACTCAGGTTGTAGCAACCACATGACTGGAAACATAGAAATGTTTTCCAATCTTGATGAAAATGTTAAATTTGAAGTAACAACAGGAACTGATATTAATATCTCTGTCAAGGGAAAAGGCAGAGTTAGTATCGTGGCAAGAAATGGAGAATAGAAGTTTGTGCCAGATGTATTTTATGTACCTGGCTATAAATGTAATCTTTTGAGCATTGGACAGCTCATTGACAAGGGCTACAATGTATTTTTTAAAGATGATATGTGCACAATCATGGACATACCTCCAAGAAAGAAAGTCATTGCAAATGTGCAGATGACAAGTAATAGGATGTTTCCTCTCAAGCTCAGAGCAGACTTGAAGGAAAGAAGAAATTTAGCAACTGTAACACAATAAGTCTTTCAAGAGGAAGTGAAAGATGAAAACTGGTTATGGCATTTGAGATTTGGACATCTCAATTTCGGAGGCCTGAACTTGTTGCATAGAAAGGGAATGGTAAAGGGATTACCATTGATTGAGAAATAAGATAGCCTTTGTGAAGGATGCATCTTGGGCAAACAACACAGAGAAATATTTCCAGCAGGGAAGAGTATAAGGGCAGAATCAACCTTAGAAATTATCCGCTCAGATTTATGTGGACCAATGCAAATGCCATATTTAGCTGGCAACAAATATATTTTGAAATTCATAGATGATTACACCAAAAAGACATGGGTGTATTTCTTGAAACAGAAAAGTGAAATTTTTGAGAAATTCTGTCATTTTAATATTCTTGCAGAGAAGCAGAGTGGGCACTACATCAAAGTGCTGAGAACTGACAGAGGTGGAGAATACAATTCCAAAGAGTTCCTACGTTTCTGTAGGGAGAATGACATACAAAAAGTGTACCACAAGGTACACACCTCAGCAAAACGGTGTTACAGAAAGGAAAAACCAAACCATCATGGACATGGTCAGAAGTATGTTGAAGGCAAAAAATTTTCCAAATGAGTATTGGGCGGAAGTTATAAATTGTGCAGCATATATCTTGAATAGATTCCCAACCAAAGTTGTAATTAATAGAGTTCTGGAAGAAGCGTAGAGTAGCATAAATCAGCATGTCACCCACATGAAATTTTTCAGATGTGTGGCTTATGCACATGTCCCAGATCAACTGAGAAATAATATTGACAGTAAGGGGGAGAAATGTATCTTTGTTGGATACAATGATGAGTCCAAGGCATAAAAATTCTATAATCCATCCACCAAGAAAGCTATAATCACCAGAGATGTGCATTTTATTGAAGAAGAAGGTTGGGATGAAAGCTTAGAGAAAATGGTGAATGTGAAGACATGTGTGTCTCACGAAGAAGAAGAGGAAGGAACAACAGAAAATAATCCTTCCTTGGTGGCTCCTCCTCCACCACCGCAAGCACAACAAACCACACCACAAGATGGAAATAGAACAGCCTTGAGAAATCAAGGAAGTGCTTTTTCAATCACACCACAAGAAACAGAAACACCATCAAGTTCAAGTGGAACTCCAAGTACACCAAGAAGACCGAGATTTAGAAATCTGAGCGAGATTTAGAAATCTGAGTGAGATTTATGAACAAGGAGACGTAAATGATAATACCAGTCTGAATTCTTTATTTTCTTTGTATTGTCATGTTGATGACCCAATTCATTTTGAAGAAGCTGTAAAATACGAAAAATGGGTTGAATCAATGGATGAAGAAATTGGTGCAATAGAAAAGAGTAATACATGGGAATTAGTGGACCTCCCTAAAGGTAAAAAATTCATTGGAGTTAGATGGGTCTATAAGACCAAGAGAAATGCTGAAGGCAAGATTGAAAGGCATAAAGCAAGACTTGTTGTCAAAGGCTACAAGCAGCAACAAGGAAGAGATTATGAAGAAACCTTTGCACCGGTTGTAAGGATGGAAATGGTGAGAACAGTGTTGTCCATAGCAACACAGCATAAATGGAAATTTTATCAAACGGATGTTAAATCTACATTCCTAAATGGAGTGTTGAAAGAAGAGGTATATGTTGAACAACCTCCAGGCTATGAGATTGAAGGCCAAGAGCACAAAGTATGCAAGCTGAAGAAAGCTCTTTATGGGCTGAAGCAAGCACCGAGAGAATGGTACAATAGAATAGATGCTTACCTGATAGAAAATGGATTTGAGAAATGTGATGGAGAACCCACACTCTACATAAAATAAAATGATGGTAAGATTCTTATTGTTGTTTTATATGTATATTATTTAATTTTTACTGTCAACGAAATTTCTCTCATTGTTGACTTTAAAGCAGTCATGAAGAGTGAATTTGAAATGACTGATTTAGGTTTTCTGAGATATTTTCTTGGAATAGAATTAGAGAAAAATGAAAAGGAGATTTTTATTTCCCAAGAAAAATATGTTGAAGAAGTGTTGAAAAGATTCAACGTGCAGAACATCAAGGCAGTTGTAACTCCAACTGTCATGGGGTTAAAATTAAGCAAAGAAGACAGCAACAAGGATTTTGATCCAAAATTGTGTAAAAGCATAGTTGGCAGCCTCATGTATTTGACTGCAACTAGGCCGGATATAATGCACGATGTAAGTTTAATCTCCAGATTTATGGAAAGACCGGAAGAGATTCATTGGCTGGCAGCCAAGAGAATTCTCAAATATGTGAATGGAATGAAGGGGTATGGTATTTTCTACTCCTCATCTGAAGATTTTAAATTGACTGGTTACACTGACAATGATTGGGCTAGAAGTGTAGATGATAGGAAGAGCACATCTGGATATGTGTTTCATTTGGGATTGGGAGCCGTTTCATGGGTTTCCAAGAAACATCCAATTGTGGCTTTATCAACAACAGAGGCAGAATATGTGGCAGCAACATGCCAATAAGTATGGATGAGAAGAATGCTCAGAGATTTATGTCATGAGTAGGACAAAGGAACAACAATTTACTATGATAACATCTCAGCGATAGCTTTATCAAAGAATTTTTTCTTCCATAAGAGAACAAAGCATATTGATAAAAATTTCATTTTATACGTAAACTGGTTAATAATGGTGAAATTGTTTTGCAGCACTGCAGAACAAAGGAACAATTTTCTGATATTTTGACAAAGCCATTAATGCAGAAAAGTTTTAACTATTTCAGAAAATGCCTGGGTATGCAAGAAAACCCAACAGTTGAAATTAAGTGGGAGTGTTGGAATTTAATTCCAACTTCCCGCACAAAACACCAGGACGACGAAGTAAATTGTGATGGGAATGAAAAGAGCAGCAGGACGATGGACTTCAAAACTAATGGGATTGGAAAGGACAGCAACGGCGGTGGAAACCTCCAGTCTAGAACTTCACGCAATCTCAAACTGGTCCACAACACCAACCAGCGTTCAATTCTCTGCCAAACATATTGAATGCACAGCCAGCAAAACACCATTCCGGGGGGTAGCAGAGATGGGCAGCAACGGAGGAAGGTGAACCTCCGGAATGGATGACGTCATCCATCACTGGACCCACCACTTCACAAAACAAAGGAATTCCGGGAGGTGAATGGAACTCATGTGAATGGTCTCCAAGCAGCCTCCGGAAAACATAAATGAGAAAGGTTTTAAACCTTAGCATAAGTTTAATGTTTTTGACTTAGTTTTATATTCACGCATATGCTTTAATTTTACCATGGGTTAATTTTATTTTAACACGGTACATTGTTTTTAACTTTGGTTAAATATGTTTTGATATATTTTATAAATATGGAATATTTATAATATATAATATTGTAATGTCATATATATATGTCATGAGTGCATTGTATTAAAATTGTTGCTGTGTAATTGATTTTTTTTATGCCCGAAGGCTGAAGACAGAGAGACAGAGAGATATTGTAGGGCTGTGTGTAACAGCCAAGAGAAATTTTCCGCTGTGAATCCAGAACCTTGTTCTGAAGAATTCTATGTTGTAACAGAGTCAATTTTATTTTTAATGAAATAGAAGTTTCATATTTCATCTCTGTGACTGAAATTTAAATTTTAGTTTTTATCTGTGTGTGTTGCTGTTCGGAATTACTCAGAAAATTCCAACACTGGCTTGCACAAAGAAAAAACATTTTCATAATGCTTGGGAAAATGTTGAAATAGTTTTTTATAAACGTCCATATGTGTTGCAGGCTATCGGTGTTACTTGGCCACCACATGGTGTATCATTGGCATCAACATCTACCATCTGGTTGTCAGATTTGTAAAATGGTTGATCCATAGAAATCTGCCTAAAATAGGTTCGTTATTTATAGCAATATTTGTATTTCCATTCATTGGTCTGTATATAGCACTGATTCTGCATTTGTCATTTAGACAAGACAAGAACATCACTTATGTAGCCCCATGAGGGTCCTCCCTCCCAAGCACTCTTAGCACTCCAATTAATCAGTGAGCAGAGAGCTAGAGGACTTTAGAACTTAAATATGGTGCAGCGTCGCCTTGGGTCCATGGAGAAAACAAAAGATGATAATTACACCTTGCCCATTCTCTTATATGGTCACTTATATATAAAATTAAAAAATGGTCTACCTATACGTGAAACCTGTAGACAATGTATATAGACGTCAGCGTCTGCTCGTCAGAATTAGATTATCATTGGTTTATTTTGCATGGTCCTCACGTTATTGTGAGATAGGTAGGTCCATGGCTCGTTAGGACATGTTATTATGCAAATTTTACCTATTAGTGCAGGTTATATTGAGTTTTATAAGTTGTTTGTGTCAAAAGAAAAGTATTACTTTTCTCAGAGATAGAAAAACATGAAGATATGTAGGAATATTAGAAGAATAAATTTTTTAAGTAGACGTTGCAGAATAAGTCTGGTAGCTTGGAGGCTGATCATGGGAAAACATGTAAACATAGAATCATATTGGCATGTATGGCCAATATGCTGAGCATATGTTTTGTTATTAATATAATGAGAAGCGAAGAAAAATGCAATTTTGAAATTTGTCCATGTACTGTTAGCGTTCTTTTGTCGCGGATATGTTCTCTACTCTATGAATCGCTCTCCTATTTTCTAACACATAATGGTATATTCAGTCTATTTAGAACTATAATTATGGTGCCACTAGTGTTTCCATTGATGGCTCCTTATACGTTATGCAATTGGTATTTCACTTTGGGACAGCAGAGAAAGAAAAACCTTGAAGAAAATCGTAACATATTCGGGGCCAAAACACCATTGATGACTCATAAGTTATGCAATGTATTTGACTTTGGGACCAACAGAGGAAAGAAAAACCTTGAAGAAAATCGTCGCACTTCAAGGCCAAAAATACAACTCATTATAATTGTAATTGAGGAAAAGGAAATGAATTAGTAAACTAATATTTCTTTTTAATATATATGTTTCATATATATATATATATATAGGGATAATTATATGAATATCTAGAGAGGAACTATTTAGATTTAGCTAGTTAATATAATCAATTTTAAGAATGGCTAAGGAAATCAGAGTAATAAATATGTTAATATATGTAGATAAGTACACATCAACCATATATATGATGATAAGTTGATAAGAATCTATTAATATTAGTTAATATATAATATATAAAACATAATATTATAAGCTCTAATATTAAATACAAAATTAAGCCATAATATTGATCTTAATATTATAAATTTACTAGCAAACTCAATATAATATAAATCTCAATATTAAACTTAATATTATAAAACTTAATGTTATAAAAGTAATATTATAAACTTTAATATTAAATCCAAATATTAAGCCCAATCTTATAAATCCAAATATTATAAATCTGGATATTAAACCCAATATTAAACTTAATATTACAAACCATAATATTATAAAAACATTTTCACAATCCTTACTATTATCAAACCAATATTATAAACCCTAACATTAAACTCAATATTACAATCCCAATAGTAAAACCTAATATTAAACCAAATACTATAAACACTTATATTAAACCCTAATCTTGTAATGTCGTGATGAAATATTGAATAAATTGCAATATAATCTGTCATTGTAACAATGATTTTCAAATTGATTGTCACTTTGTGACAATGATTTGAACAATGCCCCAATGGATAAATTTTTGTACCATTTATACTTCCCAATATTAAACCTTAATATTAAACCAAATACTATAAACCCTAATATTCGAAAACCAATCTTATAAACCTTGTATTGAACCTAATAATAAGCTCTAATATTAAACTCCATAATATAAACCCTAATATTATAAATATTGATATTAAACCCAATAATAAAGCCTAATATTCAACACAATATTATAAACACACTATTAAACCCAATAACAAACTCAAATATTATAAACCCAAATATTTTAAACAGACATATTAAATTCTAATATTATAACCCCAATAAATTGTATTTTAATGTAACATTGATTGTAATAATGCAACATTGGACATATTCCTATATCATTCCAATGTCACATTATTAAACCCTAGTATGTGTTGTAACTTATTTTTACCATTGTAATAGTTTGTATTTTTCCTTCATTTTCAAAAATAAAAATAGAGAAAGATAAAAATAAATGAAGAAGAAAAAAAATAAAAAATAAAATCAATGAAAGAAATAAAAATAAAAGGGAGCACATTTAAATGTTGCATTTTCATTTTTATTATTCTTAGCATTTTAAAATAAATTATTTTATTGTAAAAACTTGATTTGATTGATCGTCGCCAAAGAAATTAAAGATTGTGTAGTTTTAAATGGATAAGATCAAGTCTGCCAAGATTAATGACACCCACCACATTGCGAGACCCCCTGCATTGTTTAAAGTTAATGGAGGGAGGGGGGGTGGTCCACAAAATTTTTTTGCACGATCCCGCTTTTGACACATGGTACCTTCACATGCATTGTGGTACACACCCACTTAAAACCACAAACCACCCAATACACGCCCAACAAACCGCTTATTCCTCCTTCCAATTCCGCTGTCTATTTCGCCTACCGCTAAAGTTTCTTCTACACTTAGTCATTGTCATTTCCTCCGATGAATATAGGAGGTAGTTCTTAACCTATTCAATTCCTGCGAACATTCAAAACATTAATAACCCCACGCAAATGATAGTTAGCATAATTGAACATTGTTACAATCACCTAAATAAAAGTTTCTCCCTATCCAAAACACATTCTTTTGTCATTTCTACCTACAACTAAAGCTTCCATCACGACCCTACAAGTGAATTCTGGTGATTTCCAACTCACTATCATCGCTATTTCTGGGTAATTATTCGATTGTCCTCAGCGATTATGTGTTTCCCAATGCATTCCTATAAAGGAAAGTTGAATATGTATGTAGATAAACCTTTGTTACCACACATATTTAATTTAGATGAATAAGACTTGATTGACACTCATTTCAAAATCATGGAAATCAATTGTGAATTGAAATTATGCGAAATTCACAATTGGGTTTTTTCAGAAGTATGAAGATGCAAGTGACGAATTTTTATTCTAGGAATCCCTAGTACCCTAGTTTTCATTCCCTCAAACATATCATTTTCCTGAATTTGTTACTTTGTGTGGAGCTCGTTATCTTCCTAGTCTGATAGTTATTATTGCTCATAATAATGAATCCTTGTTTTATATAACCCATAAGTTAATCTGGAAAGCCCTCTAGTTAACTTATGGAGACTCCCTTCAGTCTTTTTCAATTGATGCTTTAATTGAAACTTACCAGAAATTATTATTTTCAGAAAGAACACATATTTTTTAATCCTTTATGCTAGAAAACTTAGGATTTCCAAATACTGATTTTCCAAATAACACTTACACAAATTTTAAAAAAATATACACCATTTTTTCCTTTTTTGGAGCTTGATATTGAAATTGTTGTATCTAGCTAATTTTGGGCTCCCGTGGTCTAACATTCTATCATGTGGTAGCCGTCTGAGTCTTCTTTCTAATGCCTTAAGCCAAGCCAATATTGGATTCTTCAAGATAAAGTTGTGCCAAATCTCCCACGATGACCTAATTATGGACTCGTTTAGTAGAGAGAAATTGTATGGGATTTTATATGTCACTATTTCAACCTTTGGCCTAAGATTGATACCTGAAAAGCTACAGTTTGTTCACTTTCAATCACTTTTTACAAAATTCAAATTCGATACTTTAAAAGAAAGTTATGGTGATTTTCTCTAGGTTAGCTCTTTGAGACTGAATTCTAAAGCAACCAGAAACCCTAACCTCTTTGGATCATATCCCAAAATATATAGTGAACCAAGATCTGAAATTTTTACAAGACATTCACCAAAATTTCGGCTCCACGTGGTCAAAATTTTAGCTTCTAAAGCTTCATAGAAAATAATTTATAGAGAAAATTCTAATATGACTTTTTTGTAGTAGTGAAACTCTAGAATCCAAAGCTCCGATACCAAATGTTATGCAACTAGATCACAAAATTGAAGAAAAAATAGATCAAAGACTTGAAAATTATCCTCTTCAAGGGGGAAACCTCTTTTACATCACATAAATGAAAAATTATTGGATGAGATAAATGACAAGACCTCTTTGGTATATATAGGAGTCTAAGGGGTCACAATATAATTAGAGCCTACTGAACAATAATAATGTAAGGGCACACCAATAATAATAGTGAACTTCTATGTGGGATAACAATAACAATATGGGGGCTACATGAACACAACAATAACAATAAGAGGGATACAATGAAAATAACAATAAGGAGGCTACACTAGTATTTTAGGGACCTAACATGACCCATGGTGGAGTTGAGGTTATGTCAATAGTTATGGTTTTGCACACTTGGTATTGGTGACTCATGGTATTGCATGTAGTTGAATCTCTTAAAAGGCTTCGGGATTCTCCATTGTACTGAGCTAGAGTTGAGCGATGCAAACTTAGGTTGTTCGTTGGATTGGTTATGTTTTAGCTAAAGAGAATAATAGATCTATTATTGATTGGTTTTCCCCCAATTAAGGTTTTCCAGAATAAATCGTAGTATACATGGTTTGAATGTTTGTTGTTTAATTATTATATTTATTCCTCTCATATTCTATCTATGAAAAACTAACAATATTAGCATTCCCAAATGGTATATAGATGTAGAAAAAGGAGGTAACGACCTTGTATGGTTCAACATTGGATGCCTTTAGCTAAAAAAATAAAACTGAAAAAACCATAATTAGAGATATGGCTCAATGAATTTAGAGAACTTTATAACTATTTATGTTTATACCAATTGTAGAATACCAATGCAGTGACTCTCATGGGGTCATTTCTATTCAAGTAACCATATATAGGTAAGTCGGGTTATTTTATGAGAAGATAGACATGTAATGGATGTGTTTGTATCTTGTCGTACTATTTTGTTTGACAAAAGTGGAGCGTTAACCATGGGGAAGGGGTTTGTTTGCAAGGGAATTGAACTAATCCATGGATATAATTTACCTTGACAAATGGACATGAATGTTAATTCTTGTCGCAATCCAATATGTGAAAAGGAATCACTAGTAGAGCCATCTGTTATAGAAAAAGGAGCCATGTGTCCCATTGCGAAGGCTCTCAAAGATCATGGCAAGGGAAAAGAACTTCGTCTTGTTTCGGTTGATCATTTTAAATAATACTATAAAAAATTATGTTTTCTACTTTGACTGGAATATAATAAGGAGATGGCGTTCAACACAACGAGATAGAGGAGTTGGAAAAATTTGTTGATTCATGATCCCACAAGAAGTCGATAATGGTAATGTAGAGAACTATAAAAAATTAAGAGCAATGGTCAAGGAGTTCAAGGCCACGTTATTAGCATGTTTTTTGTTGGACAATGATTCACGTAAATGGCCATCGTTATGTCATGTGTATTTGTAGACTATTTCTTACAATAGGTAGACTGAAAAACCAAATGCCAATTAAACAACACAAATCAAGATTTCCAACAGAAAATTTTTCACTAGATTTTTATTAGAAATATTCCCAAAACTCTAAAAAGTCACACTTAAGCACTACTCTCTATCCAATAGTGATGTAAGACATAATTATGAAATAGATATTTTCACACTTAACTGTAACCTAAAGAGGCCACAATTTTACCATAAAATAATGGAAATTTTGGCAAGATTTTGACAAAATCTGTCAAAATGTTTTTGGAAATATGGAGTTACAGCTATAAACTTCAATATTCTAGATGCCTCGGGATTCTTGATGGTGTTAAATCTATTTCTACCATAAAAAACTATTGAACAAGTTAAATTTTTAATTTTTTTTTTTTAAAGGCTTTAAGCAACAAAAAAAAAATTACCTTGTAACCTCCTTAGACAACCCCACCGATCATTTATATTAATTTTTATATAAAATGAATTTTAATTAAAATATTATATGATTTTATAAATATACCTCTTTAACAGGCGTATAAAAATATATAGGTATGTTATCATGATGTTAAAATTTAAGTGCAAATCTTATAATAATATTTTTTAAAACTTTATTTACCATATCAATAACTATTAATACTTTATTTACCATATCAATAACTATGCAATGCGTGATTCTATAAGTATCTTTGAGTTCATAAGAGAACCTTAAATGAAATAATATTTGACACGAGTCTAATGCTGTGACAGCTACATTATTGCTAACTAACTGAATTACTAGTTAAGTAATTTTATTGTTGTTGTTAAATGAAAAACTGAGACAATTACTGTTATTTAAAAAAAAAAAAAAAGATGTTATGAAAAATAATTGGATAAGAAAAGTAAAAAGATGATGGTAAATGTTTCCAAGAACTGAAAAGAGGTTGGGGAACAGTTAGAAATAGTTACCTAATCCTTTAGGATAAAGGACTGATTCCAGAGAGGAGTAGGGGTTCTGTGAATGGAAAAAAAAAAGGAAAGAGTGAAAAATTCTAGAGCTGGTATTAACTAGTGGAATTACACTTAGAAATTTCCTGAAACTTCTAGTTTTGACTGGACTGGGTGTCCTGAGGTCACAACAGAAATATTATTTCCACTGTTAACACGAACCATTCAGTTTGGAGCATAGGGGCAAGGAGCCTAGACGTAATAGCCTTACTTGATGGTTGGGAGGACCACAACTGAATAACTTACAATCAGATAAGTATACATGCAGAACTAAACCTGATAGTTTCATGTGATTCTTATTTGTTAGAAATATTTTATCATAATGGTAGGTACAGTAATGTATAAGCTATTGTATTTTTAATTGTGTATACACTAGTAACAATATTCTTCACTATTAGTAGATGAATTACATTCAAAGTTAGATTACTGTGATGTTTCTTTCCTAAAAAGCTTTTCTATAAAAGCATGTAGGAATTCTAGAAAACATTAGCAGTTATTCATGAAATATGAATTAAATATCAGAAAATAGAAAAGTGAAGCTAAGCATAGATTTTCGGATTATATGTACTTTTCAAAGTAATTCAACCTACCAAGAAGAATCAATTCGATATTAAGAAAAACGGAGTACTATATATTGCAAAAAGAAAACATTCACTGTTCAAACCCTTATCATTTTACAGATAAGTGACACTATGTCAATAATTCCTGCTAATGAATCAGAAAGATAAAATAGTAATGTTTACAATTATTTCAAAGCTGCAAGACTATTATAGTTAACTATATAATGGTAGAAACCAGCAATAACAGCGGAAGACTTTTAGGTGAAGGGTTAGGGTAAGCAACCCAATCCCAGAACCTAGTTGTCTTTCACCTATATAAATTAGAAATACTCAGACATTGAAAATAATGGTGGTCTGGACACCTCGGAGAACAATAGAGAACTTTATACGGTATTTTTCATACAAAATATACATATTCAGTATAAGAAATATATGCATGTAAGAGTAGCGTTAAACTAGGGTTCATTCAAGTAAGGTTGCATGAGATAGCTTCGTAAAATTAAACCATAGCAAACAACTAAGAAAGTATTTCATAATTAGGCCTTGAAACCAAATAGATAATCCAGTAAATGCATCGAAAAACATGGTCAAAATTTCAAGAGATTATACACAGATTCTATTAAACAGAGTTATATATTTCAGAAAGGAGAAAACCAAGCTAAAATTCATCAATTCTTCTGATCTTAAAAACATTCAGGATAAACCCAGAAGTTCTGCACTATGGTATCAGTCCGAATTAAAACAAAACAAAAACCCTTTTAAACATTTACAAGTCCGATAGCTAAATGTTCCGTCTATTTCCATCAAAGTATATTACAATGGTGTTTCTGTGAGGAACCATAATTTTTTCGAAAGGATTAATCGAACTGCCAAGACCAAACAAGAGAAATTGTATGCATAAAGCATCCTAAGGGCCGTTTGGGCAAGACGATAAAACCCTTGAGCATACCTAAAGAAATCCTGAATAGGATAAGTGGAATCCCAAAAAATTTCCGCAGAAGAGAAATTGCTATGAGGCTTTGAAAGCCTTACCTGCCAAAATAAAATGGATAAGAGAAATGATTTTTTGAACTGGAAGGGTGTAATATGGATAACATAGTTTTGAAATTGATAAAATAGTAAACCCTACATTCGAACATCTTGCCTGAGAAGAGCGCTAAAGAAATTATGGCTGCCATTGCTCTCGTAACCCTGCATCAAAGAGGAGAAAAAGGGATAAAGATCCATAACCGACTTAGCAATTAAACTATAATTTAAATGATTAAAACAGAAAACAGACAGTTTTCAATCGAAAACAAATATTACAGGGAAGGAGTGATTAACCTGAAGACATAGCTAAATGGACGACCGGACGAAACAGAACATGGAGAAAATATTCATTTGCAAGCTATTTTATAAGAGGTAAGTCTCCTCCAAAACCTAATTCTGGCTCGCCGTTGCCATGGACAGCCAAATCAACCATTGAAACAGATAATCGGCACGATGGCTAAAAAACCCCAGTGAACTAGCACTTCACCATAGAGAATGACATGCAGAGTAAACCCAATGCGTAGAACTAGGGCTTGGCGGGATTGCGTAGGCCCAGTTCCTGCCTCAGCCAGATGTCATCAAACCAATATAAGCAATCAACGACGTAGATCGGGTTTAGTTACCTCGTGATCATCGCAGACTATGTACACTACATAGGTGTCACAGAGAAATCTGAATGCATATCAATATGTATAAATGCTAGTACTATAACAGCTATGATTGCATTAAAACGAAATGACAAGTATGGCGGAGGAGCATTAAACTCATTGTGGTTGATATTTATTTTCTGATATTATTCAATAGCTGTAGGAGGAGATGGTGCGCCTTTGAAAAGATAATGAATGATTACTGCAAGACCAGGAAAAGATTTTAAAAATTCTGTCAGATAAAAAAAACTAGGAGGTGGAACATCACAGTATTGATAGAGGTGTGCAGGAAGAGAATGAGCAGCAAATAGGAAATAACACTACAGAAAGGGTGGAAAGGAGCCCTTCTTAGTGAAGTAATCATAAAAATTTTAACGAGGCATAATCTGGTAACTTGTCTGATCCCTAATAATTCAAGAGACAGAAAGTAGAACTTCAAGGAGAATTTCATAAAATAAAACCACCAACATTTGATGGTGAGGCTGAGGAGGTGGCAGAGGCGTGGTTAATAAATATAACAGCAACCTGAAGGCCAGGTTAGCAATATACCAGCTAAGAGAGAAATCCACTCTGTGGTGGGAGGAGGTGAAGAATGTACGTAGTATTGAAGAACAAGACGTCACCTGGGAATCATTCCAGCATTAATTCAAGGACAATTACCTGACTGAAAGATTTTATGAGGAAAAAGCTAAAGAATTTCATGATCTAAAGCTGGGACAGATGACCATGGATGATTATATTACTAATTTTACCTCCCTATTCTGCCATGTTCCATATCTTCGAGAGGAGAAGGCTAAGGTGCAGAGATCTCTGAGAAGTTTGCCAACACACATGAAAGAAAGAATAGAATTTGTAAATCCTCAAACTATGGATGAATCCATTCATAAATCTCGAATGTGCTATCAACATTCCAAGGCGAAAGGGGAGTTTGGCAAGAATTGGCATCCAAAGAGAGGACAAAAAAGTAATTCAAATTTCAAGGGTGCCAAAAGTGGCAACTTTAAGAATTCTGCACGTAATCCTGGCAGCAAACAATTTGGCAGAAATCATCAAAGGACTAGATGGCAAGCAGATGAAAAGCCTACAGAAGCATCAAGCAAGCCTGATCAAGGGCAAGTGACAAAACCACCTTTACAATGTTGGGGTTGTGGTGAAGCGCATTACTACAAAAGCTACCCACAGGGAGCAAGAAATGATGTTGTAGAAAACTTGTAGGAAGCTTCTACTATGGGTGATGTAGCAAGAAACATTCCTCGTATTAATGCAGCATTGGAGGACTGGCAAGCGGATTATCAGCCCACGATGATTGAGCTAGAAGGTGAAATACTAACTCAGTCTATTTCTATTTTAGTAGATCCCGACACAATTCTAAGCTATTTTAGTCCCAGAATGGTAGAGTTGTGTAAATTGAAAGAACATAAATTTAAAAGTTCCTGGCTAGTGCAGCTAGCCACAGGGGCAAAGTATAAAGTGACTGCTAAAATTCTGGACTGTATATTAGAAATTTCGAATCAGTAGTTATAAGTAGATCTGAATATTCTACCATTAGGATCCTACGATGTGTTGTTAGGCATGGACTGGCTAGAAAAGCATTGGACCCTAGTAGAGTGTAAGGAAAAAGTTATTTATTACATAATGCATGACGGAACTTGGAAAGAAATTCAAGGAATCAGAAAACCATTATAGCTACGCCCAATAACAGCATCCCAAATGAATAAATGTATAAGGAAGGGATGCTAGTTATATGCGATTCAGGTGGGGTATGCAGATTCTAAGGAGAAATCGCCTACTATAGACAATATTCCGGTGGTGCAAGAATTCCTAGATGTTTTTCTAGAAAACATACCTGGATTACCACCAAAAAGAGACATTGATTTTACTATAGAATTAATTCTTGGAGCTTCTCTTGTGTTAAACGCTCCTTATAGAATGAGTGTGCTGAAATTAATAGAGCTGAAGATGCAGTTACAGGAACTGCTAGATAAAGGCTATATTCGCCCAAGTGTGTCACCTTGGGGAGCACCTGTTTTGTTCGTGAAAAATAAATATGGGACCATGCGGATGTGCATGGATTACAGGCATCTCAACAAATTAACAATCAAGAATAAGTACCCTTTACCAAGAATTGATGATCTATTTGATCAAGTGAAAGGGGCAACGATGTTTTCCAAGATATATTTGAGATCGGGCTATCACCAGATTTGAATCAAGAAAGAAGACATTTGCAAGACATCAATTCATACAAGGTATGGTCACTACAAATTTTTGGTGTCACTCGTTGGATTAACAAATGCACCAACAACCTTTATGAGGTTAATGCATGGGGTCTTCCATACTTTTCTCGATAACTTTGTGCTTATCTTTATATATGATATCTTGATCTATTCCAAGAACCAGGAAGAGCATAAATAACATTTGAGGATTGTGTTATAATTACTAAGAAAACATCGGTTGTATGCAAAGTTCAGTAAGTGTGATTTCTTTTAATCAGAAATCCAGTATTTGGGACACGTTCTTTCTGCTGAGGGAATTGTTGTTCATCTTAAAAAGATCAAAACAATTATGGAATGGCGAGTACCCCAGAACGTGGCAGATATTAGATCCTTTATGGGGCTAGCTGGATACTATCGAAGATTCATTGAAGGTTTTTCTAGAATTTCTTTCCCTATTACTTCCTTGCAGAAGAAAGGAAATTTTTTCAAATGGACCACGAAAAGCCAAAGGAGTTTTGAAAGGCTAAGACGACTATTGACTATAGCTCCTGTGTTAAGGGTAGCTGACCCCAACAAATAATTTGAGGTATGTACGGATGCAAGTAAAGAATGTGTTGGGGCAGTCTTATCTCAGGAAGGCCAAGTAGTAGCCTATGAATCTAGAAAGTTGAAGGATCATGAGAAAAGATACTTTGCATATGACTTAGAATTCACAGCAGTAGTTCATGCGCTTTGGGTATGGAGACACTACTTGCTAGGAAAAAAGTTTGTATTAAAAATAGATCATAGCAGCTTGACGAGTTACTTCAAGCAAGTAGATTTGAACTAGAGACAGGCAAGATGCAATGCTTTCCTGAGTGAGTTTTACATGGATATTCAGCATGTTAAAGGAAAATAAAATTGAGTAGCTGATGCATTAATTAGAAAATTACATGGTATATATGCGCTATATTACAATCAGCTGGAAAATAAATTTTCAAAGCAAGTAAAGAAAGAAGCACAAAAAGATCCCGAGTACCAGTTTTTGTGGCATCAAATCGAAGAAAGAAAAAAGCATGGAGGCACATCTGAGTATGGGATAAATGAAGATCAAATGTTAACCTTCAAGGGTAAGGTATATGTGCCTAATCGGTTGGACTTGAAAGAGCTGATAATGAATGAATATCATCGCAGCAATTATGCAGGTCATCCGGGTTACCAGAAGATGTTGACCGCAATTAGAAAGGTATTTTTCTGGTCTGGTATGTGAAAGAACATTGCTGAATATCTAAGTAACTGTTTGGAATGTCAACATGTGAAGGTAGAGCACCAACATCCTGCAGGATTGTTGCAGCCCATACCTATACCTGAATGGAAGTGGGAGGTCATATCTCTAGAGTTCATCACAGGCTTACCAAGGATGAAAATACAAAATGATTATATAATGGTTGTGGTGGACATATTGAGTAAATTTTCACATTTTATACTCGTATAGTCTACTTACAAGACTATACAAATAGATGACATTTTCATGAAGGAAATTTTTAGATTGCATGGAATTCCAAAGACTATCATTTCAGATCTAGATGTTAAGTTTACTTCTGCTTTTTGGAAAACCTTGTTTTCAGGATTGGGTATGCAGATAAACTTTAGTATTGCTTATCACCCCTAGACCGATGGTCAAACAGAACGAGTGAACCAAGTTCTAGAAGACATGTTGTGCATGTATGTGATGAAGCAGCCAACTAAGTGGGAAGATTACCTACACCTTGTTGAATTTTCTTACAACAATGGTTATCAGGAATCTCTTAAAATGATTCCTTTCAAGGCCTTGTATGGAAGAAAGTGCCGCACACCCATAAATTGGAGCAGCCCGAAGACAAAGCTAATGTTAGGACCTGAAATGCTTGCAGAAATGAAAGCAGAGGTGAGGAAAATAAGACAAAATTTAAAGGCTGCACAAGATCAATAGAAGATCTATGCAGATAAGAAAAGGTCATATCGTGAGCTCGCAATAGGATATCATGTGTACGTAAGGATCAAGCCAAAAAGGAGTACCTTACAGTGGGCCTCTTGTGCCAAATTGGCTCCTAGATTTTGTGGACCCTTTGAGATTTTGGGGAGGGTAGGACCTGTAGCCTATCGGCTAGCATTACCCAGTCATATCCGAGTACACAATGTATTTCATGTGTATCTATTAAAGCGTTATTTACATGAGTCGAAGCATGTAATTCATTGGTAGCGTATAGAGGTAGGATAGTAATGAAATCCTAACTTGTAATGTGATTTCCTTTGCAAGAAGTTGACTTGAAAATTGTTGTTGTTTCAGGCAGAACCAAACGGAGAATTCCTGGTCGAGCCGCAACGCATACTTGACCAAAGGGAAATCATGCTCCGAAAGAGAGCTATCACCCAGGTGAAAGTGCAATGGAAGCACTTCAGCCCGGATGAAGCTACTTGGGAGGATGAAGGTTTCATACAGAAGGCTTACCCAGAACTATTTTCAGAGTCAAAATGAAACACCGAGGATGGTGTTACTTCTAGGGGGGAATTTGTGATAGCTACATTTATGCTAACTCTTTGAATTACTAGTTAAGTAATTTTATTATTGTTGTTAAATGAAAAACCGAGACAATTAATGTTATTAAAAATAAAATAAAAAACTGTTATGAAAAATAACTACGTAAGAAAAGTAAAAAGCTGATGGTAAATGTTTCCAAGAACTGAAAAGAGGTTGGGGAACAGTTAGAAATAGTTACCTACTCCTCTAGGATAAAGGATTGATTCCAGAGATGAGTAGGGGTTCTGTGAATGGAAAAAAAAAAGGAAAGAGTGAAAAATATTTGAGCTAGTATTAGCCAGTGGAATTACACTAAAAAATTTCCTTAAACTTTTGGTTCTGACTGGACTGGATATCCTGAGGTCACAGCAAAAAGATTATTTCCACTGTTAACCCGAACCATTCAGTTTTGAGCACAGGGGCAAGGAGGACGTAATAGCCTTACTTGAGGGTTGGGAGGACCACAGTTGAATAACTTACAATCAGATAACTATAAATGTAGAACTAAACCTGATAGTTTCATGTGATTCTTATTTTTTAGAATATATTATCAGAATGGTAGGTACAGTAATGTATAAGTTGTTGTATTTTCAATTGTTTATACACTAGTAACAATATTCTTCACTATTAGGAGACAAATTACATTCAAAGTTAGATTACTGTTATGTTTCTTTCCTAAAAAGCTCTGCTATAAAGAATGCAAGAATTCTAGAAAACATTAGCAGTATTTCATGAAATAGGAATTAAATATCAGAAAATAGAAAAGTGAAGCTAAGCATAGATTTTTGGATTATATGTACTTTTCAAAGTAATTAGACCTACCAAGAAGAATCAATTCAATCTTAAGAAAAACAGAGTACTATATATTGCAGAAAGAAAACATTTACTATTCAAACCCTTACCATTTTACAGATAAGTTACACTATGTTAATAATTCCTGCTAATGAATGAGAAAGATAAAATAGTAATTTTTACAGTTATTTCAAAGCTGCAAGACTATTATAGTTAACTATATAATGGAAGAAACCAGCAATAACAACGGAAGACTATCAGGTGAAGGGTTAGGGTAAGAAACCTAATCCCAAAACCTAGTTGTCTTTCACCTATATAAATTAGAAATACTCGGACATTGAAAAGAATGGTGGTCCGGACACCTAGGAGAAACAATATAGAAATTTATACAGTATTTTTCATACAAAATATACATATTCAGTATAAGCAATATATGCATGTAAGAGCAGCGTTAAACTAGGGTTCATTCAAGTAAGGTTTCATGAGATAGCTTCGTAAAAGTAAGCCATAGCAAACATCTGAGAAATCATTTCATAATTTGTCCTTGAAACCAAATAGACAACCCAGTAAACGTATCGAAGAACATGGTCAAAATTTCAAGAGATTATACACAGATTCTATTAAACGAAGTTATATATTTCAGAAAGGAGAAAATCGAGCTAAAATTCATCAGTTTTTCTGATCTTAAAAACATTCGGGATAAACCCAGAAGTTCCGCACTATGGTATCAGTCCGAATTAAAACAAAACGAAAACCCTTTTAAACATTTACAAGTCCCATAGCTAAATGTTCCGTCTATTTCCATCAGAATATATTACAGCAATGTTTCCGTGAGGAACCATAATTTTTACGAAAGGATTAATCGAACATCCAAGACCAAACAAGAGAGCTTGTATGCATAAAGCATCCTAAGGGCCGTTTGGGCAAGAAGATAAATTCCTCGAGCATACCTGAAGAAATCCTGAATAGGATAAGTGGAATGTCGAACTTTGTAACTGAAAAATTTCCGCAGAAGAGAAATTTCTATGAGGCTTCGAAAGCCTTACCTTCCAAAATAAAAAGGATAAGAGAAATGATTTTTTTTGAATTAGAAGAATGTAATATGGATAACATATTTTTGAAATTGATAAAATAGTAAACCCTACATTCGAACAACTTACCTGAGAAGAGCACTGAAGAAATTATGGCTGCCATTGCTCTCGTAACCCTGCATCACATAGAAGAAAAAGGGATAAAGATCCATAACCGACTTAGCAATTAAACTATAAGTTAAATGAGTAAAACAGAAAATAAAGTGTTTGCAATCGAAAACAAATATTATAGGGAAGGAGTGAGTAACCTGAAGACATAGCTAAATGGACGACCAGATGAAATAGAGCATGGAGAAAATCTTCATTTGCAAGCCAGATTATAAGAGGTAAGTCTCCTCCAAATCCTGAGTTGGGCTCAGTGTTGCCATGGGTAGCCAAATCGACCATTGAAACAGATAATAGGCATGGTGGCGGAAAAATCCTAGTGAACCAGCACTTCGCCATAGAGATTACATGCAAAGTAAACCCAATGCATAGAACTAGGGCTTGGCGAGATTGCCTAGGCCTAGTTCCCACCTCAGCCAGATGTCATCGAAACAATACAAGCAATCAACGGCGTAGATCGGGTTTAGTTACCTCGTGATCATCGCAGGCTGTGTACACCGCACATGTGTCACAGAGAAATCTGAATGCATATCAATATGTATAAATGCCAGCACTATAACAACTATGATTGCATTAAAATGAAATGACAAGTATGGCGGAAGAGCATTAAACCCATTGTTGTTGATATTTATTTTCCGATATTATTGTTTATATATATATATATATATATATATATATATATATATATATATATATTGATTCTATATATATGAACTATTGAAATTCCAAAGTCAATATGTTGCAGAATGAATAAAATTAATACAAATATGTTATATCAGATTTGCAATCTTTTCTTACAGAGATACATTACATAGTTTTGAATATTTACTAAATGATAAAGTTATGAAGGATAAATAAAAAAAATTATGAAGTGTAAGTGTATGTGACAGATGCTTTTAAAGTCAATCTATAATTTGCCTCCTTTTCCATTAAAGTGAAGACGGACATATAAAATAATTATTGATTTCTTTTCGTTATAAAAATGCTATAAATAATAATAATTTTTTATTCAACATTAAAACTAATTTGTTCTAGAGAGCAACTTAATTTTCCATTGAAATGATAATGGGTTGGGTAATAGTGATGATATATAAATTAAGAAATTCAAGGTTTAATTTTTTTTCTTATAGCTTAATTTATGGAAGAAAAAATAAATTGTAAGTTCCATAAGTATATTAATAATGATTAAAAAACTAATATATCCAAAAAAAAAATAATAATAATAATAATCACAAAAATAAACCTGATATTATACCACTATATCACACCAATACAAAATTAACACATTTATATATTATATCAATATATCATGCAAATCCAAAACTAACCAACTAACCTAATTATACATTCATATAATAATAATAATATATTATTATTATTAAACATATTAACCGCGTTTGCCAAAACTTTGCAATCTTTAACCCTGCCTTTATCTCGATCTAATGTGTGTTGTTCTGTCTTCGATCACTTATAACAGGGGGAATGTGTTGAAATTAAAAACTTATATATTTAGGCAGACTTAACTTCCAAAATACTTGAAAATAGAGTGGTTGGAAATAATATAGTAACACTAACCAGCCTAGGATCCACCTTCAGATTCACATATACCAAGAGCGTATGTGTGAAAGTGGGTGGAAAAATAACAATGTCAAAAACTTTCCACGATGGACAGGAAACGATCGAGTATATATGTTAATATTTATAATGAGTATATTCCCTCCGTGACACAGGCAGGTTACCACTAGGATCAGCCAATTATTAAACAATTGCGTTGTGTACATCAAGCGAGAAAGCGAGAGTGATGCGTGGAGCCAAACGTTGGGACCATGCCTGCGTACTTCCAGTCATTTGCTGAGCCTTTGATTTATTATTTGACTACCTGGGGAAGTCTATATAGTGAGAACGAGATCAAGTGTTTCACTTGAGCTTCCTGGAAATCTCGTTCGTTTCAAAAATCAGATCCTCACCTACTGGGGACTCCAGACTCGAGAGAAATGGGTGACGGATTAGTAGAGAGACCTGAGCAGTTAGAGGGCAGCGCCGCACTAGAAATAGAGTCCATATCAGACAGCATTAAGATAAGAGAAGAGGTAGATTCTGCAAATCACTGTACATTTTACTCATGCCACAAGCAAGTCTAAATTTATGTAGATTACAGATTGATTTGCACATTTTACTCATGCCACAAGCAAGTCTAAATTTATGATTTATGTAGATTACAAATTCTAAGAATATGATCGGGAGAAAAGTCAATTATATGGCTAAAATATTTCAAAAATCTGCAATCCTGCTAAAATATTATTATCACATTTCAATTCAATTTACGTTTTACTGAGAACTAATTTGCTGCATCGTATTCTATAAAATGTCAAAATTATTACTTATAAAATTGGCTCGACTGGCGGAAGCGATGGAGTATTTTGAGTTTCAAGCAAAAGAATCCGAAAATTTTGTCACCTATCATGCTTTTTAATTTTCTTTTAATTTTCTGAAATATTACAGAAAGTAAAACCTGGATGGAAGAAATTATTAGAGTATGTTGGGCCGGGAATTCTGATTGCCATAGCCTTCCTTGATCCTGGATGCGGTAAGCAGTTTTCATATTCTTGTGAACTGTGAGCCAAAAAAGGAACTTATAGGTTGCCTATTGGTAATTCTCGTTCTATCACTGGAATCTGGTAAGTTGATTTTTTTCCTTGTGTTTCAGTGGAGTCTGATTTGCAGGCAGGGGCGAAGTATAAATATGAGGTATATCCCAACACAACATGATATAGAACGTGTCTTCTTCGAGATGAGTAATGAGGATCTTAGTATTTTATGGTGTTTCAGTTTAGAACAAAATTTAAAAAAAAAATTGTGTAATAGAAGTTTTATATAAAAAGAGTGTATAAAATTTAGAGGCATTTTGAGTTATTTTTAGAGGTATATACAATTTTATTTTAGAAAAGGTCAGATGAATAATAAAATGTTCGTATATATGTTCGTATATGAATAATATGAAGATTGTAGTTTATATGATTCAGTTTAGAGTAAATCAAACGAGATTTTGTGTGGCAAAAGTGTTTTTCTAAAAAATATTGTATATCAGAGTAAAGATAAAGTTTTAAGTTTTTAGTTTAATTTTACATACTACTGTTATATATATATATATATAAGTGGAGAGGTTTGTGTTATGGAAAATTTTTTCATGGTATAAGAGTTTTTTTTAGTGGGTTTTGGAGGAATCACTCCAACTCTATAGAATCTATATTGGAAAGTTTACCAATACTGAGTTAGGTTTGAGAGGGTGTTGGAGGAATCACCTCATTTCTATGGAATGAGTAATTTCCACTCTAGAGATCTTAGTTAGCGTTTGAGGGGGGCAAGGGGCGGGTTTAGAAAGTTTATCAATAATTTCTACTCTAGAGATCCTAGAGGGGTGCAGGGGGCTGGTTTAGAAAGTTTACCAATTACCAATACATGTCGGTTTGGTATCAGAGCCTTGACCTAGGTTCTATAAGTTTACCAATACCTGCGGGTTTGGTATCAGAGCCTGGACTAGGTTCAATAAGTTTAGCAATACTTGCGGGTCTGGTATCAATAAGTTTACCAATACCTGTGGGTTTGGTATGGACCTAGGTTCATAGGTTCAATTCCTTCGAGCTACGTTTTAGGGGGGGTGTTGGAAGAATTCCCTAACCTCTATTGAATGAGTAATTTCCACCCTAGAGATCCTAGTTATTGCATTTCAGGGAGGCTAGGGTGTTGGAAGAACACCTCTACGGAATCCATAATCTCCACCCGGGAGATTCTAGCTGTAGTTACCTGTTTGGAAAGTTTACCAACAAGCAAACCTCTTCATGGTATTCCATTGAGGTGTGGGTGTTGGACGAATCCATAATTTCCACCCAGAGAATTCTATTCCACTCTTGAGATCCTAATTACCCTAGTTACTAGTTTGGAAAGTTTACCAACACCCAAAACTTTTAGTGATATTCCATTCCACCCATAAGATCCTAATTACCTTATTACCATATTTTTGGAAAATTTACCAATAAACAAACCTATTCCATTCCACCCTTAAAATCCTAGTTACCCTAGTTTAAAAAGTTTACCAAAACTCAAACATCTTCTTATATTATATCCTCCAAAAATAAAAACATATATTAAAATAATGTATTTATTTTATTGATAGCTATGTGTTTTTTTTTAATGAAGTGGTTGATAATATAAGCATACTCAGTAAAATAAGCATACCCAATCCTTCAAATTTTACATTTTTATATCACTGTGTTTGTGGCTTACGTATCTATACATAGAATAAGTCTAGACAATTTCGACGAGTCTATGTTTTACATTTCACTGTTTTCGTCGTTCTCAATCAGAAGTTATACACTGATAGGTTAATTTATTATACTCTTAAATATTATGATTTAAGAGTATAATATCACTTAGTTTCCATGTTCACAAAATATCATGATATTCTATAATGATACACGTAAAGAAATGACTCACAGCTCACACCAATAAGATTATTGATTGCTCAAATTTGCCAGGAGCTGATCGAAGAGACTGCCCCTTATAGTCATGCAACTTTCCAATTCTTCATCATCGTCTGTTTATTTTCTTTTGTAGCTACTGTGGATCATAGTAGTCGGGTCTATTTTTGGCGTCCTTATACAATATCTTGCAGCCAATTTGGGAGTCGTCACAGGTCTGTCCAGAGACCCACCCTCGGTTTCCTCTGTTAGACAATTAGATGAGCTCATATTTTCCTAACAAAGTATTATCCTAACCCATGAAACTGTTAGCATCACAGGCAAACATCTGTCCCAGCACTACAGAGAAGAGTATCCAAGGAAATTAACTTACGTCTTATGGCTGCTATCAGAACTGGCTATTACTACAGCAGATATTCCTGAAGGTTAGCATAATGTGTTCTGTAAATATCTTCCATTTTGATTTTGGTTTTAAATTGCAAACTACTTGTGAGGTAACTCTCTAATGAACATATTGATAATTAATTCTCATTTACCTACCGCGGTGCTGCACTGTACTTATAGCAGTTGTTGGAACTGCCCTTGCTCTTAATATGCTGTTACATATACCTATTTGGGCTGGTGTTCTCATAGCCGGAGTCAGTACGCTTCTTCTTCTTGGATTAGAAAGATTTGGGGTGCTATATCCTTTCCCTTATATTTCATTTATTTCTTTTCATACGACATTCCTTTTTAATTTTCTTATCAAAGCATTGCTCCTTGAAAATATTTTAACATGTGTTAATAAAATCCAGATGAGAAAATTGGAGGTGTTCATTGCTCTTCTTCTGTTGACAATGTTGGGGGCTTTTCTTGCCGAGCTGGTATATGCAAAGCCTAAACCTAGAGAACTCTTTAAAGGAATGTTCGTTCCTCAGTTAAGCGGGCAAGGTGCCACTGGTCTGGCCATCTCACTAATTGGAGCCTTGATTACTCCGTAAACTTCTATCGTTTTTCCTTTTATCAATTACATGAAATTATTTGCTTACACAAGTTGTCCAATGTTTAGTCGATGCAGTCTATCCCATGCCTTTGAATGGGATCCAATGGCCTTCTTTCATCATCAAAGTCTTCTGTAAAATATTTCTGATAAACCACATAACTAATAATATAATCAACCATGTCTAGGCACAATCTATTTCTTCATTCTGCCTTGGTGCTCACGCGGAAAGTAAAACCTACTGTTGATGCAATTAATGTAAGTACATTTCCACCATTTATACAACTCTGAAACCATACATATGTCAGTTGTTTCACTAATCAAATCCAATATGGTATCTATGTTACAGTCGGCGTGCAGGTATTTTCTCATAGAAACTGGAATCGCTCTATTTATCTCATTCGTCATCAATGTGGCTGTTACTTCTTTGACTGGGGCCGTCTGTTCTTCCAGAAGCCTATCTCCGGACAATAAAGCGAATTGTGCGAACATGGACCTAAATAAATCATCTTTTCTACTGAAAGTAAGTCAAGATCACTATAAATCCTAGAGTTTTTTTGTTTCTATTTTGTTGGTTTGGTTTTTATTATCCTCACTAGTTTGTCTTTGCTGGTTTGCATCTCTATATTTTGAATTTAGCTGATGTGATATCATGGTAAATAGTAAATATGAATGTTTTGGGGATTAATTACATTATTAAAATTTGGTAGAGGTTGTTTGTCTCCAGTAGATAAATTAGCTTGCTTTCTTTCAACCTTCTCTTTCAATCTCTATATTGCATAAAGTCCATGGCTAATTGGTGTAGTTCTAGCAGGTGAGAGGTTTGTATGGTACTTCAGTAAATGTAAAGCAGGGTAAAACAAGCTACTAGAAAATTAGTTAATCATCAAATCCTAACAATATGACTAATCCAAAAGTCATTATCTACATTAAAAATTTTAGATACAACAGTAACTAATCCAATTAGCATTTCACATCATTTTTACAATAATTTATTTAAAATTAATAAATTGAATTTTATTAAGATAGATATCTATTAAAACTATCTAAAAATATGTTTTTAAAATTATCTTTACTGAAAACTAACTGAAGCGGAAAATTTATACTTCAACAATTTGAGACCTTTATCCTAACGTTGCAGGCAAACTGGGTCACCGAATCAGGATAACTTTAGCTTTTCCTGTTTCCTGAAAAGGCTGCAAAATTTTTGTTAGATAAAAAAAAAAATTCTCGGATTATCTTTATCTCGATTGTAATTTTTGAGATATTTTTAATTGTGATGAACGGCTAGCAATTGTTAGACTTCACTGTTACCAAAATCTACCATCCAAATAAGTTCAACTCTCAATAATGCTTAAATTTAGAAGAAAAAAAAAAACTATAATCTTGAATCATATATATATATATATATATATATATATATAAAAGGTGGCTAAATGAAGTTCGTGTATTTTCTTTTAATTCTACCATGTTCGTTAACTTACCCTTCCTCATTGTTTTTATGAAGATTTAGGGAAGTTTCCTAAATAGATAAACTGAAAAACCTCTTTTGACGCTCTATTCAGAGTGTTTTAGGGAGCTGGAGCTCAATACTTTATGGAATTGCACTACTGGCATCTGGGCAGAGCTCCGCTATGACAGGAACATATGCTGGGCAGTTTGTCATGGAGGTGCGTTATGAACTGATATTTCTCCAAAGTTGAAGTGAAACTTCTAATTGATTTTTGCTAATCTAATTTCCATAATATTCCTCTGATGACATCTAACTGTGGTAAGTCTTTTTCGTTACAGGGATTTATGAATTTGAAAATGAAATTATGGCTCCGTAATCTTATGACACGGTCCATTGCGATCATCCCATCTCTGGTAGTTGCTATCGTCTCTGGATCTTCTGGTGCAGGAAAACTGATTATCGTTTCCTCGGTATGCTCTAAATGTCTACGCTATTGGTAAAAAATTGTATAATACTCTAAAATCCAGTTACATTACTTTTTATTTATATTTTCTATATTTTTTACTTAAATATGTTTATACGATTAAAAAGTGTGGCAGGTACTTTAGTTCTTAATAAATTTAAATATACATATATAATAACCAATTTAATTTATAAAAAAATTTAGTGATAATTACATGCAATAGAATAATAGGCGACCCGTTTGAAACCAATAAATGTGATTTATCATCAATCCAATTCTATTATACGCTATACTACAGTTTTATTAAATTTCGTTTATATTTTCATGTAAATTAAGGTTAAGAACAATTAATAAGAAATATGTTATTAAAAATAAGATAAGAATAAATAAAAAAAATCATAGAATTTTGTAAAACTAAAATAGAAGTAAATAATTTTAATTTCTAAATTTAATTAAATCTCTTTCTATAATCACTTATATTTATGAGTTATGGTTTTATACCACTTTTAATATGATTTTGTTAAATAATATAATGAGTTAAAATATATTAATTAATGACAAATTATAATATTAATTGATAATAAAATTATACTAATTATAACTAAGAAAATTAATTTTTAATTAATAACAAAATTTCATAAATTTTTTAATATGACTATTGAAATGGTGTCTAAACAATTTAAAATGAATATTATATCTTAAAAAAGTTAAAGAAGAATATATATATATATATATATATATATATATATATATATATATATATATATATATATATATATATATATAATATAAGAATTTTGTTAGAATTAATTTAATTAATTTTATTATTATTACTAAATATTTGATTAATTAATTTATAGTCACTCACATACTAATAAATTTAGATATTTAGGTTCTTTCAATTCTTTTCTTTTACACAAATGATAGAAAAATCATTTTCGTTATTATTTCCTTTCAAATTCAGAAATACTTTCTTTGGTTACATACATTTATCATAAGAAATTATTTTATTAATTTAAAGAAAACAAAAATTATTCCACTAAAGAATATATTTTTGTATTAAAAGGTATGAGGTAGTTTATTGACAATTGTCACTTGTCAATTGTCGTGTTATGTTCAAATCCGACATACGTCAACCGAACAAAAACACATATATTAAAAGAAAAATTCAAATAAAATAAAAAATAAAAAAATTGATATCTGTAATTAATAAAGAATAAAAATAAGTAATATTATCATGTCATATAATATCATAATCAACTTAAAAGTTATAATTAAAAAAAAAAATATTTCTTTTATATTTCAAATTCAGAAAATAATTTAAACTTTCGAAATATATTGAAATATATTATTTTCTTTTGTCCTACCTCTTTCAAAATAAATAATATATGTATCATTTCCACTAGGGTGATCTCTAAGCTTTGAGAAATTCAGTAATACTTGTATTCTTATATTATCGTATACGTATAAATCCAAATCCATTGATATTTTAGCCTACCGAAAATCAATAATAATTTTATTGTTTCCGTGCAGATGATATTATCCTTTTTATTGCCATTTACAATGATTCCGCTGTTGAAGTTCACTAATAGTGACGTAAAGATGGGTCCTCACAAGAACTCAATCGCAGTAAAGCTATTACCAGCTTGCATAAAGAAAAAATATTTTCATAATGATTGGCAAAACGTTGAAATAGTTTTTTTTTATAAAGTTCCGTTGTTCTTTTATGTGTCACAGGTTACGGTTGTTACTTGGGCGATCGCATGCTGTATCATGGGCATCAACATCTACTATCTCGCTGTCGGATTTGTGAAATGGTTGATACATAACAGTCTGCCTAAACTAGGTTCGATATTTATAGGAATATTGGTATTTCCATTCCTGGCTCTGTATATAGCGTTGATTTTGTATTTGACATTTAGACCGGACAAGAAAGTCACTTATGTAGCCCCAGGAGGGTCCTCCTTGCCAAGCCGTCTTAGCACTCCAATTACTCAGCATGTGGAGACCTAGAAGACCTTGAAACTAAATGTCGTGCAGCGTGGCTTGACCTCCATGGACCAAAGCAAACGATGTTCATTAACTTAGATTTAATAGAGAAATTAATGTTCTAGATGGTCTAGAATTTTGGTGTAAAATTTGAGGGAATGATTGAAGTTGGGTAAAATTGAGGTAACGAATGTAGAATGAGTTGTTTTTCATATCTATTATTGTATTGGAGTACGAGTTATTGTTGGAATTTTAGAATAAACATAAACACAGAGGAAATGTGTTTTTCTTACAATAGAGAGAATGCAAATAATTGCGGAAATAAACAGTGATACACAGAGAGCGTAATATAGGAGAGGAACAAACTTATGTTTCTATTCCATCACACTACAAAATGAGATTACATTACATTTTAATACAAATGGTCGAAGCCTGAAAACCTAATTCTAATCAATGCAATTGAATTGCCGAACGAACGTTCAACAACCATTTGTCCTTGGGCCATAAAAAGACCCATTTCTTCATTAAATTGGCACACAGGCTCAACAACCAGTTTTCCTTGAGCCGTAAAAAGACCCATTTCTTCATTAAATCAACACACAAGCCATATTATGGTTTATATATGAAAACACGTAAAAACATGTTCAAAACTCTGAAACCTCATCGCATCTGGCACCTTATCGCATTTCGGCGATATTAAACTTTAAAATATGGCGCTATCCGTTAAACGTTGCAGGCTGCGATGTACGATAAAGACGTGGCACATATCGCATTGCACCCAACATAACATAGCCTACGGGTGGTTCACAGTGAACATAAATTTCTGCGAGCGTGACGTGCGATGGCGATACGCAGCAGCAATATCGCATCGCAAAACAAATAACTTACGGGCAGCAGAAGGTAAGTTATAAATCTGCAAAGTGCAGTAATGTGGGCGGCTAAACGATGGTAAGTGCAGTAGAGAAAATACAATGGTATAAGGCGCAAAACAAGTTTTTGTCTCATGCATTAAGGATAAGGTGGGTCCCGTCGGATAACGCACCGCCAGTAACATAACATGACATCCGGTGAGGTTTAATATTTCCGAAGTGCGGTCGGGCGACATGGTAAGTTGTGGTAAGTGAAAAATTCACAATACAAAGGGTTATTGTAGAATAAAAAGGAAAATCACTGGATTGCAATGCGGTTGAGTGAACAGTAGGACCCGTTGGATATCGCATCAGTGGTAGAATAAGTTTGTGGCAAAAACGTTAAGAGGTAAGGTAAATAAAATGTGATGTGGGCAAAAGGTAAGTACTGCGGTAGGTAAGGAAGTAAACATAGAGGTAAAGGCTCGGGTACTCTGTTTGGATTTTGTTGTCGTTGCGTGAAAATGCCTCCGATTCTTGAAATCCTGCTGCTTGTCCTTCGCTGTACAAAATTGATGAAATTGTGAGTTGCACCACTACTTATTCATGGTGGTGGATGGGAGTATATGATGTAGGAGCATCAACCTGCGTAAATTAAATATACTTGTTCACGCCTTCCAGAAGTCAACGTGGCCTAAAAGACAATATTTTTGTTAAATATGTATTTTCGATAGAGTTTGTTGAGTGATTGTAGATATTTTATGAAGAAAAATCGGATCTGGAATCATCCATTCCTCTTTTCTCCATTGTTATAAACTAGTCTTCGTGCATTTGACGATGAGGGCTGGACGGCATGTAACATTGAACGAGAGATAACGATTTGGCTCCTACACACGTGTAGTAACTCCAATTCGAATTGATGTAAATCTGTTGTTTATTAGTGTGAATTTTTCCATTGTGTAAATGAGCGGCATTAGTGTTAAATTTCTATGTAACTCCAGTTTGAATGGGATTCATGTTTTTTTTGTTTATTTGATTCTGTCTCACGGAAAAGAGTAAGTTGGATACCCAACCAGAGATGTTTATTCACATTATCCCAGACAAGGTAAACAATTCGTTGAATATTGTCGACGGTGGTATTGGCATGACCAAATCTGATCTCATTAACAACATGGTAACCACTGCACGATCTGGCACGAAAGAGTTTATGGAAGCTCTTGTAGCTGGTGCTGATGTTAGCATGATTGGTCAGTTTGGTGTGGATTTCTACTCTGCGTATTTGGTTGCTGAGAAGTGATTGTCACCACCAAACACAATGACAATGAGCAATATATTTGGCAATCTCAGGGCAGTGGATCGTTCACTATTTATCGGAAGTTTCTTTTCTTTTATTTTCCTCTGCAAAATGAAATATTTTGTTCAGATCATGGGTTCATAACCCACAGATCCACTGATTGGTGAAAGTATGTAGCTCAACTGCATCAAAGTGGTATCAGAGTGGGAAAATATTTCCTGCAAGAAAAAGTTTGCTTGCAAAGAAACAAGAGGTACAGTTCTGTTGAAAATTTGTAAAGCTTGTGGTTTTTAATATTTTGGTAAAGGTAGCAGAAGAGAAAGGTGAGAATATTGTAGCAGCCTAGAGCAGGAGTGCTCAAATGGTTCCATAGGAAGGAACCAGAGAGATGCCTAAAGACTAAGCTCAGAAGAGAAAAGCTTGGTGAGGTGTCTGGTAGTAGGGAGGACTTGCTATTGTATAGGTTTTGTTGTAGCTCACAAAGGGAAATTCCACAGAGGATGTGGGTAGGATTGCTCAATAATGCTATTATGGGAAGATCACAAAGAACAATTCCACATAGAAAGTGGGTATAATTGCTAACAGATGAAGAAGACATATGACCAGGAGGTCATAAAAAAATTTTGTACATCGGGAATCTGATGCAGGGGCATCAACCTGCGTAAATTAAATTTATTTTTTCATACCTTCCAAAAGTCGACGTGGCCTAAAAGAAAATATTTTTGTTAAATCTGTATTATCGATAGAGTTTGTTGAGTGATTGTAGAGATTTTATGAGGAAAATCGGATCTGGAATGATCCGTTCCTCTTTTCTCCATTGTTATAAACTAGTCTTCGTGCATTTGATGATGAGGGCTAGATGGCATGTAACATTGAATGAGAGAAAGTGATCTTGATCCTACACGCGTGTAGTAACTCGAATTCGAATTGATATAAATCTGGTGTTTATTAGTGTGATTTTTTCCATTGTGTAAATGAACGGCATTAGTGTTAAATTTATGTGTAACTCCAGTTTGAATGGGATTCATGTTTTTTTTGTTTATTTGAGTCCGTCTCACGGACAAGAGTAAGTTGGATACCCAACCAGACCTGTTTATTCACATTATCCCAGACAAGGAAAACAATTCGTTGACTATTGTCGACAATGGTCTTGTGAACAACCCGGGAACCACTGCATGATCTGGCACGAAAGAGTTTATGGAAGCTCTTGTAGTTGGTGTTGATGTTAGCATGATTGCTCAGTTTGGTGTGGGTTTCTACTTTGCATATTTGGTCGCTGAGAAGGTGATTGTCACCACCAAACACAATCATGATGAGCAATATATTTGGCAATCTCAGGCTGGTGGATCGTTTACTATTTCTCGGAACTTTCTTTTCTTTTCTTTTCCCTCTGCAAAATGAACTATTTTGTTCAGATCGTGGGTTCATAGCCCACAGATCCACAAATTGATGAAAATATGTAGCTTTTCTGCATCAGTATAATTCCAACACTCCCCCTTAATCACAACTTCCACCATCAGTCATTCCCACACATTTCCTAAGGTAAGAAAAACTCTTCTGTCCCAATGGATTTGTAAGGATATCAACAAACTGTTCCTCTGTCCTGCAATGCTGAAAAACAATCTTACCATTGTTAACCAATTCTCTTATAAAATGATATTTGGCATCTATGTGCTTTTTTCTCTTGTGGAAAATAGAATTCTTTGATAATGTTATTGCTGGGCTATTATCACAATAAATTGTGGTTCCTTCATCTTGCACTTGACAAAAATCTCTCATCATCCTTCTTATCCATACTGCTTAGCATGCTGCTACTGTTGCTGCCACATATTCAACTCTTGTTGTTGATAATGTCACTATTGGTTGCTTTTTGGAAGCCCATGAAATGGCTCCCGATCCCAAATGAAACACATCCCCATATGTTCTCTTTCTATCATCTACACTTCCATTCCAATCACTGTCAGTGTAACCAATCAATTTAGAATTATCAGTTGAGGAGCATAGAACACCATACTCCTTTGTTCCATTTACATACCTTATTATTGTCTTGGTTGCTTACCAATGTTTCTCCTTTGGTGTTTCCATGAATCTGGAAATTAAACTTACATCATACATAATATCATGCCTAGTTGCAGTCAAATACATTAGACTTCCAACTATGCTCTTTTACAATGTTGGATCAACATTCTTGCTGCAATCTTCCTTGCTTAACTTCAACCCCCTGACAGTTGGAGTTACTACTACTTTGTTGTTCTACAGTTCGAACCTTTTTAAAACTTCTGCAACTTATTTTTCTTAGGAAATAAAAATTCATTTTTCATTTTTCTTTACTTCTTTGACCAAGAAGTAACTTAATAAACCCAAATCAGAGATTTCAAATTCACTCTTCATGACTACTTTAAAATCAGTAATGAGAGAAACTTCATTTCTTGTGAAAATTAAATCATCTACATATAAAACAATAATAAGGATCTTACCATCATTTTCTTTAATGTAGAGTGTGGATTCACCATCACATTTTTCAAAACCATTGTCCATTAGGTAAGCATCAATCCTCTTGTACTATGTTCTCAGTTCTTTCTTCAGCCCATAAAGAGCTTTCATCAAATTGCACACTTTGTGCTCTCGGCCTTCTATCTCATAGCTAGGAGGTTGTTCAAAATACACCTCCTCTTTGAACACTCCATTCAAGAATGTTGATTTCACATCCATTTGGTAGAATTTCTACTTTTGTTGTGCTACTATGGACAACATTGTTCTCACTATCTCCATCATTGCAACTGGTGCAAAGGTTTCTTCATAATCTCTTCCTTGCTGCTTCTAGTAGCCTTTCACAACAAGTCTTACTTTATGCCTTTTTATCTTGCTTTCAGTATTGCTTTTGGTCTTATAGACCCATTTCACTCCAATGACTTCTTTACCTTCTGGGAGGTCCACTAACTCCCATGTATCATTCTTTTCTATTACACCAATCTCTTCATTCATTTCTTCAATCCACTTTTATTATTTTACTGCTTCTTCGAAATTGATTGGATAATCAACATGACAAAACAAAGCAAATAAAGAGTTCAGACCAGCATTATCATTTACCCCTTCTTGCTCATAAGTTTCATTCAAATTTCTAAATCTTGGTCTTCTTGGTGTGCTTTGAATTCCACTTGAACTCGAGGGAGTTGTTGATGCCTGTGGTGTGCTTAGAGAAGCACTTCCTTGATTTATCAAGGTTGTTATATTGCTTGCTTGTGGTGTGGTTTATTGTGCTTTTCTGGGTGGAGGAGGAGCCATCATGGAGGAATTATTTTCAACAATCAATTCATGTCTATCTTCATGTGAAATGCATGTCTTCACATTTACAATTTTCTCTGAACTTCCATCCCAAGCTTCTTCTTTAATGAAATACACAGCTCTGCTGATTATAAATTTCTTGGTTGATGGATTATAGAGTTTGTATGCCTTGGATTCATCAGTGTATCCAAAAAAGGTACACTTCACCCCCTTGCTGGCCAACTTCTTTCTTAGCTGATCAAGGACATGTGCATATGCCACACATCCAAATACTCTCATGTGAGTGACAAACTGCTTTGTTCCACTCCATTCTTCTTTTGGAACTATGTTCATAACAACTTTGGTCGGACAATTATTTAAAATATAAGTTGCACAATTTACAGCTTTTGCCCAATACTCATTTGGCAAGTGTTTTTCCTTCAACATACTTATGACCATGTCCATGATGGCCATGTTTTTCCTTTCTGCAACATCATTTTGCTGTGGTGTGTACTTTGTGGTAAACTACTTGTGTATTCCATTCTCCCTATAGAAACGTAGGAAATCTTTTATGTAGTGTCCACTTTTCTTCTCAACTAGAGATTTGAAGTGGCAGAACTGTTCAAACACTTCACTTTTCAGTTTTAGGAAGTACACCCATTTATTCCTTGTGTAATCATTTATAAATAAAAAAACATAATGACTGCCAGCCAATGATGGCTTTTGCATTGGTCCACATAAGTCTGAGTGGACAATCTCTAAGGGTGCCTTTCCCCTTATACTCTTTCTTTTTGGAAAGGATTCTCTATGTTGTTTTCCCAAGATGCAGCCTTCACTTAGGTTGTCTGGTTTTTCTATGACTGATAATCCTTTTACCATCTCTTTTCTATGCAAGAGGTTCAAACCTTCAAAATTGAGATGTCCAAATCTCAAATTCCATAACCAATTCTTATATTTAACTTCTTCTTGAAAGTCTTCTTGGGTGAAAACTGCTACAACACCTCCTTCCTTCAAGTCTATTATGATCTTGAGAGGAAACATCCTATTGCTTGTCATATGCACTTCTGCAATTACCTGTTTACTTGGAGGTATGTCCATGATTTTACACACATCATTATGAAAAAACACATTGTAGCCCTTATTCAGCCCTTATTCGCGAATTGTCCAATGCTCAGAAGGTTACATTTCAGGCCAGGTACATAATAGACATCTGGCACAAACTTCTTTTCTCCCTTCCTTGTCAGTATTGAAACTCTTCCTTTCCCCCCGACAGAGACTTTGCTATCAGTCCCTGTTGTCACTTCGGATTTCACATTCGCATTCAGATTGGCAAACATTGCTATGTTTCCAATCA
This sequence comes from Pinus albicaulis, assembly GCA_034641835.2. Classification (NCBI taxonomy): domain Eukaryota; kingdom Viridiplantae; phylum Streptophyta; class Pinopsida; order Pinales; family Pinaceae; genus Pinus; species Pinus albicaulis. The sequence continues at coordinate 1,691,121,399 of CM076575.1, read as the reverse complement.
TGTGGTTACTACAACCTAAGTCCAAGAACCATACATCTTCATGTTTTTTTTTGTGCTACATTACATGTTAAAATCATATTACTATGGTTCTGATTTTCTCTTGCAAAATTTACATTTTATCTATTATTCATGTCATTTTTCTTCTTTCTACATTCATTTGCATAATTCCCATACTTTTTGCAATAATGACATTGGACTCGGGATTTATCATACCTTTGTCCATGTGCTTGATTTTGGCTTGAGTGTTCTCCTTGATTCTGGTTGCTGCCCCTTCCACTTGTGCTTGCATGGTTGTTTCTTCCACCTCTTTGTGGGCTTCTTCCTCTTCCTCAGTAGTTTGGCCTTCCTCGACCTCTAACTTTGCCAAAAGAAATTTGTGTCTTGAAATCATGCTCCAATGAGGAGTTCTTTGTTCTATTCAGTCTATGTTCATGAGATACCATGGATGCATGAAGTTCTTCCACTTAAAATATTGAGAGATCCTTTCTCTCTTCTATTGCCGCTACTATGGCATCAAATATTGCTGGTAGGCTTCTTGGGATTTTCTCCACTATTTTTATTTTCTCAAGTGTCTCTCCATGAGACCTTGTCTAGGTAACAAACCCAATCACATGTGTGAAGAATGAGTCTATGTTATAAGACTCTTTGATGCAGAGAGTTTCAAAATATCTCCTTAGCATTTGTAATTTTGATGTCTTCACTTTCTCCATGCCTTGATAGGTTGTCTTGAGAATATCCCATGCCTCCTTGGACTTTGTTGTTGTTGCAATCCTTTGGAATATTCTTTCATGTACTTCTTGGTAGACATAGAAGAGGGCTTTGGAGTCTTTTTTCATATTATCTCTCAAGAAGTCTCTTTATGCTCCTGTTAAAGCAACAAGTGTTGTTGCGTCTGTTGGTTCTTGGAAACCTTGTTCCACCAGCTCCCATATATCTTGTGAAGCAAACAGGGCCCTCATTGTAATGGCCCAATAGTCATAGTTATTCCCATTAAACTATGGTAGTTGGGTATTTTTCAGGCTTGTGCCTGCTGCTGCCATTCTGATTGTGTAAACAAACAATCTTCTTGAATGTATAAAAGAGAAACCTTCTCATTACTGTAAATTTTTATCACTGCTGGAGACTTTTGCTTCTACAAACAAATCTTACAACTTCTTCAGTAAAAAGAGCTTGTTATTTCACTGAGAGCCTAGACCTGCTCTGATACCATGTTGGAATTTCAGAATAAACATAAACATAGAGGAAATGTGTTTCCCCCACAACACAGAGAAAACACTGTTACCGATGAAATAGATAACTGCACTGTTACCTACTTTTTTTTGATAGCATAAAAAGCACCCGATTTTGAAAAGTGGTGATGCAGAATCACCCTTTTTTTGTGTGCACATTTTTGACACTTTAATATTTTTATTTATCAAGTATGAATATATATTTTAAAATTTTAATGATTTTCATGCTAATTTTGAAACATATTGATGCAGCATCAACTTTTTTTTTTAGAGTGGTGATTTTCATTAACAAAAAAAAAATCAAACTAAAAAAACCAAAATGTAAAATTGAAAAAGAACAAAGAAAAAAAATCTATCATTAAAAAAAAAAAAAAACCACGTACAAATAATTAAAAAACAAATATACATCAATTTAGTATTTTTTTTAAATGAAACAATTTATAAATTTAAAAAATGAAAAACTAAATAAATTAAAAGATTTAAAAAAAAAAAAAATTAAATTAAAATTTAAAAATTTAATAAATAAATTTTACATTTTAAATTTTAAAAAATAATTAATCTAAAATATTAAATATGAAAACAAAATTTAAAAAAAAAATTAAAACAAATTAAATTTAAAATAAAAAACAAATTAAAACAAATTAAATTTAAAATAAAAATAATTGAATTAAAAATAAATTAAAAATAAAAATAAAAATTGAATTTAAAAAAAAATTAAAAAAACAAAACAAATTAAATTAAAAAAAAAAAAATTGAATTAAAAATAAATAATTTTAAATCTTTTGAAATTTAAAAAAAAAAATTAAAAGAAAATTTTTAAAAATAATATTAAAAATTAAAAAAAAATAAAAATAAAAATTTTGGTCATGCATGGTGAAGGCTGATTCCGGGAATTGACCTCCGCCGCCACCTGGGCAGGGGGTCGATTCCTGGAATCGGCGTTGACCTTAACCCAGCTCTTTCAACAACATCAGAATGCTCTGCAGGCATTTCTACAAGCTCGCCATCGGATGAACCATCACTTGCTATTGGCTTTGTTGCAATCTTCTTTGATTCCTTCGACTTGTCATTTGTCTCATCTTCATCATCACTGTCCAAAGTAGTGCCATTTACAAATTTATCAAAATCCTCATCATAACCACCATCATCCCCCCCATCTTCACCGTCACTGCTGCCTAGGTCTCCCAGAAGGAATGCATCTATATCATTCTTCGCTGCAGAAACAGTTTTTCACTTTGTTGAACTGTTTGACGCTACCAATTCAACTTCAAAAGATGCAGTTCCCACACTATCTTGCAATCTCACGCTTCTTCCCTGTTCTGCTGCAGCAGCCTTCAATTGTTGCATAGCATGCACCTCATATGGAGTCACATGACTCTTGACCAGCACGAAGTATATTTTCCAAAACTTACTCTCTTTCATATGCTTTAGACATAGTCTATATCTGAAATGTGAAATTTCTAGAACAGTTGATAGAACAATCAAGGCATGTCTCTCTTGCCATTTTGTCAGATCCTGACGCCCATTGGATTTTGGAGAAGATTTAGGCTCCCGATTTTCTTCCAACATAGAATTATCCAGTGGAAAGTCCTTGAAGGTGTCGAGCATCAGTCCTTTGACGAATTCTCGGAGCTCTTCCGTGACACCGTATTTTTCGAGATCTTCAGGCAGGGGTGAAGGTGAGGAGATGGATTTATTGTTGATGGAAGGAGAAATATCCCCGGCAAGGGACTTAAACTGATCCACTCGCTTGGAGGCCTCGATCTTCATTTGATCGGTTTTCTTGGTGGCCTCGACGGCGATCTCCCTCGATTTCTTGGCAGTCTGCGGCGATTTCCTGCGACAACTTGGCCGCCTCCTTGGTGATTTCCTGAGACTTCTTGGTTGCTTCCTGCGCGAAATCCCAGGCTACCTGAAACCATGAATCCATGGCTGGCTGGAAATTGACCAACCCTAGCCCCTTGCCTGTTGGTCTTTATTAAGCCATAGAGTATTCGCCGAAAGAGCTTGACAAGAAAAATTGATATCCCTTCTTCACCCATGCAATATTGATGTTGTTTGCTAACTGCCTTGCTGACCAATCAAATTGACTTGCTTCAGCTTCCCTCATAAGCAATAAGAAAGGTAAATTGTTTACGATATTGGTCATTCAAGAATAATAAAAATCCATAAATTTTCAAAAAGGAAGGTTGTATTTTCAATACTGGTCAATGTCATGGCCTTTAAATCATGGATGCTTGGAGAGGAGGACGAATGATGAGGAGAACATACCCGATGGCTTGCGGTGACACTGCTTTTGCTTTGGTGATGAGGAGGCCTCCTCTGGTTGCTCTTTGAGAATAGAACTTCACGTGGGATGACTACGGTATGTTGTTCAGTGCACGGCATTGGGTCACCGGAGCCAACATGAAATGTCTTCATCATTATACTTTTTATGGGTTTTATCCATTGCTGAGTCTAATAAAGATATCTACGCAGAAAACCAACATAGAATGGTATTTGGCTGTTAGAAACCCATGTAGGAAGTATTAGTAGTCATATCAATGATGAACTAAATCTGCAGCGAAGGATATGCTATTGTGATTTTAATAAGCTTGTATTTTAAGAAGGGATCACAAAGACACCAATTACACGTATAGGGACCGACAGAGCACACAAACAACAGGCGATGTTAGTGTTGGAATGAGGGAGTATGCTATACAATCAACCTGGGGAATTGTGTCCCGAAGCCAGCTACTGGATTAGCAGAGCTATTGCCTTAGGCTTGCAGCATAATTTAAAATAAAAATAAAAATGTTTTTAGTCATATTTATCGTTAAGTTTCCTCTTAGTTATCTCGAGCAATTTATTACTAGCCTACTGAGATGTGTTTTCCAGAGGCAAATAAAAAAAGGGATTGGCTTCTGTTTGTGAAATTTTCTTCCAGTGCAAATCCCATGTCAATTGTTTCAAAACACCAATAATTTTAGTTATGTCAATGATCTTCATTATAAAGTGCACCCTTGCCATATGGGAGATCACTTATAAGATTATTGAATTTTATAAGATAATGTACTTTTCACAATGTTAAATTTATTTGTTATATATTATATTTTGATTTTGTGTTTTTAAAATTTTTATATGAATTTATATGTTATAAGTTCTTGAATCTAATAATTGGTATGTTATTATTTGTTTGATTTTAGTTAGATTTTTGTAAAAGAAAAAATTGTAAATTTTGTAATAAGAGTTTATTTCATAATAACTAAAAAATGTTTTTAGTCATATTTATCTATAAGTTTCCTCTTAGTTATTAACAATCCATTAAATTTATACATAGTCTTCTTTTCTTAATAATTTCTTGCTTAGTAAAAACCTCCTAGAATTTTCCTTTCCCATTTGGCTTACAAAAAATCTCTTAGAAATTGGCTTTCCCATTTGGTTTTCTAGTGTAAAAATAATCTAATTTGTCTCATGGTGTTAATCTTATTTCAATTATTTATTTATTTATTTATTTTTTATGTCTTTATATTTTTAAATTTTAAGCTTTTAAATGTTTTTATTTTTTAGATTTATTTTTTTCTTAAATTTTAGGTTTTTTTTAATGTTTGAATTTTAAAAATTAAAAATGTTACTTCTATTTTTAAAAATGTCAAAAGTATGACACTTTTTTTTTTTTTTGGTTATTCCAGTATCAGCTGGTTTTGTTTTGAGGGTGTTTTTTCAATCCTTTTTCCAAGAAACAATTTTGTTTTTCGTATAATTTTATAAAATGTTGAAATTTGACCTTTAAAAAAAAAACAAGTGCGTTCTGGAATACACACTTTTTTTTAGGGTGTTTTTTCATGTTTTTTGAGTCTTTTTGGGCTAGAGTTCCCGTTTTGAGGTCAGGTTACCTATTTCATCGGTAACATTGTTAGAATGCAAATAATTGTGGAAATAAACAGTCATACACAGATAGCGTAATATAGGAGAGGAAAAAACTTATATTTCTATTCCATCGCACTACAAAATGAGATTACATTACATTTTAATAAAAATGTCTGAAGCCTGAAAACCTAATTCTAATCAATGCAATTCAATTGCCGAACGGACGTTCAACAACCATTTTTCCTTGGGCAGTCAAAATGCCCATTTCTTCATTAAATCAACGCAAAGGCCGTATTATGGTTTATACATGAAAACACATAAAAATACGTTCAAAAATCAAATTGGAAGACTTCAAATTTTATCGGTTTCGGTTTTGAAACCTCATCGCGTTCGTCACCTTATCACATTTCGGCGATATTAAACTTTAACATGTGGCACTATCTGTTAAACATTGTGGGTTGTGATGTGCGATAGTGACGTGGCACATATTGCATCACACCCAACATAACATAGCCTGCGGGTGGTTTACAGTAAACATAAATTTATGTGGGCACGACGTGCGATGGCGATACGCGGCAGCGATATCTCATCGCAAAACAAATAACTTGCGGGTGGCGGAAGGTAAGTTATAAAATATGCGAAGTGTGGTAATGCGGGCGGCTAAACAATGGTAAGTACGGTAGATAAAATACAAATGAATAAGGCACAAAACAATTTTTTGGCTCATGTGTTAAGGATCAGGTGGGTCTCGCCAGATATCGCATTGGCGGTAACATAAAATGACATGCGGTGAGGCTTATGGGTAAGGCTTAAGATTTGTGAAGTGCGTTCGGGTGACACGGTAAGTTGTGGTAAGTGAGAAATGCACAATACAAAGGGTTCTTGCAGAATACAAAGGAAAATCAGAGGATTGCAATGTGGTTGAGTGAACGGTAGGACCCGCAGAATATTGCATCAGCAGTATAATAAGTTTGTGGCGAAAAGAATTAAGAGGTAAGGTAAATAAAATGCGATGCGGGCAAAAGGTAAGTACTGCGACATGTAAGGAAGTAAATGCAAAGGTAAAGGCTCAGGTACAATATTTGGATTTTGCCGTGGTTGCGTGAAATACCTCCGATTCTTGAAATCCTGCTCCTTGTCCCTTCCCTACAGAAAATTGTTGAAATTGTCGGTTGCGCCACTGCTTATTCATCACAGTGATTGGGAGTATAATTCCAATATTTATTATGATTAAGTTTGTTAGTAATTTTTGGCATTGCCATAATTTAATAAAATGTTTTTTTTATATTATGATTCTATCAGTATTGGTATTTTTTTAAGATGGTATCAGTGTTGGTGTACATGCACATAGTTAGTCTTAATTAGCTTCATTTCAACTCTAGTTATTGCATGTGATGTGCACTTCGCTTTAGCTAGTTAACTCGAGTGCTTACATGTGATGTGCACTTGGCTTTAGTTAGTTAACTCTAGTGCTTGCATGTGCACATTAACAGAACATGAAGCACACATAGCTTCAGTTAGCTTTAATTATCCATAGTTATTTCATGTACAACTAAGCTTAACTTAGTTTCTTTATGTATTGATTCTCAAACTAATATTGATGAGTTAAATTAATTGTCAATTAAATTTTTCCTTTTCATTTCTCACAAGTTTGAGCAATTATTATTCAACTAGATCTGTATTTGTTCTCTAATAATTTTACAGGGTGTGAGAGCTACAGTGGTTTGGAGAAGGAGCATGAACAATTCCACAATTGTTACTACAACTACAAGGTGAAAAAATGGAGTTCTCATCTTTATCAATTCTTACTTTGTATAACTACTTCCAATGGAAGCCAAAGATTTTTCTTCACTGCAGAGGAAAAAGCTTGTTTAAGATAGTTATGAATATAGAAGCTGAACCCAATTCGGCCATTGAAAAATCCAAATACTTCGACACGATAGACGAGGCTTTTGGTCTTCTACTGTTGGCCATATCTCCAACATTGTGTTTCCATGTGGACGCATGCCACACTCCGAATGAGGTTTGAACAACCTTAGAGAATTTATTTGGAAAGCAAGATGAGATGACAATTCATATTCTAAAAAATGAGCTAAATTCCTTAGATTCAAATAAATTTGAGAAAATTCGAGATTTTTTTACGAAATTCAAATCATTTCTTCTACAATTACATGATTGAGGGATTGATAAATCCAAACGGGAAGGCCAATTGATCATTTATAGTATGCCTAAATTAGGCCATGAATATCTTGTTTTCATTTCCACATTTCATATAGTTATACCTGCAACTGGAGATAAATGGAAAATGCCCAAACTTGATGCATTTATTGAGTCTCTCATTAATGAGGAGGATAAGCTCATCAAAATGGGTTCATTAAAGTCTCCAAATTCACATGCACTTTCCATGCATGAGAAGGAAATTCCAACTCGAAACCAAATCAACAATACAAAGGCAAAGGAAAGGCAAGAGATCCACATCCAAGAAAGGGAGCAAATCCAAAACCTCCAAATGATCCTTCCATCTCCAAGGGTAAGAAGCGAAATAAATGAAACTCCATGTGTCCTTACTGTAATCGAGGTTATCATCTTGAATCCTCTTGCATGTAGAAGACTATTGTTGTTATGGAAAATACTCTTCAACAAAATAATATTGGTCATCACATTCCAGAAAATTCCAAGAAGAAGATGGAGGAGAAACCCTCAGAAATAAGGGGTAATGGTCATGCTTTGATTGCTCTTCATTATACACTGCAAGAATGGATCATCGATTCAGGAGCTTCACATCATATGGCTTCCTCAAAGGAATAATTTTCTTCTCTACTTGCATACTCGAGACCTCCTATTCTCATGGGGGACAATTTTGCAGTTGAAGCAACTGGACAAGGAAGAGTGCAATTCGAAGATGAAAGTTTTGAGAATTTATTGCATATTCCAAGGCTTCTGTGAATCTTCTTTCAATGTATAAGATTACACACAGGCACCGGAAGGAAAGTGGAATTTACCCCAGATTTTGTGATAATTTATGACATGCAAATCAGCTTGAAGATTGTATCTTACAAGGTAAATGATCAATCTCATTTGTGTACATTTTTTGATTTCGTTCCTTAATCAAATTCTATTTCACTACTTACACATGCAAATGAAGAAAGTAGGTTTTGGCACGAGACATTTGGGCACTTGAATTTCAGATATATGCAACAACTTAGCAAGCAAGGGATGGTTAAAGGATTGTCGACCATTGAATTTTCAAATGATGTTTGTAATGGATGTGTTCTTGGAAAAAATCCACAAGACAAATTTTATAAGGGGCATGCATGCAGAGCCTCTTCACCTTTGAAGCTTGTACATAGTGATTTCACGGGTCCATTTCCAGTACTTTCAATGAGAAAAGAAAGATATGTGTTTTCATTTATATATGAATACACGATAATCACTTGGGTTTACTTCTTGAAACTCAAGTTTGAAGTTTTTCAACATCTATATATTTTCAAAGCACATGTGGAAAATCAGTCTTGAAAACAGATCAAGATACTCTCGACAGATCATGGGAAGGAATGTGTGAATAAATATATCCATAATATTTGTAATGAAACATGCTTAGAGTTTCAACATACAATTTCTTACACTCCACAACAAAATGGGTTGGGCGAAAGGAAGAATCGATCTTTGAAAGAAATGGCCAATTACATGTTGCATGCAAGATCTCTTTTGTCAAAATTGTGGGCTGAAGCTATCAATTGTGCCTCATACATCTAGATAGATATCCTGATAAATTTGTTAATGGAAAAACATCTTTTGAGGCTTGGAATAACATGCAACATAGAGTTAGTCATTTCCACATTTTCGGATCTCGTGCATGAGTTCACATTCCTACAAAGAATATAAAGGCTTTGGAGCCTCAAAGTAAAGCATGCATGTTTGTTGGATATTTTGATGAAGTCAAATGGTACAAGTTTCTTGATATCAACACTGAAGAGCTATTTATTGAAAGGAGTGTAAAGTTTGACGAATATATTTTGCATGCACCGCAAGATGAAACTGTTACCAAGTTTCCCTCACCACTCATTGATTAGTATGCAAATGATAATTCAGATAAGAATTTTGATCTAGATGATCCTTTTCTTGTGACACCTATTTTACCACCAGTTGTTGAAAATCGATATCATACTTCCTCATGTAGTTTGGAAGATTCTCGACCACCTTCAACAAAAAAATGGCGCAACATGAGTGATCTCATAGATGATCCTACCTCAATGCCTCAGTTTGAGGAAGATCCATAAGAAATATTAGCTATGGAGCCATGCATGTGCATGCACGATTCTATGATGCATGCGTCTGATCCACAGACTTATGCAAAAGCAGCTGGACATCCTGAATGGGAAGAAAAAATGGATGAGGAATACAAGTCTCTCATTGAAAACGAGACTTGGAATCGGGTTCCGCAACCTTCCAATTGTAAACTTGTGAGGTGAAAATGGGTTTACCGAACCAAGAAAGCAATAGATGACCAAATTAGTCGATATAAGACATGGTTGGTAGCAAAAGGTTTTCAAAAGGTACATGGTGTTGACAATGTTGAGACTTTTTCTCTAGTGATAAAAATGGATTCCATTCGTCTAGCTCTTTCCATTGCAGCAACAACAGGATGGGAGGTGCATCATATGGATGTGAAAAATGCCTTTTTTCATGGTGATCTTGAGGAGAAAATATACATGGAGAAGCCACAGGGATACATGCAAAATTCATCTCTGATATGAAAACTAAAGAAGATTCTTTATGACCTCAAGTAGGCACCTAGAGCATGGTATGCAAAGATGGATTCATATTTTATCTAAAAAAATTTACCCTAAAAATATGATTCTAATCTTTATTTTTTGAAGAAAATTGACTCCTTGTTGATCACATTACTCTACGTAGATGATATTTTAATAACAAGTAGTTCAACTTCTACCATTATTGATATTAAAACTGCATTGCATAAGCGTTTTTCTATGACGAACATGAGCTTGCTAAATTTCTTCCTTGGACTAGAGATCAATGAGACTAGCTATGGGATTACCATTTCTCAACTTAAGTATCTAGAGATATTTTGGCACGATTTCACATGAGTGACTGCAAGCCAGCACCCACACCTTTCTTATCATAGATATAGCTTGAGAATGACAAAGACACACCATTGGTTGATTGCACATTGTACCGTCAGCTTGTGGGAAGTCTTCTTTATCTCACTCACTCCCGTCTTCATCTCTCATGTGCTGTAGGAGAAGTTTCCAAATATATGCAGGAGCCACATGTGTTACACTAGAAAGCTGCAAAGCACATCTTTCAATATGTCCAGGAGAACATCACCTATGGGATTCATTATGCAACAAATTGTTCTTTGGATCTCATTGGATTCACATATTTAGATTGGGCTTGCGACAACATTGATAGCAAGTCCACCTCCGATTATGTATTTAGTTTGGGATCGAGCCAAATTTGTTGGTCAAGCAAGAAGCAGAGTGTGATTGTATTATCATCAGCAGAGGACGAGTATAGAGGAGCAGTCAATGCTACTATTCAGGTCATTTCACTACAACATTTCGTATCTAAGCTTGGTATCAGTTTTCATCTTCCAACTGTCATCTGATGTGATAATCAAAGTACGTTAAAGTTTTACAGGGATCTAGTGCAGCGATAACAAACCAAACACATCAAGATCCACATGCACTTCATTAGAGAACTAATTCATGATGGTATAATCGATCTTCAGTAATGTCCCAGTTCCGAGCAGACTGCAGATATCTTCACCAAGACTTTCATTGAGCAGGAGTTTTGATTTCTACAAGATCGTCTCGGGGTGAACGACACAACTGCCTAGCGATTGTTTTTTCTCTACTTTTTGCATTATATTTTGATGGGGTTTTTTTTCCCAGTGGTTTTTCCCTCTTTCATTTTTTCATACATTATATATGGATACCTAAAATGGCATCGTTGCCGGACTTATTCATTTTGCATCACACTCACTTATGTTATGCTTAAGGGCAGGTGTTGATGGACAAGCACATAGTTAGCCTTAATTAGCTTCATTTCAACTTTAGTTATTATATGTGATGTGTACTTGGCTTTAGCTTGTTAACTAGTGCTTACATGTGGTGTGTGCTTGACTTTAGTTAGTTAACTCTAGTACTTGCATGTAGTGCATGTGCACATTACAATTAAATTTTTCTTTTTCAATTCTAGCAAGTTTGTGCAATTATTTTTCAGTTACTGCTCTAATAATTTTACAATTAAAACCTGTTTAAAATTTGGTTGGAAGAGCAAAATGGATTGTGAGGAAAAAAAAAATTGTGAGATTTTACGGTAAGATTTGTTAGAAAACTGGAACCGTATACCTGAAACTGTGTAAGATCCGCGGCGTAAAGCTGGAGCGTTTGATCCATTCCGCTGAGCCGAGGGGTGACGTTACTGCTGAGCTGAGGCGACGGGTGTGTGGGTGTGTTTCGTGGGGAAGAGTTTACTCTCTGACCGATAATGGATGTTATCATAATTGAGTTAATAGTATCATAGGTTTCATTCTACCGTTTGTCCGGTACCGTTCGAGGCCTCTAGTTGATTCATGCCTATGCATATGGTAATCTTTTATTGACCTGGGTAGTGCTTAACTACGGCTTTTTAAGATATTTCGACATGGACCCAAAATAAGAGTTTTAATAAAAAGGGATTACAGAGTTTTATAAAAAGGGATTACAGTGTTCATGTTTTGGAAAGTATAAGTTTATGGGAATCGAGGTCAAAGTTTCTTTAACCTTATGGGAATTCGGGCATGTGTCTTTGAGGAATATAAATGTGGTTTTATCATATATTTGGAGAATATAAGTACTTTAAATGTAAGGGTTATTTTTCAAAAGAAAAAAAAAATGATTCATATTAGTTTAAGTATAGTGATGAAGAAGTTAAATGTGAGTTGAATATACGAGTCCCATTTAAGATTGAAGTTGAAATTTTGAATTGAGGTTCAAATCATTTTTTTAAGAATTTAATTTTAAAATAAAAAAATAAAACATTAAAAAATTATGAGATAAAATCAAAGTAGTGGAAACTATTTGGGTTTAGTATTGCATGTATTTAGTTCCATGTTGAGTAGGGTAAATCTAATGGGGTGTTGAAGGAGGCATAGCTCTGAGTTGTATTTAGATTCATATAGTGTTGAGTGGGACCAAATTTTTTAAAAAGGTGTGTAAATAATGTTTTGTTGTGTGTATGGTGTATTTTTCTAGCTTCTTAGACATCGCTTTTTTTAATGATTCCATTTTTATATGTTTGGAAGAATTTATGGGTGTGACAACATTTTTTTTATTGAAAGAATTCTCTCACAAATAGTTTGGTTTTATTGATGACAAGGAGTATCAAGAGTTGTCATCTAATTTGACATGGTAGTGTGATTGAAGAGATACTTATTAATCATGAGAATTGGTTTAATTCCTTGAGTCAAGAATCTATTGTTGAAGATTTAGATGATAATCAGGGCAACACAAAACTGAAAGCACAACAAAGAAAAAGAAAATAAAAGTGTGTTTAGAACAACTAACAATTCTTATCCAAAAAAGTTATCATCTCAAATCTCCAAAGTTACGTATGGAAGAAAAAATAGATCATATTATACATCTTCAACAATAAGGAGAATGAACTCTAATGGGTGACTAACAAGGAGCACATGGAAAAAGATAAAATCCTAGGTAGGTGGAAAGAATCTATTGCTCATATTCTTGACATTGGAAGTTGTGAGAGAAAGCTGGTACTCCTTAGACCATTATCTACCACAAGTGATAGAAAAGCTTATCGTGAGCTAGGAAAGAGAAAACAAGACTATTGTTGAATAATAAATAATTTAAAGTGAGTATTGTCTCACATATGGATATAGAAAAGATAAGTTTATGTTATGTAGAGACAAATTAGATGTGATAAATAATTTATTTATCCATTAAAAGGAGACTAAGAGAGTTAATAGACACATGAGTATTCTAGATTGCGTAGAACTCGAAGTGAATATTCTAAATTATATAAAACTCTAGTAATGAATGTTAGCGATTGTGCAATTGTGCAAAACTTTTTTTTTCAAAATTCTTTTTATTCAATATTTTTCAGTTTTAATTGAGTCGGAGTTCTCATACTTTATAATGGGTTGATATATGTATTTTGTAGACCAATTTTGGCGATTTTGTCAAAAATTTCATTATGTTATTGATTCTTAAAAAAATCATTATTTTTGTTATTGATTCTCTCTGGTCCATATATTCTTTATACATTACACGTCGCCCATTCTCCCCTATGGTCACTTATATATAGAATTAAGAAATGGTTCACCTATACGTGAAACCTGTAGATAATGTATATAGACATCAGCGTCTGCTCGTTTTGTAAAATGTCTGCTGGTCAAAAATAGCTTTTAGTTGTTGGTTTAGTTTGTGTTCCTCACGTTATTGAGAGATAAGACCGTCACTAGTTAGAACAAGTTGTTATGCAAATTTGACTTTTTAGTGCAGGTTAGATTGAGTTTTATAAGTTGTCTATTTAAAAAAAAACTTTTCTCACAGATAGAAAAACATACAGAAGAAAAAATGTTTAAGCAGACTGCAATAAGTCTCGTAGCTTAGAAGCTGATCTTGGAAAAACTTTTATATATATATATATATATATAATGGAAGAAAACTGCAATTTTGAAATCGGTCCATATACAGTGATCGTTCCTTCTTAACGGCTTTGTTCACTACTATACGAATCGTTCCCCTATTTCATAACACATAAAGGTATGTTTTCTCTACTTAGGGTTTCCACTCAATTACTCTTTATACAGTATGGAATCTGTATTTGACTTTGGCAGAACACAGGAAAGAAAAACCGTGAAGAAAATTGCTTCAACTTCCTCCCCAAAAACACAACAAATTGTAATTGTAATGGATGCCTGAAAAAAAAAACCAGTCAACTAATATAATCAATTTCCCTTATTAACGTGGTAGTTGTGATTCCTTTATATATATCATTTTATTTATTTTAATAAAGATAAAAATGAACTATTTAGATTTAACTGACGTCGTTAACTTTAACAATTAACATATTTACATATAATATCAATTATGGGAAAATTACATTGTCTAACATTCCTCTAACTACACTATGAAAAGTTTACATTATTACAAGTATTATAGTGTAGTTTTTTAAATTCAAAATTATTTTGTGCTAATGACTTGGTAAAAATGTAGGATGATGTTGCTATTATTAATCAATTTATTCATGAAATGTTATCGAGTGTTTACTTTTTTCATGAAACACATGGTTTTTGGATAATGCTATTTGAAAAGGTAGAAATTAATCATTATTGTTAATAAATTCGCTAATTTAATGGTAACAAGTTTCAATGTGTTTACTTATGTGATGAAACATATAATTATTGGATTAATGAACTATTATAATAAAATATGGGAGTCATTATCTTCTTGTGTGCAACATCACTTAAGACTCTTTAGTGATCTAGAATGAAAAGTTGTTGGTGTAGCTACTACATACTCTATTTCAAATGAACATATAGTGACAATGGCTTGGTTGTTTCTTGAATGTCCTTGACATTAAATCTATACCTAAATGGAATTTATATTGGAAAATACTCTTTTTGTTATTGCACAATCACTACTTATATAGCCAACAAAAGTATTGTTTTCGGAAGTAGAATACCAAATTTCGTAATCTTTTTTACCTTCAAACGCACATTAAGATTTGTTTACCAACAATCCAGTTTTAGCCTTTGTGATGGCCCATAAATATGTAAATTAGCCTTATTATATACATGACATTTGGGTATGTGGCTTTGATAAGCCAAGATATTGGTTTATGGTATTGTGAAAAAATATATTTATGAATTAAGAAGTTCCCATGAATTTCCATGATTAAAAATATTGTTACATATTTTTAAATGTATGTATGTTTTTTTTCAATTCTAACAATTTGAGATGCATGTTTTAATATCTATCCATATTTACTACCATTTAACTTATACAACTATACTAGTAACTATGCATCTAAATAAATGATTAATAAATACCAATAATTTTATTGGTGGCTTAAATTTGACATGATGTGATCGAAGAGACCACCATTTATAATAATAGAACTAAATTTAAAGGATACAAAGTATGAGATAAAATCAAGAGGTTATACAGGTGAGTCAACCTTCACCTAGAGAATGCTTACGCACTCAACACACTTCATTCAATCAAAATATTGTACATATAAATGATACATTAGTTGGGTGGTTTGAACCACTCCCTAACTAATAGGATCTAGGACCTAAATAGAGGATCTCAATCTTAACTTACAACAACAAACAACTAAATACATTAATCCAAAAAAAGACTATATTTCTCCATTAATCCAATTTTCCCTCTTAATGGAGAAATTCACCCAAAGTCATGTTTTTCCTTCCTTACCTTAACATAGGCCACTTGATGTGGTTTTTAATAATAATTGGTGATATATAATGCTCCATGGAGTTCAAGCTTACTTGAAGCATTACTTCGAATATCAATCATCTAAGCATGAGAATCTTTCCACCCGCGCAAGGTTTTATCTGATTCCATGTGCTCCTTTTGAGTTTCCCCATTAAAGTCCATTATCATTATTATTAAGGATGTATAATACAATATATTTTTTCCTCCATAGGTTACATTGGAGCTTTGAGACGAGAAAGCTTGAGAGGATGATTAGGTTACATAAGAATTATTAGTTCCATTGAATACACATATGTTTCCTCTCTATCTTTGTTGTCCTGTTAGTTCTGTGTTTCCCTTGTTATCAGATCTTCAAGAATAGGTTCATGAATCAAGTGTTTAAGTCCTTCGCCGTGAACAACTAATAGCTCTTTTATTGCAGGTTCCTCTTGAACATATTGAGGCTCATGATACTTTTGGTCATCAGCAAAACCACATTATTTGTGACAGAATTACTCTGACTCAAAAATAATACCCAAAAAAAAAAATCCAAATGGCCTCATGAAAAATACATCATCAAAAGGATCAAGGTCAAATATGTCTAAAAATACATACATATTGCTAACACTCCACTTGATCTTGCCTCAAAATTTTGATCTCAAACTCAAGAGAGGGTAGTTGTGCACTCCAATAAGAGTAGTGTGAGCATTAAACAACACATATAAAAAACAACAACTATGTTCAAATATCCAGCATTCATTCCACGTCGGATCCACACAATAGTGGAACACTTCACAAACAAAGCCTGAAAAAAGCATTCAAAATTCTTACCAGTTAGCTGGATGTACCCACATAATCCATTAATCCAGGTGCTCAACAACACGATGCATGTGGGGTGCCACACCAATCGAGTCTTCTCTCCACGGAGTTGCACAAGCACACACACAAGCACACCACACTACTCTTAGGTTGAATGTGCCTTAGTATAACTATTCTTCAACATTCAACCACGCACTGGATTTCCAAGTTTGCGATGTGCAGTACTTCATAGCATAGTCAGTGGGCATGCACTTTGCTCAACCTACTCTCTCCATAAATGAAATATTAATCCAATTCTCTTCGGAATTTTCCAACAATGATCACACTCTCTAGGATTTTTTATTCTATATGTTGAACAAAGCTCTTTATATCTATGTTGAACGAAGCACAAAAGAAGGTATACTTTGATATTCTTCCCTTACACTCTTATGAATTTCAAATTATAAATATCCCAAAATTCCAGGGATTATAACTTTCAAAGTTACACACTCTTCGCTGCAACCACAAACGCAAATGACGCCACTTGGTTCCTTTCTTATAACTCCCTTCACCACTCGTACAAAACATATACTTTTGCCTTCAACCCACTCTTTCACAAAACTCATGTTGCTCCACGCTCACCACAACAGTCTTTCAGCTAGCAATAAGACTTCCACGCATAACTCTGCGCAACATAGACTAGAATTCAACGACACCTGGTGGTCATTGCAACTCCACACAATTGAATATAGAGAAACGTACACAACAATTTATACCAACAAAATAGTCGATCCTTACTGAAAACAATCTTACACTCTTCGATCAGAACCAAATCTATAACTTATCCAACAATTCTTAGCCTTGAAGTGATCAAAACCGACACTTACAACAACTATTCCAACAGTGATTCTACTATGTTGAATAGAGTCTGTTAAAATAGTTAATTAAATCCTGCATGAAGAGTTAGACAATCGGTTAAGTAATGGTTCAATAAGTTGATGGATGAATTTGGTGAGTGAGTTAGAGATTTAATTAAGTGAGCATTTAGCAAGTCGAGTTATGTGATAGATTAGTTTGGTAAGTGGGTGCATGCCAAGCTAGTCATTAGTTTAAAAGGATAAATACCCTTCATTGGGTTCATTATATTTAAAGAGAGCGATTGAAGTTCGTATGATTAATAGAAGAGCTGCAACTCATGTGTGTTTTGTGTGTGAATTATTTGTGTGATTTGTGCCTTTACTCTTTTTCCTTTCCATCAAATTGATATCGGAGCTATCAGAGCAAGGTTACAAAGAACCAGGGAAAGACAGATCAACAATCAACTATGTGTGAGAAGAGAAATATTTTTTTCCTCGCGTATTTCAGCTATAATGCATTTGGCAGTTATACTCAGTGCATTATAACGCTGGTGAGCTTAGCAAAGAGCCGTGTTACAGTCGATAAACTTAACAAATTCATGTAGCACACATTTTCCTTTTGTTTTCGCAGTGTTAACACACTAACACGGTGTTGTTTAAGGTGACGAGCGTTAAACACTACTACAATACACTTCATCTGCGTTAGTGTTAAAAAAATTCAACATATAAATATGCTTGGCACACGTTAGTGAAAAATCACAAAGGTCAGTTCATATGTTTTTAAAAGAATAAAGATCTTATTCTAAAAGATTATTTTAAAAGGGGTTTTTCAAAAGGGATATTTTTAAAAGGATTTTTTTAATGATTTTTGAAAATCGAATATTATATAAAGCAATTTTTTTATATAAATATTTTTTATATAAGAATTTTTTATATAAAAAATAAAACTTAGGGTTTTTTTACATGGTTATTTTTGGAGCTTTGCAAAGAAAATAGAAGGGAAACTTAGGGTTTCATAAGAGAAGTGAAAATTTTTCAAGAAATATGGCAACAAGCAGTTTCCAACCACAATTTCCTTCTTTCACAAGGAAATATTATGATGTGTGGGCCATTAACATGGAGGCCATATTGAAGGCGCATGAATTTTGGGATCATGTCAAGTTTGGGTTTGCAGAACCTCAGAATGACGCAGAATAACAAGCCCTCAATAGTGCAAAGAGTGAACAATGGAAGAAAGACAAAAGTAAGAATGCACAAGTGTTGCTTCTTATATATCAGGGAGTGGACCGAGAAGTGTTCCAGAAGATAATGATCACATCTTCAACAAAGGAAGCAGGGGAAACTTTGGCAACAAGCTATCAAGGTATGGAAAAAGTAAATATTGTTAAATTGCAGAATACTAGGAGATATTTTGAAAGTCTGCAGATGAAGGAGATAGATGACATCGATTCTTTCATGAATCAGGTCATGTTTGTAGTAAATCAATTAAAAATTTACGGTGAAGATATTAAAAATCAAACAGTGATTGAGAAGGTCATTAGATCTTTGTCTACAAAGTTTTGTATTACTGACAGTTGATGAGTTAACGAGATCACTTCTATCGCATGAGACAAGGACACACAGAAATAAGGATTCCACTTTAGAAACTTCTTTCAAAAGTTAGGTTTCTATTTCAAGAGGTCGAGGCAGAGGTAGATCGAGAGGTAGAGGGCGAGGTAGAAGATATGGTGGCTAGTGAGATGACCGAGAAGAGCATGAACATGAAAGTGGAAGCAACAGCAATAGAAGCTTCAACAATAATCAAAGATCTGACAAATCAAAGGTGAGATATTATTATTGCAATAAATTTGGTCATTATGCTCATGATTGCAGGAAGAAGTTAGTTGATCAAGGAAACTAGATATATAAGTTTAATATAGAGAATACTAACTCCATGTTCCTAGCATGCAACAACATGCATGAACTGTCTAATAAGGTGTGGCTATTAGAAAGTGGCTACAGTAACCACCTGACAGGAAGCAAGAATTTGGTTGCAAATTTGGATCAATCTGTGAAGACAGAGGTAAATTTGGGGACTGACAAGACTATGGATGTAGATGGCAAAAGAGTGGTCAACATTCTGACCAAGCAGGGGGAGCCAAAGAAAATCTCAAAGGTATATTTTGTTCCTGGTCTCAAACATAATTTGATAAGTGTTGGTCAATTAATGTAGAAGGGATACACAGTTATCTTTCACAGACAAGAGTGTGTTATTTATGACAAACTCCCAAACAAGAAGCTGATAGAAAAGGTGTAGATGATGAGGAACAAACTCTTTACTCTAATTATGAATTACAATGATTATGTTAGTTATTTTACAGTTGCATGTTCTAATGATTACTGGGTATGGCACTTTTGGTTTGGACACTTACATTTTCCCGGTTTAATATTGTTGCAACAGAAACAAATGGTCAAAGGATTACCTCCCATCAAAGAACCTGCTAGTACTTCTGAGTGTTGCATCTTAGGAAAGTAACACCGTGACATTTTTCCAAAGGGAGTTTCATAGAGATAAAATAAACCACTTGAGTTGGTGCATATAGACTTGTGTGGACCTATGAGGACACAGTTGATTGGTGGAAATTGTTACTTCCTCACTTTTATTGATGAATATAGTAGAAATACTTGGGTTTATTTTTGAAGCAGAAGTCTAGAACTTTTGAAAAGTTTAAAGAATTCAAAGCCTTAGCAGAGAACCAAAATGATTGAAAGATCAAGTTATTGAGATCAGATCTTGGTGGAGAATATAATTCGAAAGTATTCCATGAGTACTGTAAAAAACATGGAGTCATAAGAAAATTTACAACCAAATACACACCGCAGTAGAAGGTGTAGCAGAGAGAAAGAAAAGAACAATCATGAACATTTTGAAAGAAAGAAACTTGTCTAATGATTTTTGTGAAGAAGCAGTTGCATGTGGTGTTTATGTGATAAAAAAATTACCTACAAAGAGTGTGATGAACATAGTTTCAGAAGAAGCATGGTTAGGTATGTCATGCAACGTATCACATCTCAGATTTTTTGGATGTGTAGCCTATGCACATGTGCCTAAGAAGATAAGAGGAAAATTAGATTATCAAAGTGAAAAATTCATATTTATTGGTTATAATGAGTAGTCAAAAGCTTACAAATTGTATAACCCTGTCACCAAGAAGACCATAATTAGAAGAGATGATTTTTTCAAAGAACAAGAGTCATGGAATGGGATTGTAGAAAAAATAGTTGATGCACAAAAACCATTGATGGAAAAGGATGATGTATTAGAAAAGGAGTATAAAGAATCAAAAGAGAAGACACAAAACAGAGTCACACCAGCAAGGACTCCAATATTTTCAGAGAAGCATGTATCTTCAAGCAGATCAATAGACCAGAATTCTCCAAGTGGTCAATCGGGTGATGGTAAGAGAAAGATGAAAAGTCTGAAAGATATTTATGATGATTTGGATGTTAGTTCAGATTTTTCATTGTTATCATTCCAACCTTCTTCATTTGAAGAAGAAATCAGAGATGAAAATTGGGTGTAATCCATGGATGAAGAAATTGAATTTATTAAAAAGAGTGATACATGCGATTTGGCTAATTTTCCAAAGGAAAAAAACCTCATTGGTGTGAAGTGGGTGTACAAGACAACGTTGAATGAGAAAGGTGAAATTGACAAATTTAAAGAAAGACTTGTAGCAAAAGGATTCTCACAGCAACCAAGAATAGAATTTGGAGAAATGTTTTCTCCGGTAGCCAAATTGGATACTGTAAGAGCAGTTGTAGCCACAACATCTACGAACAAGTGGAAATTATATCATATTGATGTCAAATTAGCCTTCTTGAATGGAATTATAGAATAAGATATTTATGTGCAGCAACCTCCAAGTTATGAAGTTGAAGGTAAAGAAGATAAATTTTACAGGTTGAGGAAAGCGTTCTATGGACTGAAACAAGTAGCTAGAGCATGGTATAGCAGAATCGATAACTACATGGTTAATAATGGATTTTGTAGAAGCAACATTGAGCCTACATTGTACACAAAGGTAAATGAGCATGGGCATATTTTGATTGTTTTCTTATATGCTGATGATATGATATTTACAAGTGATCTTGAGTCAGGTGAATTGAAAGCATCCACGATGAAATACTTTGAGATGACATAACTTGGTCTCATGAAATATTTTCTTGGCATAGAAATTAAACAATCTAAAAAAAGAAATTTTTATTTTCCATGATAAATATGCTAGATATTTGCTGAAAATATTTAGGATGGATAATTGCAAACCTGTACCTACACCAGTTGCAATAGGAACAAATTTAAGTAATTATGATGAAGGATCAGATGTCATTCCAACTTTATTCAATATTTTAGTTGGCAGCCTCATGTATCTCGTAGCTACAAGACCAGATATTATGCAAGGAGTGAGTTTGATTCATAGATTTATGGAGACTCCAAAAGGCACACATTGGAGTGCAGGAAAAAGAATACTGAGATAGATAGCAGGAACTAGAGATTTTGGCATAATGTATGCAAGTACATAAAAGAAAGATTTGTTTGGATTTAAGGATAGTGAATTTGCAGGTAGTTTTGATGATATGAAGAGCACATCCAGTTATGTGTTCCATATTGGTTAAGGTGTGATTTCATGGGCATCTAAGAAGCAAACCATTGTGACACTATCATCAGCAGAAGTAGAATATGTAGCAGCAACATCAATAGCATGTCAAGCAATATGGTTAAGAAGAGTATTGGACGGACTCAAACAGAAACAACAAGGATCCACAATAATATATTGTGACAACACTTCAACAATTGCACTATCCAAGAATAGTGTGTTTCATCAAAAGAGAAATCATATTGATACTATATATCATTTTATTAGATAACTTGTGAGCAATGGAGAAGTTCACTTGAAGCCTTGTAAATCTAGTGATCAATTGGTTGATAGATTTACAAATCCATTAGCAAAAGATGTGTTTGATGTTCAAAAAATAAAATTTGGTGTTGTAAGCCTTGCTAACACATAGACCAGCAGGCATGCTTGAGTTGTCATGAGTTATGTTTTAGTTTAGTGATCGTAATTAAGGGGGAGTGTTAAAATAGTTAATTAACTCCCACATGAAGAGTTAGACAATTAGTTAAGTAAGCGCTAAGTAAGTCGATAGATGAATTTGGTGAGTGAGTTAAAGAGTCAGTTAAGTGAGTGTTGAGAAAGTCGATTTATGTGATAGATGGGTTTGGTAAGTGTGTGCATG
The DNA here is from genome assembly GCA_034641835.2 of Pinus albicaulis. Classification (NCBI taxonomy): domain Eukaryota; kingdom Viridiplantae; phylum Streptophyta; class Pinopsida; order Pinales; family Pinaceae; genus Pinus; species Pinus albicaulis. The sequence continues at coordinate 1,691,098,926 of CM076575.1, read as the reverse complement.
TCAAACTAGTCATTAGTCGAAAAGGATAAATAACCTTCATCGGGTTCATTTTATTAAGATAGATTGATTGAAGTTCGTATTATTAATAGAAGAGTCATAGCTCGTGTGTGAATTATTTGTGTGATTTGTGCCTTTACTCTTCTGCCTTTCCAACAAAGTCAATCATTTTCAGGGTTTTACTTTAGATCTGGAATGCGCACTCCACTATCAACTCCTCTACATAGCTATTGGCTCCTCCAGCTTCAATAACGACTTCATGTATCAATAACTTCACGTCGGGTTCACCACGCTTCCACTGTGCTCAGTCCTATTACAGATCGCCTCTTCTCCACCACTTGACCAACTTAGAAATTACACCTTCACTATAGGTCACCAACAATTTGGCTCAGCCTTTCAACACTCGATTATATTCCATGTAGTGGCCTTCCTTCAACGCCTCTTTGAATGCCCTTAGATCACTTATCCTTGAAATTTCTTCTCCTCGGCCTCATCTGGTCAGATTTGAGATTTGAGGGGATAAAAAATCTATCCCCACAAAGAGATATGTGATGCCTCTCAAGCAACTAGCATTGGGAGACCTCATAACCCTTGTTTTAAGACACATTTCAGCACCAAACAATAGATAGGATTTTCTTTACAAAATTCAACTATGGAGAATCAAGTGGTATCCAACATGACTATAACTGAGCGCACTGGATGCAACTCCAAAAATTGCAACTATGACCAACATATTCGATCACCCACAATGCTATATCACTCAATCATTCAAAAAACTTGACCTTGACCTTGAGTTCCAACCTGAGCTCTCATACCAGCTAAAATTAAAGGAGACAAAGTATGAGATAAAATTAGGAGACTCTCCACGTGAGTCAACATTTACATGGAGAATTCTTAAGAACTCAACACACTTCATTTAATCAAAATCTCAGACATATAAAAACATACATTGGTTGGGTGGTTTGAACCACTCCCTAAATAATATGATCTAGGACCTAAATAGAGGATCTCAATCCTAACTTACAACAACAAACAACCAAATGCATTAATCATAAAAGACTAGATTTCTCCATTAATCCAAGTTTCTTTAATTCTAACAATGTGGGATGCATGTTTTGATATTTATTATGGATTGATGCCTAGCCATATTTACTACCATTTAACTTATACAACTATACTAGTAGCTATGCATCTAAATAATACAATGATATGTGGTTTAATGGTAAGTTTCGCTGGGTGAAACCAACGAGACCACGGTTCAAATCCAATTGAGCATATGGTCTGCTATGATCTCAGCTCAAGTAGTAGACTCAGTATATGGCTTGCTATGTTAGCCGCAGGTTCATGTAGTGATTTGGTAGTCGTGACAAGTCTCTCGAGAGAGTCAGGCTTGTTTTCCTCCGTTAGAGAATTGTAAGATCTGATATTTTTCTATTGTGCTAACCCATGAAACTGCTAGCATCACAGGTAAACATATGTCCCAAAACTAAAAAGCCATGAAATTAACTTATGTATTATGTCTTCTATCATAATTTTTTGTTACTTCTGTAAAATCTTCTATTTTATGTTTTGGTTTTAAATCACAATATGCATGTGGTGTAGCTTTTCAATGAACATATTGTCAATTAATTTCACCATGTTGATGCACTGTATTGATGAATCTCTTGCTCTTAATATCCTGTTACATATACCTATTTAGGTTGGTGTTGTTAGAATCAGAGTCATTACACCCATTCTTATTGGAATGGAAAGATTTGGGGTGCTCTTTCCTTTTCAATTATATTTCATTCATGTATTTTCATACCAGATTCATTTTTAATTTTCTTATCAAAGTAATGTTCCTTGAAAATATTTTAACTAGATGAGAAAATTGGAGGTTTTCATTGCTCTTATTTTGTTTAAAATGTTGGGATATTTCCTTGCCGAGCTGGTACATGCAAAGCCTAAACCTAGGGATCTATTTAAAGGAATATTCATTCCAGTTAAGTGATAAAGGTTCCACTTGTCTAACCATCTCACTAATGGGAGCCTTGATTACTCTGTAATGTTCTATCATTTTTCATTTTATTAATTCCACGAAAATTTCTTCGTACACAAGTTGTCCAATGTTTAGTAGATGTGGTGTTTTCGACACCCTTAATGAGATCCAAGGGCTTCCTTTCATCAACAAATTTTTTTGATAAACAATATATTAGACAATTTTTGAGTAAATTATCTTAATTTGAAACAAAAAGGAAACTTATAAATTGTCTTAAATTTTTTTTTTAATAAAGTGTTTCAAATTCTTGTCTTAAATAATTATAGACAATATAGAGCACAAGTATTATTGTCCCTGAAAAGAATTCTTTTTGTATTACAAAATACTATAGCTTAGATCAAAGAAATTTTTTCTCTATAGATATTATGTATTTAAGTTATTGTATCTATAGAGACAATATGTCTTTAATCCGGGTTATTGTCTCTTTATAACAAAAAAATCTCTTTATAAACAAAATATAGAATGCGTTTTTTTTTTTTGTTTCTTCGGCTATTAATTCATTTTAGGGAATGAATCAATAAAGCCACCAACTTCCTTCTTGCAAGGGAAATTCCCTTCCATTGAGCTAGCACCTTTTAAATAAATGTGTTATCTCAATCATAAAAATATAAATCAATGAGCCAAAATTTGTTGTCATATTAGTGAAGAAAAATTATGTTACTTATTGCTACATGACAAATTTTAGACAAAATGAAAAAATTGTACATGGTAGTGACTACACATCATTTTCTCAATTAATTTTTTATAAACTTCTTCAAATGTCTATGGAAATACTCTTCTAAAAAATTGAAAGCCCCATAACTATTGCACGATAAAAATTTAATATCAAAAGTATGAACATAAATCAATATTCTTGGAGAATTTGTTGTTAGCAACATTGTTGAATTAGTGATACCAACCTTACAATAGTAGCCAGGACAAAGGGAATCATGTATGCAAGTGAAGCAATGATAAGGATGCAAATAACCAAAAGAAATTTCAAAGAAAAGTAAAGTAACTATTGACAGTGGAAAAGTAGATGTCTATTAGCTTTATGTGTAGTAAAATTGTGAGATATGACATGATTACTAGATGGATAAAACTATCATAAAAAATTTGGGATTAGGCAACAATCAAGAGAGGAGAAAAAGCATTTCAAAAGACCATAACTCAAATATGTAAAAAAAAATATAAATATTAACTTAGAAATATAATATAATATCATGATTAAAAATTCAAGAATAGTATAATAAGTAAATTGATTTTTAGTAAATAAATCCTTAAAAATAATTAAATACTTTGAAGTAGTAAAATCATAATGAGATTGAAACAATGCATTGTTTTTAAAATTCAACTACAGTCTGAACCTAAGGGAATGGACTCATATACTAGATCGTAAGTGCAGATGGAATAACAAGATTAAGAAAGTTCACAATATCAGATAAAGCTTCCCTAGAGAAGGATGTACATGTACATCTCTTCTTGCATGTAGGGGAAAATGTAACATAAAGTGATAGAAGTGCAACGTTCCACCAATTAGAAATGATGTTTTGTAATGCATCACCATTATTACCTAATCCAACTTTCAACGCCAATACCCATCCGATGGGGCCATGGAAACATAGATTTATCGTAGAAATTAGCATCATCGGAAAGACAATACCGTGTAATTGAAAAAATTTCAGAAGGGGTTGAAGAGCCGCAGAAGAAAACAAGCTAGTAATCATCCATCTCACAAATTTTCCAGCTTATTAAAGGGTCTTACTCGAGGGTTGTAAGAATCTATCCCATATTTTTCCCGTTTAAAAAGATATTAAAAGGTCTTTCTCGAGGGTTGTAAGAATGTCTCCCATATTTGCTTACATCACAGCAAGTGATAGGTTGACACAAAAGAGAAAACAAATTCTCTCTGTAATTAAATCCCACGAAAATGATATTACTTTACTCCATCATCCTGTCCAGAGAGTGTCTTTATTGCACTTTCCATTCACATCTATTAATAGACACATGAAATCCCACGAAAATGATATTGCTTTACTCCATCATCCTGTCCAGAGAGTGTCTCTATTGCACTTTCCATTCACATCTATTAATAGACACATGAGTAATGACAAAGAAATTGATCAATCTACGGTTGAAAACATTAAAAGCTTGAATGATCCATTTCTCACTTCCAATAACTTGGAAGTGCATTCACTTACCTATCATTCTATAAACAAAATATTGAACTTTATAAAATTTTATTTTAAGAAACTACAAAGTTAAACCTATATTAAAGGACCACTTTTAATTGAAAATTGAATTGAGATGGATTCATGCCTAGTTTTATGCAGTGTACCCTAAGTACTTCTTAAACATGCTTGTATGTGCTAAGCATAAGGGTAAGAAGATATAAAGCTATTTAATTATGCATTTAATAAATGATTGTTCAATGATGTATGAGAATATAAAAGAATGGGAAGAATGATACTAGAGTTGATGGTCTTTCGAAAAAGGAAATCTGTATGGTTTTTGGTTTTTTTTTTTTATTCCAAGTGGGACATTACAAAGACCGAAAACTTATTTGGGCCACTGAGATCGCCATTCCATAAGTTAAATCTTTTGGATTGGGGCTGCTAGAACACATCATCAAGTGAGCCTGTTACTTTTTTATGAACTCGGTTAATATTGGATGCTCTGACTGCTGCAAGCAAAGCATCGTTAATGGGATATATTAGTGTAATATTACTTATAGGGTATAATATTACTCATAGGGTATTAATACTGGAGTTGTTATTCTCAGAGTATAATATTACTCATTGGGTATTAATACTGATCTATATCGGGAATGTGCTTACTAACAGCATATTTGTATGATGTATAGAAATGTACTGTTTATAATTTCTCAATGGACAGCGTTTTTTTCTTTCTATGAGAATATAGAATATAAAAGTAGTGTTATCCTTGGTCTTCATGGATCAAGAATAATCAATTGTGTAATATTGCTTTTATGTCCATGCATTTACCACTAGTTTTTATAAATATAAGAATTATTTTAGAAGTTATATTAAGGAGGTGATGTATTTGGACTATTAATATCACTACTAAAAAAGCCATTTCAGAAATTTATGTTAATTTCCTCTTTAAAAAAATTAATTTCTTAAATTAAGATACAAGAAAATGCAAAAAAAACTCGTTACATTCATTAGGTTCGTATAGGTTCATGAATTCATTCTAGCTTCATTCCTCCGCAACAAACTGTTATTGCCACAGGTGTCGGCTTCAATCCTATGGAATATGAAACAATGGTATCCGCAATCAGCCCCTCGTCATCAAAAACAATGTTAAAGTCTACTCTTATGACATGTTATTCTGCACTATACTTCCTCCACCATCTGAGATTCTTACAATGCATGGTTAGGGTTTAATATCAAGTAAATGAGAACGTTTGTCTTCACAAAAATTTGGGTTTATTCAACACTTCACAATTGCATATGAGAGGTAAAATATAGTTCCAATAAAATATCTTGCTGAGGATTTTAACTCTCCCCAGTTTATCTCTCAGGGTTTTATTAATGGTAAACCTCCTGAAGATGTGAGGATGTGCACACTATAGTTGTCCTAGTCTCTCGATCTTCAAGTGCAGGAAAACGGATTATTGTTTCCTTTGCATGGTTTAAATATCTATGCTATTGCTTAAAATTTGTCTCATAACTAATCCAACTCTCTACTAATTTATTACAGTTAGTGTTTTACTGAAATATATTTAGATGACTATGAGTAAGAAAGTTCGACAGGTCATTGCTTGATAAATATTAATATAAATGTAATATCTAATCCAACTCGCTAATAACATATATTTCAATTATATTAATTTTTATTTATATTTCCTATACTTGTTATCTTATTTTTATTAATCTTATCGAAATATATTTAAATATGTAATAACCAATGCCAACTCTCTAGTAATGTATATTACAGTTAAAGGAGTGTGAATGGTTTAAATATAAATGTAATTTAACATTGATATATATAATTAACAAATAAGTTATATATATATTTATAAAAATTTTTAAAAATAAATAAATAATTTACATTAATTTTAATTTTGAAATTCAATTAATTTTTTTTTTATAATTATATCTATAATTTTATATAGTTTTTAATATGGTTTTATTAAACAATATAGTGAGTTAATATATATTATTAATGATAATTATAATATTATTGGAATCTAAGATTTTGTGATCCATCATATAAATTTGTAAATTTTTTTTGGTAATAATCATATGCAACATAACATGGTCTACACTTTGGAACTAACCAATGTGGTTCATCATCAGGACTATGTGAGAGATCAAGACATTAAGTTTAAATAGATGTAAAAATGGCTAAACTAGTCGTTAGGATAACGGCTAGTTTGATTTTTTTTTTAACAGTTAATAATGGTTGGTTACATTTTATTTTTAGAATAAAATGTTTAATATATTTATTCAACTAATTAATCCATTCATTTATTTATTAATTAGTTATTTAATTAATAGTAGTAATATATATATATATATATATATATATATATATATATATATATATATATTATTTTTAATTATATATTTGCTTATTTATAAGAGAAAGGTCCAAAGGAAAAAGCCAAACCCCCTAAGAGTAACTTGAGTAAGTCTGAGTTTCAGGCTTTAAAATTTTTAAATAATAATAAGGATATTGTTGTTCTTAAGGCTGACAAAAGTGGTATAGTCGTCATCCAAAATAAGGAGGATTACAAGAAAAAAATGTTAGATCATTTAGAGAATAGTAGGAGCTACAAGAAACTTGCTAAAAATCCCTTAAAAAAGGTCTCAAGAGTGGTTGTTGATGCCATTAAATCAAGTAGCTTGGTGAGCTCTCTGAGTAAGAAGTTGATTGAAAGCAACCCTCTTACTCCAAGAATCTATGGTCTTCCAAAAATCCATAAGGATGGTGCCCCCCACTGGCCCATTGTTAATACCATTGGCGGTCCGACTTATCTTCTTGCCAAGTATTTAGCCCTTAATCTTAAGCCCCTTGTAGGTCATACAGACTCCTTTGTTAAGGATTCCTCCTCTTTCATTAATGAATTGAAGGGAGTTAGAATGGATCTTAATGATAGAATTGTGAGTTTTTATGTTGTTTCTCTTTACATCACTATCCCCATTAGTGAGGCTATTGATGTCATTAATCGCATTACTGATCCAGATAAGACCCATTTAGTGGGGCTCTGTTTAACCTCCACTTTCTTCAGTTTTTAAGGTGAATTCTATGAGAAAACATATGGTGTTGCCATGGGTTCTCCCCTTTCCTCGATTGTTGCAAATTTGATCATGGAGGACTTTGAATCCAAGGCTCTTTTCCAACCAAAGTGTTGGAAAAGGTTTGTAGATAATACTTGTGTTGTCTGGCCTCATGGCAAAGAAAAGTTAGATCTCTTTTTCCTTCATCTTAATAGTCAATCTTGCTCCATAAAATTCACCATGGAACATGAGCTGGATGGGAACCTCCTATCCTCGATGTTCTTATCTCTAGAAAAGATGATGGTTCTTTCTCCCATCAAGTTTTTTGAAAGAAAAATCATACTGACCAATATCTTCATGCTAGTTCCCACCATTTCCCTGCTTAAAAATTAGGCATCCTAAGCACCTTAGCCACTAGGGCATTAGGAATATCTTATGAGTCTCATCTTGAGGAGGAAAAGACCCATCTGTTGAATATCTTTTGTAAAAATGGTTATAGTAGGTCACAAGGCCTTAAAGCTTTCCTTAAAGCAGAAAAAGGTCCTTTAATTAAAAATAAAAAAGAGCCTAGGGAATGGTCTGGCAGTGTCCGCCTACTATTCATTCACAGTACCACTGATAGGATTGCTAGGATCCTTAAGAAGCATAAGGTGTCTTCATATTTCAAGCCCCTTAACACCATTCACAGTTCTCTCAAATCGGTTAAAGATCCGATTGACCCCAGGGATGGAAAGGTGTCTACATCATTCCTTGTTCTTGTGGGAATCTTTACATTGGTGAAACTGGTCGGTCTATTAATCAAAGGATCTCTGAGCATGTTGTTGACATTAAACATAGAATATCTCGCTCGCCCGCCTTAGATGAGCATGCAGAAAATACTAACCATCATGTTTGCATCGAAGATGCTAAGGTCATTTCTAGAATCGACCATTTAAATTATCGTAATTTAAGAGAGGCCTTATAAATTGAAAAAAGGTCTGTTAATCTCAATAGAGATGACAGCTGGAATATCAGCTCGTGTTGGATACCTGCCTTATATTCTTGATTTTTTTATTTTTTTTTTCGAGGCTCGTTTTATGATTCTTTGATGGTTCGTTGCTTATCATTTTCTTTTTTCCTTGGACCTTGTTCTTATAAATAAACAAATATATAATTAAAAATAATATATAATAATAATTAATAAATAATTAAATAAATTAAATAAAATAAGAGATATTTTTAAAATCTAAGCTTTTATGATCCATCATAAATTATAAAATCTCTTTCGTTAATAATCACATGTACTATGAAAAAAAATTAAAGTCAAACTAGCTGTTGTCCTAACGGCTAGTTTAGCCATCTCTACATCTATTTTAACTTATTGTCTGGATCTAATCTCTCACCTAGTCATGATGATGAACCACACTAGTTGGTTCGAAACGCGTGGACAATGTTCTAGTGCATGTGATTATTACCGAAAGAGATTTTATAAAATAAGAGATATATACATATATACATATTATTATCACTATTAAATAAATAACTAATTAATAAATTCATTAATTGATTAATTATTTGAATAAATATATTAAAAATTTTATTTTAAAAATAAAATGTCACGAGCCATTATTAATTGTTAAAAATAAAAAAATCAAAGTCAAACTAGCCATTATCCTAAAGGCTAGCCATTTGTACATCTATTTAAACTTAATGTCCTATGCAATCTCTCACATAGTCTTGATGATAAACCACACTAGTTACTTCGAAACAAATCAACCATTACATATGATTATTACCAAAAAAAAATTAAAAATTATAATATTAATTAATAACCATTTAATCTGAATATTGAAATAGTGATGCATATTAAATCTTTAATACCTATACTATTATATTTTGAAAAAATTAAAATAATAGTTTAAATATATTCATATATATAATTAAATTACACAATAGATGTTATTAATTATGGTGATGCATTTTAAATCTTAATACCTATGCCATTATATTTTGAAAAAATTAAAATAATATTTTAAATCTATTCACATATATAATTAACTTACATCGTATATGTTATATAATTAATAGTTAAATAATTATTATTAATTCAAAATTAATATTATAAAATATTTGTAAGATTTAATTAATTTAGTTATTATCATTAGCTCTTTTCCTTTTCGAATTAAAAAATACCTTGTGTTTGGTTGCATATACATTTATGATAAGGGATCATTTTATTGATATTTTAAAGAAATTATTTACTATACTTAAAAAAATATAAATATTTCATGTACTAAAATTAATGAGCAGCTCATTTGGCAATTGTTAATAGCCCACTTTTATATTCAAAACATCCATCCATGCGTTTAAAAAAAAACTCATGTGTTAAAATAAAAATACAAATTTAATAATTTGATACCTCTAATTAAATGCCTTGATGTTTGATACAAATAAATGAAAGAGTAAATTTCCTTATCATCTACTGCATTGATTCGGTCCAAAAAAATCCAATCCAAAGATAAACTATCTCATAAGGCTCTTGAAACAACCCAAAAAAATTCCAATACCAATAAATCCAATCTTTCTTTTATATATATATATATATATATATATATATATATATGTCACATACACTATTTTTTATTTATAAAAAAACAATACATACACTAATGTCATTGTCATTGCATTTTTACAATCATGATTACCTGTTCATATTTAAATGAGGCATCCATAATCATAAGAAAAAAAACTTTATAAAAAAGGATACTTACATAATAATTCAAACAAAAAAATATTTACATTTCTAGCATACTGCCTATAAACAAAAAATTTACAATCATATTCTAACTACTATCTCATAAAACAATCCAGTAAAATCAGCGTAATAATAATCCCCAATATATTCTTCATACTAAAACTCCAAATAAAATCATCGTAATAATAATCCTCAATATATCCTTCATAATAAAACTGTCCAGATGGATCTCCAAAAGCTAGCACTCTTGCCATGATAAAAAAACGAGAGAGGAAGAGTGCATAAACCTGTAATCCACATAAACTAGTGTTTATTAAATTAAATCTGAGATAAATATACTAGTGAATTCCTAGATCTCTGGGTATTAAGAACATGTGGGACGGTGAACCTGTAGAAGCTTGAGTTATTATTTACAGGTTGGTCAATCATCCTCTCAACACCATGGATTCTGTGCCAATGGCACTGATGGCAGATTTTCATGTAATAATATTTATCATATATATTATTATTATTATTTGATTTTAAGGTGACCTATAAGTTAGATATTAAATTAGTGTATAAGATTTTTTGTTTGTAGAACAAGGGATTCACTTTCAATAATTAAATTTAAAAAGATATACATATTTTACATTTCTCTGTTTTTTAGCTTATGATATTAAAAATATACATATTTTAACTTTAGATATTATTTTGTTTGTAGATGCTCCATCTGCGATCCATCTGAGGAGTCAACCATGCATCTTTTCTTTCAATGTCCTTTGGTCCTTCAACTATGGAAACTGTTCTCTGAACATTTCATTGATCTTGCCTGGGTTCCAATTGATTTTATCACTGTCGCAGGTGAATGAGATTCTATGAAAAACAAATTTCGATCGTTGACTTTCTTTTTAATTTGGGAAGTGTGGATTGCCAGGAACCGGCTCATTTTTTATGGAACACCATTCAACTTTCCCTACATCTATAGTGCCATTATGAGATGGATAGATGATCGCCCCATCAAACATAATAATACAATTGATGGATCTCGTAGGATTCGGCCACATGAGATTGGCCTACCTACTGTTTATTTTGATGGAGCTTGCAAAGATGGAAACATGGGATGCGGCACTTGGATAAAACTTTCGGGACGAGAAAGGATCCACATGAACTGGAATGGTGGCCCGGGAACCAATAACAAAGTTGAAATCATGGCCCTTTGGGGAGGACTTTTAGCTGTTGTCAACATGGAATTGTCTGAGGTTCATATATATGGAGACTCTGAACTGGTTATTGGATGTATTATGGGTCGACTACAAATACATATCCCAGATCTTCAGGGATGGATCAGCAGAGTTCAACGGCTATGGCATAGACTAGGCTCCCCTCCTATCTCCCACATATACAGAGATCTGAATATGCGAGCTGGTGGACTATCCAAAATGGGGTTAAATTTTGATATTGGTAAAATACAGGTGGTTCAATACAGGGATGGCGCTAAAATATGGGAATTCAATATTCCTATTCCATAACACACACTCTGCATTAGAAGCTATCAGCCGGTAATATATGTTTTCATGGTTTGGAATTTTTTTTTTGCTAATCTTGATCTATTTTTGGTTGTCTCATTTTCCTACAATATTAAAGTGCCTCATACAAGCGAGCCTGATTATATCATTTATACAAGCGAGCCGGATTGATTACTGTTGCTTCTCTGTTTTGGGTTCATTTAGTACTTTCTATATAACATATTTTATGATCTTGGATCCGTCACATGGATCTTAATAGATCTGTTGGACCTGCCTTTATACTTTTCAACTGTTTACTATTTCATCTGACAAGCGGTCAAGCGAGCCTGTTACATATCCTCATCAGGCGCTGTCATGTGATCCTGTCCTTCTATAGTTCTTTTCTGTTTTATCAAGAGCGCCTAAAAATGATGTTTCATACAAGTGAGCCTATCTATATACCTCTTTAGGAGCTTTCAAGCGAGCCTGTCACATTTCCTATTGAGTTTTTTTATTGTCAAGCGAGCCAGATTTGATGATATATAACAAGCGAGCCAGCTAAAAAGAATACAAGCAAGCCGGTTTACAATTTATTTTACAAGCATGTTCGCTATTTTATCAAAGCTTTCAAATATATGGAACACTTGTTGCTCTCCCATGATGCAGTGGCTTTTTTTCAATATCCCTGGACGTTTTTACATCAACAGGGCCTCAAAAGTTTTTTAAGTGAGCCAGTTTACACTTCTTCACTCTATGTTCCCCTTTTTCCTTCATATCCTTGATGAGTTCAGTATCAGAATACATCAATCTCCTCTTTTAATAGGGTTTTTGTTTTTGACTCCTTTCTTCTTTAGAAGTTGTCACAATGGAAAATGTTGTTTTGGATCATGTTTTTTTTATCTACTCAAGATGAGAATGTAATGTTTCGATATATACACTGATAATATAAACAACATTTTTTCTTTCTGAAGAAAAGAAAAAGAAAACATATACTCTCAACCATTATACTCACTCAAACTGTATAATATAATATTTTCTGATAATAAGTTACACTTAATAGCTAGAAGCTTCAATTCTCATGTATTTTTTTGAATTTTTTTTTTAACAATTTACTATAAATCACCCAAAAAAAAAACATTCTCGAACATATAATATTATATCACAAACTATTCTCAAATTTTTGGGTCTTTAATTTCTGAATTTAATCCTGTACAAAATGGCCAAGGCTTGCTGAATGTTATTTGTGTTGTAGGGCATTGGTTGATTATTACTTTCCTTAAAATGAAATGATATTACAGATCGTCTCTATTAAATTATGCATTTAATTGAGCAATACATTTATTAAAGTACAAGTTGGTAATATTAATTTTTAAATAATAAGTACACAGGATATTTATTTCTCAATAACACTCGAAACTTGGAGTTATGAAATTATTTTTAAATTTGATATTATTTGAAATAAATTTTCTCTTTCACAAATATATTTTAAACTTGGTAAAAGTAATCAAATCAATATTATATTTGGAAAATATTCAAATGATTTCACTTTAAATTTTCTCTTTCACAAATATCACAAATATATTTTAAACTATTTAAAAGTAATTAAATCAATATTATATTTGAAAAATATTCAAATGATTTAACTTGTAATTTCAAATCAATATTATTTATGAAAAATATTCAAATAATTTAACTTGTAATTTTGAAGGTTACTGAACCACAATAAAATGAATCAATATCATATTTGAAAAATATTTTTTAAATCTTCAAATGATTTAATTTGTAATTTGGAAGGTGACGGAACCAAATAGAGTGAATCAAGCTGAGGTTTAATAGTCGTACCCACAAAGAAAGTTAACTTACTGGCACACCAAAAGTGGAAAGGAGGTAGATCACTTTAAAACATATTCACATCAAGCCTTCAGTCCCATTAATCGATCTTTTTCTCTACCTAAGTTGAAATAGTTTTAATGTTAAATGAAACGATATTATCATTAAAATTTTGTAAAATGTTTATAATAAACTACATTATTAACACGCTTTTTATATAATTCTCAATTACAGTGAAGGTGAACAAAATATAAATAAATATAAACTTCAATAAATTTAAATAAAAACTTAAACTCTCTTTCAATTTTTATTTTTATTTTTATTTTATTTTATTTATTTATTTTTTTCTGTTTTTGAATTGGACTAATTCTATTAAGCGAAAGTATGGTACATCATGGTGATACAATCAAGAGAAACAAGAAACCGGCCAACCAGAAATGATAAACTATCAACCTCGGTCTCGGAGAGAGAAGAAGAGACTAGCAAGGAACAGCGGCATAAGACTAGAAGACAGGAAAAAACCGACGTCTAACCAGCGTGGGGAGAGGCCTCCACACGAAGTTTTTTCCCTTTCTTTTTGTTGACTTTAACCCAACCATCTTGGTGGGTATGTGCAAGGACGATTTGAAGACTGCAGTTCTCCAAAAGTGGGAGCTCCTTATCTGAATCCGAGGAGGTGGACTCATGAACGCGTCTTTGTGTGACTGTAGAATCAGGAGGAAGCTCAGGCGCAGCAGTGAACATGTTCTGCATCTGAGGAGCACGTACCATTTCTGCGTCAATCCCTTCATCCTCTGAACTCGAGGATTCAGAGTCTTCAGCTGGCGACTGGTTACAAGGAGTCCATATTTTGGATTTGGACTTTGTATTGTTTTCCTTTTTCTTTTTTGCAGGGAATGTAGGGCAAGAGTTCTGCAGATGCCCCGTTTGAAAACAATGGCGGCAACAGAATGTCGTGTTCTCATAATCTAGGATCTGAGTCCATACAAAGTCACCAACCTTGATAATGATTTGGTCGGGCAGGCCTTTGCTGATGTCTAGTTCCGTAAATATTCTAGCATATGTGTAGAGACCCTGAGATTCCCTCCCAAAATCTGCCTTTACAAAGCGGCCCAAGGCATTTCCTATGCTTCTATAGACTGCCAGATGCCATAGATGGACTGGTAGGTTGGGAAGCCTAACCCAGACAGGTGTCTTGGTGATGATAATTGTAGCTGGGTCGAAGTCTGGGAACCAAGGGGTTAAGAAGAGCCATGCAACTCCCAAAAACCAGGGACCTTCCTCTAAGGCCTCTTCATAATGCTTGGAGTGATCGAATAGAACTATGAAGAAAACTTTTGAACAGAAGCTGACCTTGCACTTGCTAGTCCAGTTAGCGTGGATCCATTCATAGATTTCCTTCGTATGCGGCCAAAGTCCATTAAATCTGCAAATGATGGCTTTTTCTACAAATTTTTGAAGATCTTCTTCGAGATCTGGATGGGAAATCTTAACAGAGGGAACATCATCCAACTTTTCTACCATAAAAGGTTGGGGCTTGGGGGCTTCAGGAGTTTTGGGATTCTGGGAATGAACAACATCTTTGTATGAGAAAGTAAGGGCGGATGATGACTGTCCAGCTTTGCCGCCCCTCAAACGAAGGGTGAACACAATAGATTCATTTCTGTTAATGCCGTAAATTGAGAGGGAAAAAAAATCCTCAAGTTGTTTACCTCAGAAAAGAAGTCGCTGGAGGCTCGAGGGTATCCCAGTCCGACGTTCCAGAATTAGCTTCAGATTCTCCACCAGATCTGAAGAACAGACCCATTGCAATAAGGTTTTGCCTAAAAGTAGAAAAATTGGATCTGAAAAGAAACAGGGTAAATTTTTAGCTCTGGACCTGCCCGACAGCTGAAGGGTAGAAAAAGAGGCGAAGCCTCCATCGAATTTTCTTCAGCGATGTCACCTCGCAGACGCCCATCGATGGCATGTTTCCCAAGCTCCTTCGCAAGGCAGCTCGAGACCAAAGGGACCCCAAGCCTGTCCTCCTGGGCAGATGCGGCGGCAGCCTGGAGAGGAGAAACCTGCAGCCAACATGGTGTTGAAAGAGAGAGACCTCGAGGAACTGCGGTGAAGCAGATTGCAGAGTATTCAGGAAATGTCATGTAGTCTACAACGCTGGCTTGGCTGAACAGGGCCGAAGCGAAAGCCATGATGGCATTAGCGGTTGGGATCCACCATCGTAGATTTTGAGGAGATTCTTCTATATGCAGACACTCTGCATAGGGGAAAGCCCAGCCATAAGACCTTCCTCTACCCCAAACAGAGGGCGTTAGGCAATGGCTTTGCCGCCTTCGAAACTGGAGAAAAAGGAGTGCACCTTCATCCCAAAAAGCCCTCCAAAAGCAACCTCCATGGTCGTCCCTCGGGGAAGAGGCCAAACCAGAAAGCGATAGCGTAGAAGAGCAGATGATGAGAGAAGAGATGTACGGCGCCTCGGCCCCTACCCCCACCTCGCAAGATGCCAAGGCTTTTCTTTGCAATGGGTCATCGACCATCTTCGACAGTGCTTTGCATCCATCCCTAGCTAGTGAAGGCCGAGAACACTCCCCCAATGCCTCCTCGAGCCAGTTGGCGGCAGAAAAACCCTGGAACCCTAGCCCATAGAAAAAAACGCCGCTACACAGAGCCATATTTTTTGTTCACCCCCTACTTATTCTTATTATGGAGAGGATATTATACCATTAGGGCTTAGCCACTCATAACAACCTCTTTCAATTTTAATTACTATACATACCATTTTGAATTAAACCAATCCAACCGAATAAAGGAGACAGGCTTGAAAAGAAGATGCCCTCAACTACTACACAATCACCTCCCGGACATACCTTGTTTTTGTAGCCAATGCCTATTTGGTGATCAATTAAACTGAAACATAACATTGATCAATGTTTACTAATGGACTATACAATTTTTGGAATGTTATTACAATACAATTCTATTTAACTCGAATCGCTCAATAATCCATAACTAATGTTAACTTAATATTAATTTTTTTACTATACCCAAGTTTGTTAGACATTTATATAATAATTATCATTTTTTAATTTACAATTTTACTAAATTTAATAATATATTTTAATATTTTTATTAGTAAATAAAGATAAAAATTTTATTTTTGTTTTCAAATTTTAATAAAAATATAAATTATTAATATTCTTTTTTTTCAAATTTTAATTACTGTCCTAAGAAGATGGTGCCATTTTTTTTTCAATTTTATTAAAGTTAATATATTATATTAACTTATTTTAATATTTTTATTACTAAATAAATAAAAATTATTTATATATTTTTCATATTTTAATTCTTATTCGAACAAAAGGAAAATGGGCAAACTTTTATTGTTTATCAAAGTTTTTCTTTTCATCTCTTTTTAGTTATATGGAATAAATCCATTTTAACAAATCACATTTAGTCTTTGATCAAAAGAATAAGAGAGATTTTTTTTCTTTAAATTTATTGTTTTAACTAATGGATTGTTTCTAATTTTTATTTAATTATGTATTGTATTTTAAAAAATAATTTTTTTTCTGAAACATCAAAACCATATATTATAAATGGAAATTAATAATGGTGTTTAAGATTGTCTGAATATAGAAATCATTAATGGTCAATCATAGTCAATTTGGTCCAACGCCACATTGCAACAAAGATTGTTTCAATATGGAAATCAATCATGGTTAACCATGGTCAACCATGTTCAATCATGGCCAACCATAGTCCAATGTTGCATTGCAGTAAATATTTCCTCAATACAAGGTCAACCATGGTCAATTGTTGTCAAACATGGTCAGTCATGGTCAATATTATTTAGCGTTTATAGTATTTATCTTAGGGTTTATACACCTTTTGTTTACAGTATTAATCCCTTCGGTTTTATGTTATTCCCTTGACTTTTTTAGTATTAATCCCCTAGGTTTATTAGTTCCTTGGGTTTACAATATAAATCCCTTGGATTTATTAAGCTAAGGGTTCATATTCCTAGGGTTTAATATTATTGATAAGGTTTATGATATTAATCCTAGGGTTTATTATAAATCCTTTGGGTTTATAATACGGATTCCTTAGGTTTATTAATCACATTGTGGCAAAGATTGATTCGATATGAAAATAAATCATGGTCAACCATATTCCAACGTCGCATTGTGACAAGGATTGTCTCAATATGAAAATCAATCATAGTCAACCTTGGTCAACCATGTTTATTTTAGGTTTATTATTCCCTTAGGTTTATAATATTGATCTCTCAGGTTTATTAATATACCGGTGATGTAGGAATAAAGAACACACAATTCCTACCAATCAATTTCTTGTAGTAAAATGTATAAATTTAACTGAGGCCCACACTTTTCCTTATGAAACTAGTTTGCTTCTAGATTTCCACAACTTTAATCAATGTAAAATTTCCCAATTATTTCTCAGCATAATGATGTACATGTCTCGAGACCACATACCATCTATTCCTTTTCAAATGGTATTTTTTTCGAACCCCACTTGAACTATATCATTTACAAACGATCATCTACAAACTGGAATCCATTAAAGGATTTGAATAACAAGAATTTTAAATAAAAAATATAGGACAACTTCAACCTTCATAGTTACATCCATGTAATTCATTCAACTTCGACCACATGCATATGCATTGACAAAGCATATGTTTAACGTTACCAATGGTTCTCCATGTAGTTCATTGACTTGACCACATGCATAGACATTGACAAAGTATATATATTTAACGTTACCAATGGTTCACACCACATCTCAACACAGTTTGAAACCACCGTAAGCAAAATTACATCTCTGCCTTCGTATATATAATTTGACCTGCACATGTATCATATCAATGTTTATTTCAATTATAACCTGCAGCATATAAAGCATCAACCTTTGCAATAAAAACCAGATTTGCGTAGCCTCCATGCATGCACTATGGGTTCGGCTTTTAACCTTCATGTAGATCGATTTTGGTATTTGACATCAATGCTATCAGGAATTCGAGCTCAGAACATCACCAATGTGTTTGCGATCCAGAAGGCCGTGGCTCTTTGGGGCTTCAACTACGCTATCAACACCGTCCTTTGATGATACATCGTAGCGTTTATGCACATCAAGGTGCTCTCTCCCGTTGCAGATATAACTTCAACTCTGTTTGAATCTCCTGCACTCATACATTACAACAATATACGTATGTATAATAAAATTTCAGAGATAAACTAATCCATAAGATCATTTCATTTGATATGAATAATCTACTGATCAATTTTTCCCATAAAAATTTGGAAACTACATATCAACAAAAAGACCTGAGGTTTCCTTACCATCCTCCAACTATTTATACTTTAGAAATAAAACTACTTTCTCTTAGAATAGATTTTCTCAATAAATTACTACCTTCCTATTTTTTAGGCTTATCCCTATGTTGGCTCTACATCCACGCAGGAAGAGAAACCAATTGCTAAATTTATTCCATATTTATTTAATTTCAAAACAAACTAACAATGCTCCAAAAATAAATAACAAATTTAATAAAATAATAAATTATGCTATTCCTAAGTCTATTTTATTTTAATTTAGCCACAACATGTGACCAAGACATCACATTGCTGGCTAGGTTCTTGATGCTCCTGCATCAGACTCCCGGGGAAGAAAAATGATCTTGTAGTACTTTGGAGTCAATCCCCAACCTCTGTAGTTCTGTTGCAGTCATCCAACTGGCATCTTCCACTGGCTGTCCTTCCCACTTGACCAAATACTGATAATAAGTTTGGTTCCTAGTTTTCTTTGACACTCTCCTTTCCCTTTTTCCTGCATTGAGTTTTCTTCTGTTATGGCATCTCCTTGTGGTTCTTCTACCGTTTCTTGGTATAGGTACAAATATGCAATACATGACTAAGTCACCCACTTGGAATTTCTTTTTTCGCCTCTTCATATCTGCTTGCTGCTTGTCTTTACTACTACATTCCTGCCATCTGCTTTTGACAACTCCCTCAAATATGATTCTAGGAGCTAGCCAATTTACAACTGCTTGGATTTTCTTCAGATCCATTTTCAACTCTTCTTTAGAGACTGCATATTCTTCCAAAATTTCATTCATCATCCTGATGGTGATTTTATTTATGGCTCGATAATTTGTGCTCATGCGCCATTCATCTTCTTCCTTTGGACTGAGTACTATTGGTATAGTACATGGATTAAGGCTTCCTCTGATGTACCCTTTACCCATCAACTCTTGCACTTGTCTTCCAGCTTCGGTATTTTCTGATAGTGTTAACCTGTAGGCTGCCTTATTTGGAAAACTAGCTCCAGGTATTTGATTAGCATGGTGACTAATACTCCTGATGGTTGGTAACTTATCATCCATAGTAATATCAGCAAAATCATTTAATATATTATGAATTTCTTCAAGTAAATCTTCTAAATTTGTAGAAGTTAAAATTACCTTAGGTTTTCCAACACTAGCAAAATGCATCTCCTTACCCTTCTCATATTCCTGCAACGTCTTCCCACTCATCAACATAATACTGTTTCCAGGTGTCTCCTCATCAGCTTTAGCTTTCAATGGAAGTAGTGTATGCTTGTTCCCATATTTCTCAAAATTATAAGTGTTTATTCTGCCATCGTGTATGGAATTTTGGTCAAACTGCCAGGGTCTCCCTAAAAATATGTGACATACATCCATCGGCATTATATCACATAAAATAACATCCTTATAAGTACCAATCTGAAATTCAACTTTACATTGTTCAGTTACAATAATTCGATGGCCTTTCTGAAGCCACGATACTTTATAAGGAGTGGGGTGTACTCTTCTCTCCAACTTCAACTTGTCCACCATCTCTGTAGAAACAAGGTTATCAGTACTACCCCTATCAATTACCAATTTGCAACACTTACCCTTTCACTTACTTACAGTTCTGAATAGATTCCTTCTTTGAGCTAGTTCTCTGACTTCTTTAGCTTCTTTAAGTAATACCCTATTCAGTAACAAGGATTCTCTGGCTTCAGGTGGTTCCTCTTTAGCTTCAGGTTGAGGAATCTCCTCCTTGGGTTCAACATCATTCACATTGCGCTAAGTTGCTGATCTATTGTGAGGACAATCCCATTGCACATGTTCCCATTCACCACATGCAAAGCACCGAACATCTCTCCCTCGGCCTCTGCCTCTGGGCACAAACCTTCCGTGCCCAGAATCTCCTCTTTGTGGTGACCTATTGCTCGTACTCCCTACGTCATTCTAGAGTGTTGAAATTTGGATTCAAATGTTCCCCCTTATTTTTCCAGACTCTTGCTTTTATTTCTCTGGTTTTGTTTATGCAACAATTTTTCCTCTGCCATCAAGGCTGCTTGATAGGCATCTTCAATCGACTTCAAATTTAATAAGCTCATCTCATCCTGTATTTCATATCTCAAACCATTTATATATCTAGCTACCTTTTCTAGATCATCTTCAACATGGCTAGATCTAATACTCATCTTATAAAATTCTTCAGTATATTCCTTGATTGTCATCCCTTTCTATTTTAAGTTCTGCAATTGTCTAAACAGATTTAATTGGTAATCCTTCAGCAAAAACTTACCTTTCAGCTTACTTACCATCCTATCCCATTGCTTGATTTTGGGCTTCCCTTTTCGCTCCCTGGATAGTTGCAATTCGTCCCACCATAAGGCTACATGCCCGTTCAATCTCGTGACTGCAAACTTCACTTTCTTCTTGTCATCAAATTCTTCATAGTTGAAGTATTTATCTAACGAACTGATCCATTCCATTAGCACCTCCACATTAATAATTACATCATATAAAGGTACCTCTACCTTTGGTCGGTTGTTGACCTTTGCGAGCATTTTCATGACTTTGGCTACCTCGCTTTCCTCCTCCACTTCTCTGTCAGTGGTCTCTTCTTCATCGGCACTGGAAATTCCACCATTTTCTACTCTTCTCTGAGTGGTTTCTACTGTAGCTAGTCTTGTGCGCAAATTTTGGATCTCATCTACAAAAATTTCGTTTTTTATAGGTCTCCCTCGACCTAACCCGGCTTGTCTTCTGGGAGGCATTCTCTGCAATGCTCCAAAAACAGCTTAACAAGATCTGATACCAAAAAATGATGTAGGAATAAAGAACACACAACTCCTACCAATCATTTTCCTGTAGTAAAATGTATAAATTGTACTGAGGCCCACACTTTTCCTTATGAAACTAGTTTGTTTCTAGATTTCCACAACTTTAATCAATGTAAAATTGCCTAATTATTTCCCAACATAATGATGTACATGTCTCGAGACCACTTACCATCTATTACTTTCCAAATGGTATTTTTTTCGAACCCCACTTGAACTATGTCATTTACAAATGATCATCTACAAACTGGAATCCATTAAAGGATTTAAATAACATGAATTTTAAATCAAAAATACAGGACAAATTCAACCTGTTAGCCACCCGTGAAATTTGTTATACCAAAAGATGGCTAAATCATTTTTGGAGCCTTCAAAGAAAAAATTTTATTGCAAAAAGTGTTGGCTCTTGAAGACTCTTGAAGGCCTCATGCCTCTGTCCAAATCTTCACTACTGTGCCCATTTTACACTCAGAAATCCTGTTGATTTCCAACACCCAATACTGATGCAAACTCCATTTTCCTTTCCTTTTCTTTTTCTAAACTAACCTCATTTTCCCCTGCCCTTCATCAAAAATCCTTTTCATAAGGTTTAAGACCCTTTCTTGCCTTATCGAAACCCTCAAACTCCTTCGAAAATCATTGAAAATCTATAAAAATCACATTTCTTATATATTATAGACTTAAGTCCCTTGGGCTAATTCTTTAACCCTTTCCCTCCATACGCCTTGGTGCTAGAACCAAGCGCTAGCCTTCCAAGTGCTTATAACATCGCCCGATGCCGACTCGCCTTGCACCCATTACCCCCTTGGTCATATGGTTTTCCATATAACCCATGGCCCTGCAGACGGGCACCAAACTGCATTGAAAATTAATATTTTTCCCCCAAAGTATAAACCTTTGTTTTTATAAATTTGTCGGTTTTTATTATAATCCTAAAGTTTTCCGTCGGTGCAATGTTCTAGTCACTCTCCACCGTCGATCTGATCTGTAGATCGATGGTGCGCAATCTGATCTGCAGATCGACGGTGCGCAATCTATTGCCCCGGTGGTCCCCGCCAGCTACTCACTGTTGCAAAACCAAGCGGAATTCATCGCACCGCTTTTAAGAGGGAGGCGGTTTTTTCTGTTTTGCAGCGATTCCATTCACCGGAAGACACGTGGCCTCGAGAAAATTTTGAATATCGCCCTCATTGCGCATTAAAGGTCGAACATGAGCCCGGTGTGATATTTATGTCCACCGTCTGATCTAAGGCCGCTCATCGGACAGTGATCGCGCTCTGAAGACACCCGTGCAATAACCAGGGTACGACGCAGTGTTAAAAGCATCTCCGTCGTCAATCTGATTTGCAGATCGACAGCCCACATTCTATCGCCTCGGTCCCCCCGTCCACAGCAACAGTTGGTGGTCCCCAGCGCCACATCAGCATCCATGCGGCGAATTTTAATTGGGGCAGATTTTCATGGTTTCCCCGCACAGTCGACAAATCCAGACCTGGGGTTTTATTCATCTGGATTTTATTAAAGGTTTGATGTCCGGGCATGTTTTATAGGGTTTATTGGCGCCTATTCTCTGCCATTGATCGCATGGGCCGATCTCATCCGACGACCCATGTTTGTCCTGATCCCCAAACAAGATTTTGTGACCATTTTTGTCCAAAACAAAGGTTTTAAACCATTTCTCTGTTTCACTTTGACTTTTCACCTCTGCTCCCGACCGTCGATCTCTGCGCGATCGACAGCTCTGATTTAATTACTCCCTCATTTCCTTTTGACTCCCTCTGATCAATCTTAACCATTGGATGATGCCATCCAATAGCCCTTCTCTTTCCATGTGCCTTCTAAAGCAATAAAACTATACATGCAGGATTTTATAACATTGTTTGTATATTGTAGGGTTCCAGTGGTTTTTTTCGCTATGTCTGAAGAAAATTCAAAGGCAGAGGGTGACGATCCTCCCGCCTTTGATTCATCAAAGGGAATCACTTGCAGGCTTCAAATCCACATTTTGTCAATGTTTCATCAGGCATTGATGCCACACGACCCCTGCGCAGCCCTGCACACCAACAAACACAATGAATCAGGCACAAATCAAAGAGTATCAGTGTCGAAGACAAAAATATACCAGAACAGAAGATTGAAGACATATTTGTGGGGATTACATCTAATATGGTTTATCAAAAGCCTAATCCCCAATTAAAAAATATTTAAAGGAAAAATCATAAAGGTTCATCAGACATAAAGTCTCCACCGCCACAGCTGAGGAAAATTGATTCCTCCCAGCTACCACAGTCCCACCTGTGCCTCAAAGCATTCAAACAGAGGCCAAAGTTATTGATCAGGATCAGATATTTATCTCAAGCGCAGCGACAGAGTAAATTCTGCCAAGAAACTTAATGTAAAAAATATCAGCAGAGTTACTTTTACATCATACAGAGCCTCAAAGGTCAAAAAGAGCTCCCACTGAGCTCAAATATTTATGTAAATCATTTAATACAGAATAAACCTATGTAAGTTTCTTCATCGAGCCCCCCAAGGGCCGAGGAACCATTAAGTCTATATTAATTGTCTTTAGAGATATTTTATCTGATCTCACCTCCTCATTCTTCTATAAATACTACTGCAGAAGATGAGAGAGGGGTTGGTTGATATGGCTACTGAACATTGAAATGTAATTGAGCTTGAGACTTCTACTTGTAAATAGTTTTCACTGGCCCTTGGAGCTCTTCTTGTGATATATAGGTTAGGATGAGATGAGTAGATGATTGTTAAACTAAAGCATTGGACTTAAAGCTAGAACTGGTTTGGAGCATCAATACAAGCTGATTTATGGGATCCTGGTCTATGTTGACGGTGATGTTTTTCTCAATGTAACTTGTTATTTTGTTTTTGTTTTCACTGTGTTTCATATTCTCTTATAAAGAACAGCATGCATAGAGTTAGGACCTACTGTATACCAGTACCCTTCTCTGACTGAAAATCTTTTTCTGAATGTTTTCTTCCAATCTGTGTTATTTAGGAATGATTTAATTCAGTTTAAGCATATGAATGTTGGCATTCCCTTGTACTGTTGTCTTAGCTGAATATTATTCTTAAATGTTATGTTCAGTATTAGTTAATTAGAGGTGAACTAAGGAATATATGGTGTGCCCTGGTCCTAGTTTTATCCCCAAAGACTATCTGAATGTTTCCCTTGGAATGTGTTGAAAGTTGGCTAGTTTAGAAGTACTTACCAGATCTTAAACCATTCTTTGTTATCATTTGTGTTTCCTCTATTTTTATATGTTTTCTATTGAAAGTGCATCAAAGGCTGGCCGGTTTAAAAGTACTCACTAGATCCTAGTTTGCGTTTATGTCTTTCTTAAGTGTGTGTCAAAAGCTAGCTAGTTTAAAATTACTTACCAGATCTTAGGCTGCTCTTTGTTCTTCATCTGTTTAATTTCCCCGTCTTGTTGTATCATTTCATTCCATAAATCAAATTTTAAAGAGATCCTTAGACATAGATGACTTTCCCCATGGACCACTCTTGCCTCTTGTTGTTTCAATTAAACCCTATTATGACTCCATAGCCCAATGGACTAAAACCTGCAATTGTCTATCTTCCTGGCCAAAGCTTGTTCTATTTACTTGCAACTTCACACCTTTGAAAATATTTTCATTTAGAACTTTCCACCTCAAGCAGTAATCATGCTAAACCATTCAAAAACAAACAAAATCCTTGGTCTTTCATAAATAGCCTAATATCATTACCCCAAAACTTCAAAGACAAATCCATATTTGCACTTATTGGAGAGATCCCTCTCCAGATTCAGGAGGGCTAGATCCTAGAATCCCAAAGTGGTTGAAACGATGTTTCTCCCTGAGGTCGGACTTTTTCCAATCTTGCTAATTACAGGGAACTAACATTTCTAGCGACTCCGCAGGGGAAACTTCCCTTAAAATCTTCATAAAACGTTGTGAGTAGAAAGTAGCCTTTTCAAGCACTACCAAACACATGGTAATCATGATGAAACTTGTTTGAATCAGTGACAAACTAGGCAAACCCTAGGATTCTCATAAGACTTTGTCTAACCTTGAAAAATCAGCTAGCTTAGCCATAAGAGTATACTGTCTTTGTCTCATAACCGTAGCTAAGTTTTGAAACAGAGTTAGCATATTATTAGAAACCACACAACTGAAAAATAACTCAGAAAAACACCAAAAAATATTTCAGATTGGTATCCAATAAACATGGTGGTGGACCATAAAACCTTTTACCTCCTTAGGAGCTAAAAACTTCCACTTGGCGACTCCACAATCCTGAACAGACCTTAAGACTCCACTGGGAAGAACCCTTATCATTGAAATATCATTCAAAATTAGTCAGAGGACTATAGGATTAAAATTGTGTGAACAGATTAGTTAACCTTTTAAAGATTGTCATACCTGGTTGAACTCTTCTTGTTTATTTGGGTCTGAAAAACATAGCATAGTGGCTCCTAGAAAGATTCACACTAGAGCCTATCCTGACCCTGATCCACCTGAGATAGTTGATAACCCAGAAAATATCCTTAGGAAGTCTCCTAGGATTAAATTATCAACTTTTTTCAAATCACCGTTGAGAGCTAATTCAGTCCCTGAAAATCTTTCATCTCTACAAAAATCACAAGTTGACTTAGTAAATCCATTTAGAACTAGGTCTCTTGGTGATTTAGATCAATTAGATTATGAGTCTTCACTTTCATCTCCTAAAACAAGTGAACATCCTGGTAGCAGAGAATCAACACCTCCTAATTTACATTTCCTTCATAACCTAGGTGTCTCTCATCCAAGATCAGCTCAGCAATCTACTCCTGGTCCATCCACTTCTGCTCACCCTACACCCATTGTTCAAACCACTCCATCCCAGCTCACTTTCCCTTTTGTTAATCCACCTCTTGTAAATCCACTTCCACCTCCTGCCATGGCTACATGGTATTCTCCCTTAGTCCTTCCTGTACCATTAGTCAATCTTCCATAGGACTATCAGTCCAAAATTCCATTGTATGATGCTAGCAACGCTACAACTGCATCACAACATGTGGATAAAATGAATGACTACTTTGACAGAAATGAAATTGATGATGATTCTGTCAAACTTAGATTATTTTCTCAGAGCTTGGGGGGGGGGGGAGTAAGAAAATGGTTCAAAGGCTTAACCCCCCACAGCATCAATGATCTCCAAGCCTTCCATCAGTTCTTAAACAAATGGGAAGTAAAGAAGAATCCTCTCCAAGTCCTTTCTGATTACAAGAACCTCCATATAAACCCCAAGGAAAGTGTCCAAGATTATTATACCAGATTTAACAGTGTATATAATGCGCTTTCCCCATATCTAAAGCCTCCACAAGGCTCAGCTTTAAACAATTTTCCTGAAGGGTTTGACCCCGAGATGGCTTATCAGCTGAGAGAGAGAGATCCCGCAACTCTTGAAGAGATGCAAAAGGGTGTTCTTTTCGTGGAAGTCAGCTTTATGAAGAAGAGAGCAAGAATGAAAAATGAAAAGAGAGTATCTTTTAGAGAGGAATCCACACCTTCTACTTCCAACTCCAAGATGGAAAGAATGATGGAGGATATGATGAATAAAATGAACATCCTTGAGAGAGCACAAGCTAATCAAAACCAAACTTCTCCTCAAAATAGAAACCAGAACCAAAATCAGAATTTTAGAAGGAACCAACCTCCAAACAGACCTAGGGAAGATTATCAATAGATCACTCCTCCCTTTCATCAAAACTATGTGAGTGAGGTTGAGGAAATAGATGAGATAACGGAGGAAGATGATATCAACATGCTGGGGGTAGATAATGATGACTTTAAGATTCATTATGATAGAAAACAAGGTCTTTATACACCTTATGATGACAAAAGAGATGATGATGAAAATTATTATCAAGACATGGAAAATGTCATCATAGAGTCTCAAAGAGAATATGACCTTAGAAGCAAAACCAGTCAACAAAATCCCAACACTAAAACCTCTGACAAATCTTCACAAAATAGCACTACAACCAAGCCTAAAATTGTCAAACAAAAGGACAAAACAGTGGCTGTAAATTATGGTAATGATAAAGAGAAAGGCACTCAAAACGTTACAAAATAGAGTGCAGACCTTAGCAGTACTAACACTTCAGCTAGTACTCCTGTTAAAACCATTTTGTCAAATGTAAATAGAACAAATTAGTAAGCTGATATTGCTGATAGAGTGACAGCTAATAAGGCTGAAACAAGTTCTTCAAAGAACCAAATTCCTTTTAGCTTGGAGCAGGAAATTTCAAAGATCAAAATCTCTGTTCCCTTGACTGAGTTAGCTGCCCAGCATGTATATAGGACCCAAATTTTGAAGGATTTAAACATTGAAGAGAATGAGGACACTTTCAATCTTAATGATGACCAACCAGAGCTTATTTTTGGTCCTAAGATTGAAGGTAGATATCAAGAGGGACCTGTTCCTCCCTTTTATGTGAGTTTAAACGTTCATGACAAAATTTTGCACAATGCTATGCATGATTCTGGGGCTTCTCACAATTTTTGGCCTAAAGCGGTGATGGAGAGCCTTGGTCTAGAAATCACCAGACTTATAAAGACCTTTACTCCTTTGACTCAAGCAGAGTAAATTTTTTAGGATTAATCAAAGATCTCTGTGTTACCTTAGCCCAAATTCCAGCCAAATGCTTAGTAATAGATATTTTTGTGGTTGATGTGCCCCCAAAGTATGGAATGATATTATATAGGTCTTGGGGAGCTAAGTTACAAGGAACGATGCAAATGGACATGACCTATGCGACTATACCTATTTTCAATCAGACTATAAGACGTTACAGGGAGTCTCATATGCAATACATAGTTACAAGTCAAGACCGACCACAAAACCCTCCCCTGTATTCTGTAAATATAGGCCTTGATTCTTTTATTATGTTTAAAAATGAAAAACTTAGTGAAAAAGTCACTTTAACAGGATTAATGGCCAATAGGGAGGAAGAGGAACACAATGCAGAAGTGTCAGAACAGTTTGCTAAACCTGTGAATGTTAGCAAACCAAACACATGTCTATTGGAAATACTGAGAGGTGGGGGTGAATCAGTATTCCTTTCAACTAGAGCATTAGTTAACCTTCAATTATTATCAGTGTTTGTACAATGATAGCAGTAAACAAGAGGAACACAAATGCACACAGTTTTTAAGGTGGAAACCCACTTCAGGACAAAAACCACCTAATGCTTTTCTAATAATTATTTAATATTCAACTCCAATTGAAAATAAAAATCCAACTTCCTAGAATCTAGAAAAGCATTCTTCTCCAGCTCCTACTAGATGAACGCTCCAACGCCTGAGATTCTTCAGTAGTCAACTGAACAGATGCCCCAACACCCAATGAGCTACAACTCACCCTACCACCACCCTACCACCCTATAGAAGAATAAAAGAAGAATAGACTCCCGTACCAGGGAAAATGGTCCACTTTACAATGATATAGAATGATGTAGAAGAAGAAGATATACTAGACCATAACCCCAACTTTAACACAACCACCTAATGATGATCCTAGACCTCCCAGCACTGCCTTTTCAACCCTTGGCATATAGATACTAGTACAATTTGTACAATAATGTATTTACAATGACTAAGTACAATGATACCTTTACCATGATTGTATGCAGTGCCGCCCACTTGAAGACTTCATATGATGAAATTCTTGTTGCTATTATGCACCTTGGTTGCTTCTCTTGCCATGCTACCCTCTGCTGCACTTTTCTTTGCTTTTCTATCGTAGAAAGTCTGTTCCTTTGCAACCCTTGACAACACATGATCTAGCTTTTTCTTTCCTTCTAGGAGATCGATATTGAATATGATGTATCTCTATCATTTCAGATCCTCAATATCTGATTTTCGGTCCTGTAGTATTCCTATAAGTCATATTTCCAATGCCACAAGTCTGACCCAATTTTGATTCTTGAAGAGAGAGTTATACCCAATCTCTCACAATGCCCTAATTATGGATTGTTTCAGCAAAGCGCACTTGTACGGCGTGCCACGTGTCACTGTTTCTTCATTTTTTTTCTGAAATTTATAGAGAGAAAATTACAGACTGTGCACTATCCGTCACTTTTTACGGCATTCCAATCCGATACTTAGAGAGAGAGTTATGGCAAATTTACCAAGGTCACTTCTTTGAGATGAATTTCAGGAGCCTGCAAAAACCCTAACTTACACAGATCATATCTCCAAAAATTTTGCGCATATTGATCTGAAATATTTACTGCAGCTTCCTCAGGATTTCAGCTTCGCCTCATAAAAATTTCAGCTTCTGAACCTTCGTAGAAAAAACGTTAGAGCGAACATGCCAATATGACCTATTTCAGATGGCCAAATCCCTTGCATAAGGAGGAAATGAAGATCACAATTTATATGAATGATTAATTTGAGAGGGGCTTCAACAAGTGAACGTGGGAGGGATTTAATGAGCATAAAAAATATTAATTATGACTTTTAAATGACCCATGCCCCAACCCCATGGGGTTTTAGCCCACTAACTGGGGGTACAAACTTCAAACATGAACATCTCTCAAACCGTGAAGAATTACATGGCGTGCCATATATCAACGGAAACATATCGATAAGTAGAAACCATAAAAATCATTATTGACCGAGAATATATTAATTTGATAGGTCAAAATTCCCATGCAATATTGGGTTAGTCCCTGGTGTTGCTTGGGTTGACATCAATGACAATCGTTGATCAACAATATCCCCCTTTGGCATTAATGGCAACACAAGTACTCCCCCTGTGATCATGACACCTCTTCCTTCAACATTCTCTCCCCCTTTGACATCAATGGAAAAGGGTAACTCCCCCTGAAACACAACCATCCTGCAGACCTATACACACTTCCACTCTCGCTAACACACAATCGTCCGGCAGACCTGTACACACTTCCACTCCCACTTTATATTCTTGAAAAAGGAAAATCTAATGAGAACTTGGGAGAATCCCAAGCTTTTGACGAAGATATTCAAATGCTTCACGAGGTAAAGGTTTAGTGAAGATATCAGCAATTTGTTCTTCTATACAAACATACTCAAGTTTGATATTCTTTTCAATGACTTGTTCTCTAACAAAATGATATTTGATTGGAATGTGTTTTGTTTTTGAATGCATGATAGGATTCTTGGAGATGTTGATGGCACTAGTGTTGTCACAGAATATGGGAATAGGCTCACTAAATTGTACTTGAAGATCTTGCAAAGTTTGTTTCATCCAAAGGACTTGAGTACAACATGATGCTGCTGCAATGTATTCTGCTTCAGTTGTAGATAGCGAGATTGAAGTTTGCTTTTTGCTCAACCATGATACGAGACAACCACCTAGATAGAATGTTGCTCCACTAGGACTCTTACAATCATCAATGCTTCCTGCCCAATCCGCATCTGTAAAGGCTTGAATAATGAGATTGTTACCCTTGGGATACCACAAGCCATATTCTTCTGTGCCCTTTACATATCAAAGAATTATTTTGATGGCAATAATATGTGATTCTTTTGGTGCTGCTTGGAATCTTGCTACTTGTCCAACTGCTTGCATAACATCTGGCTGAGAGGCTGTTACATATAGAAGACTACCAATCATAGATCTGTACAACTTCTGATCCACATCCTTAGATGAGTCGTCTATGCTCAATTTGAAACCTGTTACCATTGGAGTAAGGTCGGGTTTTCAATCTTCCATTTTGAATTTCTTGAGCACTTCCTTGATGTACTTGGTTTGACATATAAATATTCCTTTCTCTTGCAGAGATATTTGAAGCCCTAAGAAGTATGTCAGCTCACCAAGTAAAGACATCTCAAACTCACTTTGCATCTTTGTAGAAAATTTCTTACTTAGTCGATCATCATTGCTACCAAATATTATATCATCCACATATACCTCAACAATTGTTAAATTCTCTTTATCTATTTGTACATAAAGATTTCTATGAACAGTACCTTTCTTGAACCCTTGTTGACATAGATATCCATCAAGACGAGCATACCATGCTCTGGGAGCCTACTTGAGACCATATAGAGCCTTCTTTAACCTGCAGACATAGTCTTCTTTTTGTGATAGTAGAAAACCTTCAGGTTGTTCGATGTAAACTTCTTCTTCTGATTCTCCATTCAGAAATGCTGACTTAACATCCATTTGGTAGACTTTGATTTTTCATGAACATGCATAGGTGAGAAACATTCGGATGGCTTCCATTCTGGCAACTGGTGCAAATGCTTTGTCCAAAACAATTCCTTCCACTTGTGCATAGCCTTTGCAAACCAATCTTGCTTTGTTTCTGGTAACCTGCCCATCTTCATTCAATTTGTTCCTGAACACCTATTTAGTCCTAATGACATTTTTATCTTTTGGTCGTGGAAATAATTCCCAGGTTTTATTCTTCTCAATTTGATCCAATTCTTCATTCACAACTGCTACCCAATGTTCATTTTGGCTGGCTTCCTCAAAACTACTAGGCTCAAAGGTTGCTAGAAAATCAACGTGAGCTTGTTGTGATGAACGAAGCTATCGACCTTCATTTATGTCACCAATGATTTGATTTGATGGATGGTTCTTTTGAATCCACTCTTTTTTTCTCCTTAGAGGAGCTTCTTGTTGTTGTTCTGGTATATCTTGATGATCATTGTTTACTTCTTCCTCGTTGATAGTTGCTTCTTGTTCTACAATTTTATCTGTGTCTTTTTCATCCTCTGTCGCAAGTTTCAAAGATTCTAGATCCTTATAATTACTCGCTAGAACACCATCTTCGTCAAATGTAACATTTATGCTATCCACTATCTGTTTTCGTCTTAGATTATAGCATTTATAGGCCTTTCTTTTGCGTGAGTAACCAACAAAGATACCTTCATCAACACGTGATTCAAACTTACCCAAATTTTGATCTTCTCTTTTGATATAACATTTGCTTCTGAAGATTCTGAAATATTTTACATTAGCTAGATTTCCTTTCCATAATTCATATGGAGTCTTGTTGCAATTATTTCTGAAAAGACTTCGATTGATAATGAAGACTGTTGTATCAATTGATTGAACCTATAATTTTTCATCCAATTTTGAGTCCTTCAACATTGTTCTACCCATTTCCTGTACAGTTCTATTCTTTCTTTCAGCAACTCCATTTTGCTGAGGTGTTCACACTGTTGAAAATTGCCTTTTTATTCCATTTTCGTCACAGTATTGCTAAAATAATTTGGAAGTGAATTCTCCACCATTATCTGATCTTAAACACTTTATTTTCAAATCAGTTTCATTTTCAACCAACTCCTTGTATATCTTAAAGCACTCAAATGCTTTAGATTTTTTCTTTAGGAAATTGGTGGCTGTCATCCTGGTATAGTCATCTATCATCAACATGAAATATAATTCTCCATCTAAGCCTTTTGTTCTCACAGGACCACATAGATCAGTATGTATCAATTCCAATGGATGTGATGAAAAGTGTTCTTTTGTTTTAAATTGGAATTTTGTCTGCTTGCCATGCCGACATGCCTCACATAGTGTGTTGGAATGTTTTGAGATTTTCGACATTTCTCGTACTGCTTCCTTTTTTCTTATCCTGACAAGATTGTCAAAGTTTATGTGACCCATTCGTTTGTGCCATAACCAACTTTCATCTTCTTTAGCTAGTATAAAAGCTTTAGTTGCTTCATCCAGAACATATATGTCATTTGGAGCTTGACTTGCTGTAGCCACAATTTTACCATACCTGATTTCTTGATTTCACATTTTGTGGAGTTGAATAGCATTGTGTGTCCTTGATCACACATTTGTCCAACACTGAGCAGATTGTGATTCATGTTTTCGACCAATAGAACATTCTTGGCTATAACATCTTTGCTTCCGAGAGTGACAGTACCTAATCCTATAACATTTGAAGATCCATTATTTCCAAAGGATATGGTTCCATCCTTCTTCTCTTTCAGAGATACAAATTTCCTTCTATCTCCAGTCATATGCGTTGAGAAACCGTTGTCAACATACCACACATCTTTCTTTTTTTGAGCCTTGAGAGCGAGAGCACAATTATCAGTCTTCTTCTTCTTCCATGTTCGTTCATTCTGTGGCTTCGAAGATTCTTCTGGAGGATTTTGAACTTTGCAGTCTCTGGCTATGTGTCCAAAGTTTTGATATTTGTAACATTCCATATTATTTCTTACATTTTCAAATCCATTGATGTTTCGTTGAGCCCTGGGAGGTTCATATTTGAAGAATATCTTGGAATTGTATTGGTTCATAGGGTACGTGCAACATTATACAGCTTTATGACCAAATTTTCGACACGAATAACAATAGCCATGAAAAATATATTGGTACCTGGATGAAAATCTTCATCGAGGAATCATCTTCCAAGGATGTGCTTGTGAATCTTGTCTAATGAAGTCTTCATGTACGTCACATCTCATAGGTTCATTGTATTTTGTTGTAGAAGGTCCTACTTCTTCTTCTTTGTAACCGCGGCCAGTTCTGTCATTGTAACATCGTTGATTGTTGATGAGTTCTTCCAATTCCCTTGAGCTGTTGGCATAGTTTTGGACATCTTTTCCCTTCTTCACTTTCTTACGCAGCGAGACTACTTCGGCTTCTAATGCTTCCCTTTCTTGGTTTCTTTCTTCCAACTTCTTTTTAAGTGACTCTTCAATACATTTGTGTTCTTCAACCTCAATTTTGAGACCTTGAACTTGTTCTTCAAGAGTGTTGGAACGGATCTTCTCAGCATTGAGCTCTTTTATAAGCTTGATTTCCTCCTCATAAAATTCTTCTATGGTCAACCCTTCTTCTTCATTGTTTGATACTTCTTGTTTATTGTGCTTGGCCATAAAAAATACTTTTTCATTGGCTTCTTCTTTGCTTTCACTTTCTTCATCAGATGAGGAGCTATCTTCTTTAGAGAGAAAGTTCCTTTTGGATCCTTTATTTTTGCCTTGCTTGTTGAATTTATTAAAGCCTTTCTTTCCTTTTGAGTTTCCATCACTTTTGTTTGGACATTTTGATACGAAATGCCCAACCTCACCACAACCAAAACATATCAATGGAAGTTTACCTTTGAATTTTTCCTTACCAGGTTTTAGTTTTCTTGTAAAGTAAGCATATTCTTCATCTGAAAGACCTTCTCCATCATCTCCCTTTTCTTCACACTTGCAAGTCCATGTCATTTCAATTGAAGGTTGTTTGTCCTTATTGGTTTGCTTAGATGCAATGAACGCAGTTTCTAGATTTGAAGTACCCTTTTCTTCATCAAGTCTCATTTCATATGCTATGAGAACTCCATGTAATTCTTCCTTGCTGAGTTTGTCCAGATTTGCACTGTATTATAAGACCGATACCTTTGGGTTGAATCTCCCTGGTAACGTTATAAGAATCTTCCGTATAATAGTCTTCTCATCAATTGGCTCTCCCAATCCTTCCAGAGTATTGGTTATTTCATCAACGTATTGGAAGTATGCAGCAATGTTGCAATCTTCTTTCATTCTGAGTTGCTCAAATTTTGCTCTATAGATTTGAAGCTTTGCTTCTTTGACATTTGAGTCACCTGCATATATAATCTCAAGTTTGTCCCATACATTTTTGGCGGTTTTACAACCCAACACCTTATGATAAGCAGATTCAATAAGTCCACTGATAATAATATTCTTTGCTTTTGCATCATTTACCAAATTCTTCTTACCTTGTTCATCCGCGATTGATGTAAATCCATTTTGAACAGTGTCCCATACTTCGTAACCTTGCGCCAAGAGATAGACCTCCATTCTTCCTTTCCAGAGTGCATAATTATTTTCATTGAATAGAGGAACACCATTCTTGGTATGCTCCATGACATCCTTCCAGCTGTTAAACTGCTATTGAAGGAACCAAGCTCTGATACCAATTGTTGGAAATACTGAGAGGGGGGGTGAATCAGTATTTCTTTCAATTAGAGCATTAGTTAATCTTCAATTATTATCATTGTTTGTACAATGATAGCAGAAAACAAGAGGAACACAAATGCACACAGTTTTTAAGGTGGAAACCCACTCCAGGACAAAAACCACCTAATGCTTTTCTAATAATTCTTTAATATTCAACTCCAATTGAAAATAAAGCTCCAACTTCCTAGAATCTAGAAAGGCATTCTTCTCCAGCTCCCACTGGATGGACGCTCCAACGCCCGAGATTCTTCAGTAGTTAACTGAACGGATGCCCCAACACCCAATGAGCTACAACTCACCCTAGCACCACCCTACCACCCTATAGAAGAATAAAAGAAGATTTGACTCCCGTACCAGGGAAAATGGTCCACTTTACAATGATATAGAATGATGTAGAAGAAGAAGATATACTAGACCATAACCCCAACTTTAACACAACCACCTAATGATGATCCTAGACCTCCCAACACTGCCTCTTCAACCCTTGGCAGATAGATACTAGTACAATTTATACAATAATGTATTTACAATGACTAAGTACAATGATACCTTTACAATGATTGTATGCAGTGCTGCCTACTTGAAGACTTCATATGATGAACTTCTTGCTACTGTTATGCACCTTGGTTGCTGCTCTTGTCATGCTACCCTTTGTTACACTTTGCTTTGCTTTTCTGTCGTAGAAATTCTGGTCCTTTGCAACCCTTGACAACACATGATCTAGCTTTTTCTTGCCTTCTAGGAGCTCGATATTGAATCTGATGTATCTCTGTCATTTCAAATCCTCAATATTGTATTTTCGGTCCTATAGTATTCATCTAAGTCGTCTTTCCAATGCCATAGGTCTGACCCAATTTGGATTCTTGAAGAGAGAGTTATACCCAATCTCTCACAATGCCCTAATTATGGACTGTTTCAGCAGAGTGCACTTGTACGGCCTGCCACGTGTCACTGTTTCTTCCTTTTTTTCTTAAATTGATAGAGAAAAAATTACAGACTATGCACTATCTGTCACTTTTTACGGCATTCCAATCCGATACTCAGAGAGAGAGTTATGATGAATTTACCAAGGTCACTTCTTTGAGATGAATTTCAGGAACCTGCAAAAACCCTAACTTACACAGATCATATCTCCAAAAAATTTGTGCATCTTGATATGAAATTTTTACTGCAACTTCCTTAGGACTTCTGCTTTTCCTCATAGAAATTTCAGCTTCTGAACCTTCGTAGACAAAATATTAGAGAGAAAATGCCAAGATGACCTGTTTCAGATGGCCAAATCCCTTGCATAAGGAGGAAATGAAGATCACAATTTATATCAATGCTTAAGTTGAGAGGGGCTTCAACAAGTGAACGTGGGAGGGATTTTAGAAGAATGAAAAAGTTTAATTATGACTTTTCAATGACCCATGCCCCAACCCCATGGGGTTTTAGCCCACTAACTGGGGGTACAAACTTCAAACATGAACATCTCTCAAACCGTGAAGAATTACATGGCGTGACATATATCAATGGAAACATCTCGACAAGTAGAAACCATCAAAATAATTATTGACCAAGAATATATTAATTTGGTAGGTCAAAATTCCCATGCAATATTAGGTTAGTCCCTGGTGCTGCTTGGGTTGACATCAATGACAATCGTTGATCAACAAGGTCTTGAGCTACAAGTCATTTTTCCATTTCTCTTAAACCTTGACAAGCAAGGAAACAACCCTCAACACTTTGAAAAACCTGAGGAGTTGAAACAAATACAACTAAGTGTCGAGATTCCACAACAACCCTTAAGCACGTTAGTTGAAGAGGACAGTAACCAGGATGAAACCGAAAGTAGTCCTCTATGGAGTATGTTTTTTGATGGATCCTGCACTAGAAAAAATGCTGGTGCAGGTGTCTGGATCTGCAACACTGAAAATAACCACACAAAAAGCATTTCCTGCAAATTAAACTTTCAGTGTTCCAACAACATAGCGGAATATGAATCCCTTCTCTTAGGCTTATGTTTGTTAAAAAAGTTAGGAGCCAAAAGAATCAATGTGTATGGGGATTCAGAGTTAGTCATTAGGCAAGTCAATGGGGAATATAACGCAAATCATCCCAGACTTAGGGCCTACTGAAATGATGTCATGGACCTTTTGAAAAAATTTGAGGAGTCCAAACTGATTTTTGTCCCAAGAAAAAGAAATATTGTGGCCCACAATTTAGCCTTTGCAGCTAGAACATGCTTAATGCCATATGAAACCAAAGACTGCATAACTCAGATAAAATTTAGACCAGTTGTGCTTGATAATGAAAAGTATTGGTAGGTGTTTGATGGAGACAAACAAATAGAAGACTTCATGCAATTCAAAAATGAATTCAAACTACACAGTTCAGACTCAAACTATGATACAGACTGCAGTGAAGAAAATTTTCTTAGTGAAGAAGAGTTGTCTCCTAAGCTTGTCAATATTGATCTTCTCACTAGCAAACTTAAAAACAAAACAGAATTGAATGCAGAGTTAGAAACAGAGGAGTTAGAAACCCTGCACTCTAAAGATGAAAGTTTTCCAAGCGGTCTCGCACCTTTAGAGAAGTTGTTTGATTTTAATGATGTGGCCAAGAAGCCAAAACTGGAACCTGTAGAGACTGAAGTGGAAGAGTGCAATATAGGCAATGAACTTAAACCGAAAATGATTAAATTGTCTAAAACTTTGTCAGCTCACATTAAAATCAAATACATAGAGTTGTTTAAAGAATTTTCTGATGTTTTTGCATGGAGTTACGAAGATCTTAAATCCTATGACACTGAAATAATACAGCACAAAATCCCTCTCAAAGAAAACCAAAAACCATTCAAACAGAAACTGCGTAGAATAAACCCTGTTCAGTTGCCTTTGGTTCAGAAGGATATCATGAAAATGTATGATGTTGGTATTATTGTCCCTATTAGATATTCTGAATGGGTGTCTAATATGGTGTTAGTTAGGAAGAAAACTGGAGAGATCAAGCTTTGTATAGACTTTAGAGACTTGAACAAGCTTCATTGAAAGACAACTACCCTTTACCTAAGATGGATCATATTTTACAAAGGGTGGTAGGGTCTAGAATAATTTTTTTGCTTGATGACTACTCAGGGTACAATCAGATCTTAGTTCACCCTATTGATCAATTAAAGACAGCCTTTACTACACCATGGGGCACTTTCATGTATGTGAAAATGATTTTTGGTCTAATGAACGATGGAGAAATTTTTCAGAGAGCCATTGACATAGCATTCTTGGAAGAACTGGGCTACTTCATCATTATATACCTTGATGATGTCATTGTTTTTTCGAAAACAGATGAAGAGCACTTAGAACATTTAAGGAGAGTCTTCAAGAAATGCATAAAGTTTGGGATATCTTTAAACCCTAAGAAGAAACTATTCGGTCTCCAAGAAGGTAAACTTCTTGGGAAAATTATTTTAGAAGAG
Organism: Pinus albicaulis; assembly: GCA_034641835.2. NCBI lineage: Eukaryota > Viridiplantae > Streptophyta > Pinopsida > Pinales > Pinaceae > Pinus > Pinus albicaulis. Next base: position 1,691,060,042 of record CM076575.1, on the reverse strand, counting down.
GGTATTAAGATAGATCCAAAAAGGATTGAGGCCATATTGCAAATCTCTCATCCTCGGAACATCAAGGAGTTGCAATCTTTCATTGGAAAGATTAAATTTTTGAGAAGGTTCATCCCCAACTTGGCTGAACTTATTAGAAATATCACAAACATGTTGAAGAAAGAGCAAGGGGTAAAATGGACCTTGGAAGCAAATAAGTCCTTTCAGCTGGTGAAACAAGCGTTAACAAAAACACTAGTTCTTATAAGTCCTGATTTTGCAAAAGATTTTTATATTTTTTCATTTGCATTAGAACATACCATAGCTGCTATCCTTTTACAGAAAAATCCGCAAGGACAAGAGCAGCCTATTGCATTCTTTTGTAAGGCATTGAGGGATGCTCCTTTGAAGTATAACATTATGGAAAAGCAAGCTTTTTCTTTGGTTAAAGCTTTGAAAGACTTCAGAGTGTACATTCTTCACTCACACATTATTGCCATTTAGTTGTGAGTGACATTCTAACACAGTGCCCAGATGGTAAGAGAGGTAAGTGGATTGCTGTTATCCTTGAATATGATTTAGAGATAAAACCCACTAAACTCATCAAAGGCCAAGGTCTAGCTAGACTAATGGCTGAATCAAATTTTGAAGTTCTTGATATTAATATGATTGATGCTTTGGATGACCAAGAAGGATTCTCAACTCCCATTGTTGAAGACCATTTTATGAACTCTCCTTGGTATGCTAATATAATTTATGTTTTGCTTAATTTGAATACACCTCCTGGTTTCAGAAAAACCAAGGCAAGGTTCCTAAAGTTAAAAGTTCTAAACTATTGCATTGTAGATAAATGTCTTTATTGGAAAAATGCAAGTGGTGTATTACGTAAATATTTGCTGAGTTTGATGCAGCGAAGGTTAAACACGAGTTCCATGAAGGAGAGTGTGGAGGTCATTTGTACTGGAAGACAACAGCCAACAAAATTTTGAGGGTTGGTTTCTATTTGCCTACTCTTTTCCATGATGTGCATAAGATCATCATATCCTATCATAAATGTCAACTTTTTGAAGGCTAAAGAAAACTGCTACCCTTACCTCTGCATCCAATCATGGTTGAAGCCCCTTTTCAACAGTGGAGACTTGACTTCATAGGAGAAATTCATCCACCATCTTCTGCCTAGCATAGATGGATTCTCACTGCCATAGACTATTTCACTAAGTGGATAGAAGCCATACCTTGTAGGTAGGCCAATGATTCTGTTATTATAAAATTCATAGAGAATAATATTCTCTCTAGATTTGGCTATCCTACTAAGATCATCACTGATAATGCAACAACATTTGGATCAAAGAAGATGGTTGAATTCTGTCACAGGTATCAGATAACATTGGGGCATTCCACAGCCTATTATCCTCAAGGTAATGGACTTGCATAATCTTCAAACAAGAGTTTAGTGAACATAATCAAGAAACTGTTGGAGGACAACAAAAAGTCTTGGTACATAAAGCTGGTCCATGCACTTTGGGCTGACAGATTGACTTTGAAGAAACCTATTGGTATGTCACCTTTCCAGCTTGTGTATGGTACTGATGCAATTTTTCCAAACAGCCTTGGTGTACCAGTGATGAAGTTGATTCAAGAGTTTCAAAATGAAGAAAATGACATGATCAGAAGAATAAATCAGACCATTCATCTTCAGCAAACCAGAGAGGAGGTTTATAGCAAAGCATTACAGAAACAGGACAACATTAAAAATCTTTTTGACAAGAACAAAAGCCAGCAATTTCAGGATCAGGGACAAAATTTTGAAGTGGGATTCAAGGAGGGAAGACAAGGGAAAGCACGGGAAATTTGACAACTTATGGCTTGTCCCTTAATCTATTCATGCAGCTGTTGGTAATAATGCATTTTTCTTGCAGGAGTTGAATGGAGCAGAATTGTTTGGGGGTCCTATCAATGGTAAGATGCTTAAGAATTACTTCTCTTGATCCATGTTATGTTTCGAAAGCCTTTTTACCTTTTTCTCATTATAAATACTCCACCCATCATTGCATTCAAAATTATTTTTAAAAAAAATCAAAAAACACAAAAAGAAAGAAAAGAGGGCAGACTGTGAAAACAAGAAAGGTATGGCCCCATACCAAAAAGAGAAACAAATCTGAAAGTGTGCGAGCTCAAATGCCACTCTTGAATAACACACTTCTAGTTAGTCAGACAATCTAATATTCACTAATTAGCTTTAAATTTTCTGTTGATAGGATAGTGAATTCGATTTGGAAAACCGTTTAATCTTGGCTTATTAGTAGATAGTTTAGGATAGAAATTAAAGGTTCAAACATGCTCAAAATCTGAACCTAAGGTTTTAAAGAGAGAATGACTCAAATCTGTTTCAAATTCTAAGTCAAAAAATGTAAAAATCTAGTTCTAAATTTCTTAAAATCTGAGCCAGTTAGAAAAGGAAAGACAACTCAAGTAAGATGTCAAAACAAAGCTGTAGAAAAAAGGAAGGAAATGCTTTGAAATTTCAGATCTCAAACCTTCCATTTTGTTTCAAATTTTGTGTAGAATAATGTCTATGTGTAGCTTTTTTTTATGCCATAGACCAGCATCAAGTTAGACTGTTCAATCCTGACTTGAATGCTTTTTAAATTTCTGTTGTAGAATTTAGAGAATAAAGTCTGTTGGATAGTTTAATCCCAACAGACAGTAGATTAGGTAGAGAATAATATGGGCTAAAATGTTTAATCTGAGTCCATGGAGAAATAAGGATTAGAAGTAGATTAGATTTCCTACTTTTAAAAATAATAAAATTTTATGAAAGAGTTTTCCAATCTAAGTGCATTCCAATGAATAAAAAATGTTAGATCAGTAGGATTGGTAGGTAGAAAGATTGTATTGATGAAGTTCCATTGTTAATATATGAATGCTAATATGTTTCAGAGCAAAAGAAGATCATTCACAGAAAGAAAGGCAGCCCAATGGATGAGGCAACTGATCAGCCTCCCAGAGAAAGCAAGTCTAAAGTTCTTGATGCCTTCAAGAAGGCACCATCCCCAAGTGGAGCCACTGTTAGCCACCTGTGAAATTTGTTATACCAAAAGGTGGCTAAATCATTTTTGGAGCCTTCAAGGAAAAAATTTTATTGCAAAAAGTGTTGGCTCTTGAAGACTCTTAAAGGCCTCATGCCTCTATCCAAATCTTCACTGCTGTGCCCATTTTACACTCAGAAATCCTGCTGATTTCCAAGACAAAATACTGCTGCAAACTCCATTTTCCTTTCCTTTCATTTTTCTAAACTAACCTCATTTTCCCGGTCCCTTCATTAAAAATCATTTTCATAAGGTTTAAGACCCTTTCTTGCCTTATAGAAACCCTCAAACTCCTTTGAAAATCATTGAAAATCTATAAAAATCACATTTCTTATATATTATAGACTTAAGCCCCTTGCGCTAAGTCTTTAACCCTTTCCCTCCATACGCCTTGGTGCTAGAACCAAGCGCTAGCCTTCCAAGTGCTTATCGCATCGCCCGATGCTGACTAGCCCTACACCCATTACCCCCCCTAGTGATATGGTTTTCCATATAACCCATGGCCCCGCAAACGGGCGCCAAACCGCATTGAAAATTAATATTTTGCCCCCAAAGTATAAACCTTTGTTTTTATAAATTTGTCAGTTTTTATTATAATCCTAAACTTTTCCACCGGTGCAAAGTTCTAGCCACTCTCCACCGTCGATCTGATCTGCAGATCGACGGCGCGCAATCTATCGCCCCGGTGGTCCCCGCCAGCCACTCACTGTTACAAAACAAAGAGGAATTCATCACATCGCTTTTAAGAGGGAGGTAGTTTTTTCTATTTTGCAGTGATTCCATTCACCGGAAGACACGTGGCCTCGAGAAAATTTTGAATACTACCCTCATCGTGCATTAAAGGTCGGACAGGAGCCCGACGCAATATTGACGTCCACCGTCTAATCTGAGGCCGCTCATCGGACGGTGATCGCACTCTAAAGATGCCCGTGCAATAACCAGGGTACGGCGCAGTGTTAAAAGCATCTCCGCCATCGATCTGATTTGCAGATTGACGGCCCACATTCTATCGCCCCATTCCCCCTATCCACAGTGGCAGTCGGTGGTCCCCAGCGCCACATTAGCATCCACGGGACGAATTTTAATTGGGGTGGATCTTCATGGTTTCCCCACACAGTCAGCAAATCCGGACCTGGGGTTTTATTCATCTAGATTTTATTAAAGGTTTGATGTCCGGGCACGTTTTATAAGGTTTATTGGCGCCTGTTCTCCGCCATTGATCGCATGGGCCGATCTCATCTGACGGCCCACGTTTGTCCCAATCCCCAAACCAGATTTTGTGACCATTTTTTTCCAAAACAAAAGTTTTAAACCATTTCTCTGTTTCACTTTGAATTTTCGCCTCCGCTCCCGACTGTTGATCTCTACGCGATCGATGGCTCCGATTTAATTCCTCCCCCATTTCCTTTTGACTCCCTCTGATCAATCTTAACCATTGTATGATGCCATCCAATGGCCCTGCTCTTTCCATGCGCCTTCTGAAGGAGTAAAACTATACATGCAGGATTTTATAACATTGTTTGTATTTTGCACGGTTCCAGTGGTTTTTTCCGCTATGTCTGAAGAAAATTCAAAGGAAGAGGGTGTTGATCCTCCCGCCTTCGATTAATCAAAGGGAATCACTTGCAGGTTTCAAATCCACGTTTCGCCAATGCTTCATGAGGCATTGATGCCACACGACCCCTGCGCAGCCCTACACACCAACAAACACAGTGAATCAAGCACAAATCAAAGAGTATCAGTGTCGAAGACAAAAATATACCAGAACAGAAGATTGAAGACAGACTTGTGGGGATTACGTCTAAGATGGTTTATCAAAAGCCTAATCCCCAATTAAAACACAGTTAAAGGAAAAATCATAAACGTTCATCAGACAAAAAGTCTCCACTGCCACAGCTGAGGAAAATTGATTCCTCCCAGCTACCACAGTCCCACTTGTGCCTCAAAGCATTCAAACAGAGGCCGAATTTATTGATCAGGATCAGATATTTGTCTCAAGCGCAGCCAAAGAGTAAATTCTACCAAGGAACTTAATGTAAAAAATATCAGCAGAGTTACTTTGACATCACAAAGAGCCTCAAAGGTCAAAAAGAGCTCCCACTGAGCTCAAATATTTATGTAAATCATTTAATATATAAGACACCTATGTAAGTTTCTTCATCGAGCCCCCCAAGGGCCGAGGAACCATTAAGTTTGTATTAATTGTCTTTAGAGATCTTTTATCAGATCTCACCTCCTCATTATTCTATAAATACTACTGTAGAAGATGAGAGAGGGGTTGGTTGATATGGCTACTGAAAATTGAAATGTAATTGAGCTTGAGACTTCTACTTGTAAATAGTGTTCACTAGCCCTTGGAGCTCTGCTTGTGATATATAAGTTAGGCTGAGATGAGTATATGATTGTTAAACTAAAGCATTGGACTTAAAGCTGTAACTGGTTTGGAGCATCAATACAAGCTGATTTATGGGATACTGGTCTATGTTGACGGTGATGTTTTTCTCATTGTAACTTGTTATTTTGTTTCTGTTTTCATTGTGTTTCATCTCCTGTTATAAAGAACATCATGCATAGAGTTAGGACCTATTGTATACTAGTACCATTCTCTAACTGAAAATATTTTTCTGAATGTTTTCTTCCAATCTGTGTTATTTAGGAATGATTTAATTTAGTTTAAGCATATGAATGTTGGCGTTCCCTCGTCCTGTTGTCTTAGCTGAATATTATTCTTAAATGTTATGTTTAGTATTAGTTAAGTAGAGGTGAACTAAGGAAGATATGGTGTGCCCTGGTCCTAGTTTTATCCCCAAAGATTGTCTGAATGTTTCCCTTGGAATGTGTTGAAAGATGGCTAGTTTAGAAGTACTTACCAGATCTCAAACCATTCTTTGTTATCATTTGTGTTTCCTCTGTTTTTATATGTTTTCTATTGAAAGTTTATCAAAGGCTGGCTAGTTTAAAAGTACTCACCAGATCCTAGTTTGTTTTTATGTCTTTCTTAAGTGTGTGTCAAAAGCTGGCTAGTTTAAAAGTACTTACCAGATCTTAGGCTGCTCTTTGTTCTTCATATATTTAATTTCCCCTTCTTGTTGTATCATTTCATTCCATAAATCAAATTTTAAAGAGATCCTTAGACATAGATGACTTGCCCCATGGACCACTCTTGCCTCTTAATGTTTCAATTAAACCCTATTATGACTCCATAGCCCAATGGACTAAAACCTACAATTGTCTATCTTCCTGGCCAAAGCTTGTTCTATTTACTTGCAACTTCACACCTTTGAAACTCTTTGAATTTAGAACTTTCCACCTCAAGAAATAATCATGCTCAACCATACAAAAACAAACAAAACCCTTGGCCTTTCATAACTAGCCTAATATCATTACCCCAAAACTTCAAAGACAAATCCATTTTTGCACTTATTAGAGAGAACCCTCTCCGGATTCAGGAGGGCTAGATCCTAAAATCCCAAAGTGGTTGAAATGATGTTTGTCCCTGAGGTCGGATTTTGCCAATCTTGCTAATTACAGGGAACTAACACAACCTTCATAGTTACATCCATGTAATTCATTCAACTTCGACCACATGCATATGCGTTGACAAAGCATATGTTTAACATTACCAATGGTTCTCCATGTAGTTCATTGACTCGAACACATGCATATACATTGACAAAGTATATATATTTAACGTTACGAATGGTTCACACCACATCTCAACATAGTTCAAAACCACTGTAAGCAAAATTACATCTCTGCCTTCGTATATATAATTTGACCTGCACATATATCATATCAACATTTATTTCAATTATAACCTGCAACATATAAAGCATCAACCTTTGCAATGCAACCTTCATGTAGATCGATTTTGGTATTTGACATCAATGCTATCACGAATTCGAGCTCAGAACATCATCAATGTGTTTGCGTTCTAGAAGGCCGTGGCTCTTTGGGACTTCAACTACGCTATCAACACCGTCCTTCAACCATACATCGTAGCGTTTATGCACATCAAGGTGCTCTCTCCTGTCGCAGATATAACTTCAACTCTGTTTCAATCTCCTTCCCTCATACATTCCAGCAATATATGTATGTATAATAAAATTTCATAAATAAACTAATCCATAAGATCATTTCATTTGATATGAATAATCTATTGATTAGATTTTCCCATAAAAATTTGGAATCTACATATCGAAAAAAAGACGTGAGGTTTCCTTACCATCCTCCAACTATTTATACTTGAGAAATAAAAGTGCTTTCTCTTAGAATAGATTTTCTCAATAAATTATTGCCTTCCTATTTTTTAGGCTTATCCTTCTGTTGGCTCTACATCCATGCAGGGAGAGAAACCAATTGCTAAATTTATTACATATTTATTTAATTTCAAAACAAACTAAAAATGCTCCAAAAATAAATAACAAATTTAATAAAATAATAAATTATACTATTCCTAATTCTATGTATTTTAATTTAGCCACAACATTTGACCAAGACGTCACATTTTTGGCTAGGTTCTTGATGCTCCTGCATCAACAAGTTCATATTCCTAAGGTATAATATTATTCATGGGGTGTATAATATTAATCCTAGGGTTTCATATAAATCCATTGGGTTTATAAGCATGGTCTATTATGGTTAATCATAGTCAACATTGTTTAAAAATGGTCAACCATGGTCAATCATTGTTAACCTTAGTTAACCATGGTCCTACGTCACACTGTTACAAATATTGTCTCAATATGTAAATCAACCATGGTCAACCATGGTTAATCATGGTCAACCATGATGAATAATCTTGGTCACATTGTGGCAAAGACTGTCTCTTGGTCAAACGTCACATTGTGACAACCATGGTCATCCATGGTTAACCATGGTCCAACATCACATTATGACAAAGATTGTCTCAATATGAAAATCAACCATGGTAAAAAATGGTCCAATGTCACGTTGTGACAATATTGTGTCAATATGAAAATCAATCCGAGTCAACCAAGGTCCAATGTCGCATTGTGATAAATATTGTGTCAATATGAAAATCAATAATGGTCATCCATGCTTAACCATGGTCCAACATCGCATTGTGAGAAAGATTGTTTCAATATGAAAATAAATCATGGTTAATAATCACATTGGTCCAACATCACATTGTGACAAATATTTTCTCAATATGAAAATGAACCATCCTCAAGCATGGTCAACCATGGTCCAAAGTCATATTGTTGCAAAGATTGTCTCAGTATGTAAATGAACCATGGTTAACCATGGTCAATCATGGTCAATCATGGTTAATAAGCATGGTCACATTGTGGCCAAGATTGTCTCTTGGTCCAACCTCACAGTGTGACAACCATGGTCATATATGGTCAACCATGATCCAATGTTGCATTGTGAAAAAGATTGTATGAATATGAAAATAATCCATGGTCAGTCTTGGTTAACCATGGTCCAACGTCAAATTATTAAAAATATTGTCTCAATATGAAAATCAAGAATAACCAACCATGGTCCAACCTCACATTATGACAAGGATTGTGTCAATGTGAAAATCAACCATTATCAACCATATTTATTTTAGGCTTTATAATATTTATCTTAGGTTTTAAATAATGTCTCTTGGTCCAACATCATATTGTGATAAACATGGTCATCCATGGTCAACCATGGTCAACCATGGTCCAACGTTTCATTGTGACAAAGATTGTCTCAATATAAAAATCAATCATGCTCAACCATGCTTCAATGTCTCATTGTCACAAATATTGTCTCAATATGAAAATAAACCATTGTCAATCGTGCTTATTTTAGGTTTTATAATATTTATCTTAGGGTTTATATACCTTGGGTTTATAATATTAATCCCATGGGTTTAATATTATTCCCTTAGTTTTTTTTATTAATACTTTGGGTTTATCAGTCCCTTTGGTTTATAATATCAATCACTTGGGTTTATTAATCTAGGGTTTCATATTCCTAAGGTATAATATTATTCATAGGGTTTATGATATTAATCCTAGGGTTTAATATAAATGGCTTGGGTTGATAATCATGGTCAACCATGGTCTAACATGGCATTGTAATAAAGATTATCTCAATATGAAAATCAACCATGTTCAACCATTGTCATCCTTCATCAACCATGGTCAATCATGGTCAACCATGGTGCGACATCAAATTGTGACAAAGATTGTTTCAATATGAAAATTAATCATGGTCAATAATCACAATGGTCTAATGCCACATTGTGACAAAGATTGTCTCAATATGAAAATCAACTACAGTGAACCATAGTCCAACGTGAGATTGTGAGAAATATTGTATCAATATGTAAATCAATCATGGTTAACAATGGTCAATAATCATGATCACATTATGACAAATATTGTCTCGATGTCACAATCCCTTATCAAATTGTTTCAATATTAAAACCAATCATGGTCACTAATCAGATTGGTTGAATGTCACATTGTGACAAAGATTGTCTCAATATGAAAATCAACCATTGTCCAACATCACATTGCGACAAATATTTTCTCAATATGTAAATCAACCATTGTCAACCATGGTTAATCATGTTAAAATATTTTCAACCATGGTCAATAATCATGGTCACATTGTGAAAAAAAATTGTCTCTTGGTCCAACATCACATAGTGACAACTATGGTCATTCATGGTCAATGGCGTTCTATGACAAAGATTATCTCAATATGAAAATCAACCATGGCCAAAAATATTCCAACATTTCACGGTGAAAAATAATATCTCAATATGAAAATAAAAAATCAATAATGGTCAACCACGGTCCAATGTCACATTGTGACAAAGATTGTGTCAATATGAAAATCAACCACGGTCAACTATGTTTATTTTAGGGTTTATAATATTTATCTTAGCTTTTTTATGCCTTAGGTTTATAATATTAATCCTTTGGGTTCAATATTATTCCCTTGGGTTCTTTGTATTAATCCCTTGGGTTTATTAATCTAGGGGTTCATATTCCTAGCATATTTAATAATATTCATAGGGTTTCTAATGTTAATCCTAGGGTTTAATATAAATCTTTTGGGTTTAATATTATCCCATTGGGTTTATAATCCCCTGGGGTTTTAGTATTTCTCCTATGGTCAACCATGGTCAAATGTCGCATTGTGATAAAAATTGTCTCAATATGAAAATTAATGATGGTTAATGACGATCCAACGTTGCATTGTGACAAATATTGTGTCAATATGAGAATCAACCATGGTCAACCATGGTAATTTTAAGGTTTATAATATTTATATTAGGGTTTATGTACCTCAGGTTCATAATATTAATCCATTGGTTTTAATATTATTCCCTTGGGTTTATAATCCCTTTGGGTTTTTGTATTAATCCCTTGGGTTTATTAGTCCATTGGGTTTATTAATTTAGGGGTTCATATTCTCACGGTATAATATTACTCATAGGGTATATAATATTAATCCTAGGGTTTAATATAAATCCCTTGGGTTTAATATTATTTCCTTGGGTTTATAATCCATTAGGGTTTTAGTATTAATCCCTTGGCTTTATTATTCCCTTGGGTTTATAATATGAGTCCCTTAGGTTTATTAATCTAAGGGTTCATGTTCCTCTAGCATATAATATTATTCATAGAGTTTATAATATTAACCCTAGGGTTTAATATAAGTCCATTGCTGTTCAACCATAGTCCAACATCACATTGCGACATCGATTGTCTCAACCATAGTCAGCAATGTTTATTTTACCACTTATAATATTTATCATAGGGTTTATATACCTTGGTTTATAATATTTATCTTAGAGTTTATCATTGGGTTTTCTCAATATGCAAATCAATCATGGTCAATCGTGGTCAAAATTACTCAAACGTGGTTGACCATGGTCAATAAAGGGCAATCATGGTTAACCATGGTCAATAATGGTCCAACGTCACATTGTGACAAAGATTGTCTCAAGATTAAAACCAACCATGGTCAACCATGGTTCAACATCACAATGTGACAAATATTGTCTTGAAATGTAAATCAATGAGGTAATCCATCATCAATCATTGTTAACCATTGTCAACCATGGTCACATTGTGACAAAGATTGTCTCTTCGTCCAATGCCACATTGTGACAACTATGGTCAACCATGGTCCAAAGTCGCATTGTGACAAATATTTTCTGAATATGACAATCAACCATAGTCCAACGTCACATTGCGATAAATATTATATCAATATGGAAATCAATCATGGTCAACCATGGTGCAATGTTGCATTATGATGAAGATTGTATCAATATGACAAACAACTATGGTCAATCATGCTCAAACATGTTCATTTTAGGGTTTATAATATTTATCATATGGTTATATGCCTTGGGTTTGTAATAATTATTTGTAAACTATTTTAATTTTTATAATAACTATTATTATAGTTATATAATAATGGAGTTGTCTTTAATGTAGCTTTTTGGAGTTTCAGTGGATTTTCTTGCTAGAATCCAGCGGAAAATTTTGAGGTGAAATCTTTATTTGTGTTATTTAAACTAGTTTTTTTACTGTATATATGGATCTAGCACCATGAAAAACACCTTAGGGCACTTCGATTGTGCAGAGTTTACCCATTAAAATTGTGATTTCAATGAATTCTTGATGAATTTTAGACAAATTAAATCAGAAATTTTTTCAAAAAGTCGCATTAAAAATAAGTCATATAATAACTATGATAATATTTATTATATTTATTACTTAATTTTGCAAATATTATAATAATTTTAATATCGATTTTAATAATAATAATAATAAATAAAAATAGATATATTTTTTAAATTATAAATCTAATAGTTAGTAATATGTGTGGTTGATATAATAAATGTGGTTGATAAATGTCTAACCACAATTATGAATTATTAATATAATTGTACATATGATTGATATATACATATCATTATTATTATTATTTAATTATTTACTTACTACTATTATTTAATTATTGTTATTACTATTATATATTATTATTGTGATAAATGTTTTGAATTATTATATAATATTATTTTTTAAATATTGCTAGCATTTATTTATATAATTATATTTTATATAAGCCCATCTATGTTTATCAAGCACATTTATATTAATATAAATGTGGTTGTGTTAGTGGTACTTCCATTCATTGCTCTTTATATAGCATTGATACTTTATTTGACATTTAGATGAAAGAAGAAAATCAGTTATGTAGCCCCGGGAGGTCCTTCCCGCCAAGGAGTGTTAACACTCCAATTACTCAGCAAGCAGAGAGCTTGAGCACATCAAAACTACATATCTTGCAATGCACCTTGATCTCCATGGAGAAAGTAAAAAAGAATCATTAACTTAGAGAGTTAATAGAGAAATGAATATTTTAGATCCTGTACATGACTGAATGTTCTAAATTGTATAAAAGTCGAATAATGAATGTTCTAGGTTGCGTCAAGCTCATTGTTTTAAATATATATCAGTAGTTGAGTAGGAGTTATTAGGTTATTGGTCATTGCCATAAACTTCTGAGCATTCCCCTGATTTAATAAAATATTTCTTTATGTTATTGATTTTCAATGGTACCCGTATTTTCTTTAAGATGGTAGGAGACAGGGTTGGATAGTGAGAAAAAAGAGCTTGAAGGTTTCATATTTGAAAGGATTTACGGTGTGAAGTGGACTTGTGCGTGGAATAAGCTAAGTCGTGAACCTGAAACTGTGTGAGACCCAGACGTAAAGTTGTGGAGCATTTGATCCACTTCGCTGAGCCGAGTGGTGGCATGAGGCTCCATGAGTGTGTTTGACCGATAATGCATGTTATCATAATCGAATTAATAGTATCAAATAATGAATTCTACCATTTGCTGGTTTGGGTTCGCGGCTTATCTACATGTCTGGAAGGTTTTCTTTAGTTGTTTCACCATGATCTCGATGTTGATTCCTGGAAGGTTTGCTTCAGTTGTTTCACCCTGAGCTCATGTAGGATGTTGATTCCTTGAATATTTGGCAATCACAAGAATATGGGCCTGGTAAAATAATATAATAATTGATCGTGTCCATGTTCGTCTAATTGTTAAATATTTGAAGATTTGACAATCTATATAAGGATGTCCATTGTTTCATGTTTATATATGGTAATATTTTTGCTTTTATATATGGTAATTATTTTGATATTGTTGCCACTTAATTATGAAATTTTCTAGCCTAGAGGTTCATTATTATACAATCAAGTATGAGGGACATGCGTAAGTATGTCACTTCTATAAAAAAGTATATATATATATATAAACAATATTAGCTCATGTGGGCCAAACAAAAAACAAAAATTAAATAAACAATTAAAAATCTATTAACAAAACAATTAACTCAATTGTTAATATTTCACTTTCACTCTTCAAATAATAAATACAATATTTAGATGTATATCTTAAATAATATAATTTTACAAAGACACACACACACACATATATATATAACTTAAATAAAAATTTTGAATATTCATATTAAATAATATATTTCAATATGAACTTTCTCTTTAAGAAAGTGTGTTTATATTTATATATGTGCATATTAATGTTAAGCTTAGCTTGAAAATAAAAAATAATTAAAGGTAAAGTAGAGTAGTTACTTCTTAATAAGAAGAAGATATGTAAAATGTTTATAACGACAAAATATCAAAACACAAAATTTTAAAAATGAAAAATTACCACTATAATTTATATTAATAATATATTTACCAAGCACTAAAGTTGATTAATTAGCATATAAATTTTTTTTATAGCTCTAGGTTCTTGGTAAATATTACTTAAATATAAATATAAAAGCAAAGTTGGATGTAATATATATATATATATATATATATATATATATATATAGAGAAAAAAATGTTAACAAATATTTTAATCTCCTATAGAATAAAATATCCAATGTGAATTATAAATAAAATACATTTTAATATGAATTAATATAAAATGGTTCAATATACATATAATGTAATCTCTATAACATTCAACTTTTTAATTTAAATAGTAAAAATCTAACATTGTATTTTTGCACTCTAAAATAAGTTTACAACAAAAGGAATTTAATTCCTCTAAGACTCATGTTAGATCCCTGATTTCAATAGATCAATGCTGGTCAAATATCTCAACATCCAACTAAAATAGTAGTTTTATAAAAAGGGTATTACATTGTCCACGTTTTGAAAAAGTAAAAGTTTATGAGAATCTAGGCCCAAAGTACTTTAAGTTTATGGGAATTCAGTATGCATAATGTAAAATATAAAAGTGGTTTTATAATATTTTTGGAGAATAAGAATAGTTTAAATTCAGAGGTTAACTTTTAAAAGATAGAAATTATTGAAAGTTTAATCATAGTGATGAATAAGTTAAATGAGAGTTGAATGTATGACTTCAAGTTAAGAGTGAAGAAGAAAGTTTGAATTGAGTTTTAGTTAACTTAAAATTATTTTTATAAAAAAATTTAAATTAAATTAAAAACTAAGTAAAAAAGGAGCTAAAATCATAGTTGTTGGTTGAGTTGAGGTAGATGTATTAGTGTCTTGAGTGTTGTAGGAGGTGTAGATCTGAGGTGTTAGATCTATTACTATGTTGAGTGTTGTACGAGGTGTAGATCTAAGGTGTATCGACATTGGATAGTGTTGCATGAGACCAAACCAATAAAGGAGGTGTCCAAATAAATCTTGGGGGGCTTATGGTGTATTTTTATACCATCTTAGACATTGAATTTTTTTATGATCTCTTTCTCACAAGCCCATTTGGAAGCATTATTTGGTAAAGTATTATTTCTTAGGTGGAAGAATTCATTGACAAACAATGTGGTTTTATTAATCACCAAGAGTATCAAAAGCTACAATCTATTCAATAGGATCATACCATTGAAGAGTTTGAAGTTTGTAATGAAGAATGACATAACCACTTGAGCGAGGAACCTATTGTTGAAGATCCAAATGATGATAGATACACAACATTCAGAGCCCAACAAATACATAAAGGAAATGAGAGTGTGTTAAGAATAACTAACAATCCCAATCTAAGATAACCTTCATCTCAAAGCTCCAAAGTGAACTATGGATGACAAAACAAATCAAATTATAATCTTCAAAAACAAGGAGAATGAGCCCTAATGGCGTGACTCACTAGGAGCACATGCAAGAACATAAAATCCTCCATGGGTGGGAAGAATATCGTGCTAAAATTCATGACATTGTAAGTAGTGAGAGAAAGCTTGGACTCCCTGGACCTTTATCTACCACAAGTGATCTAGAAAAACCATATCAACAGTGTTTTGGTGAGCCAAGAAGGAAAAAAAAGACTTTCATTGAATGATAAATAATTCAGAGTGAACATTGTGTCACCTACGAGTCTTGGAAAAGATAATTTTATGTTTTGGAGAGACAATTTAAGTGTGATAAATAACTAGTCTCTGCATTAAAGGAGAGACTTGGAGTTAACATAGAAATGAATATTCTAAATTGGACCAAACAAAAATGAATGTCTTAGATTGTATAAAAATCCAAGTAATGAATGTTATAGATTATGTCAAACTTGTTTTTAATATGTTTTAATTGAAGTTGAGTAGGAACTTATTATACTTTATAATGGTATAATTGGTCACTATCATTATGCCAATAAGAATTTTATTTGTTGGCTTTGGGTGGGCAAATATTGTTCACCCCGGCCAATAGGAGAGCTTGATTTTCACCCTTCCAACCAATTAAATTTTTCCACGTGTTTATCCCTTCATAGTCTATGCCATCTGTGCAGAATTATTTTAACCCACCTTGGCATCTTCCCCATACCTATTTGCAAACACTATGTTTATATTTCATTCAATGCATTCTGTGCATTTTTGGCTTTCCCTTTCTATTTTGCTATATGAGAGGTGTTGTGAATTGGGGTCGATCGTTCTGGTCTTTTATTTTTTGTTTCATATGATTTCTTTTTGTGTTCTAGATTGGTTTTAGTTTGAGATATTTTGTTGCAAAGGGCTTGTGGGGTGCCAAGGGTGGAGTTGGGGAAGGGGTGATTATTTTGTTGTCTAGACAGTTGTTGTGATTTGGTGTCAAATAGAAGTCATTCTAATCTCTGATTTATTTCAGGAGCTTTGGTTTTGTGTTCCATATTAGATTTTGTCGCAGGGATTTTGTTGCAGAGGGCTCGTCGGATGGCGATGATGGAGTTAGGGAAGGGGTGATTAAGAATCAAAGATCTTCTGTTGAGAGGAAAAAGGGTCAGGGTTTCAGTTCGGGTGGGGAGGCAGAAAGGAAAGGGTACCTGGTAGTGGTAGATTAAAGGGGGAGCAGAGGCTGCAACCTCGACATTTTTTAAAGACCCTTTTTCCTCTCTAAATCTTGAGAGATGTTTTTTAAAGCCCCTTTTTCCACTCGAAATCCTAAGAGATGGTAAAAAGGTGAGAAGTGATGCCATGATAGGTGATAGCTTTCAACCCGGTGCGGAATATAGGAGAGGAAATAACGACGAGGTTGTTCGAGAGATCAAGTTTGTTATTTGAATGCATTTGATGGAGGGAAACCTCAAAATTGGCCAAGAAGAATGTGATATGGCCACTAATTAATAAGGCACAATATTCTTTCTAACCCTTGGGATATCAGGTACGAATCTTGCAGCAATAATAACTATAATGGGTTGACCCTATTTGAATAACCCTCACGTCAAGGGTAGTGAGGTTACCGCATGTAAATATATGTTGCATCGACAATAGAAAGAGGAAGCTTTCTTCCCCTCTCATACGCACATCCAGTAGCTTAAGAGGACCGTATATTCAGACACCTCCAGTAATATGGGGTTGAAAAATAATCCTCATCGGGTTAGATGTTCAAAACTCCACGGTTATATGTTCAGAAATCTAGGCTAGCCTAGCCTTCCTACACCCCCGAGTGATACAGAATAGTCGCGTGATGAAGGATGGAACCTTTATCGTCCTCCCGACAGCCAACAAAAAAAATGGAATATATTTGGAGAGCTTTGTCGCTTGAGTGCCATCTTGAATACACTTGGCCATGTTAATTATGAGGCCCATGTTGATGCAAATCCCCCTTCCTAGCTGGGTAGCCTTTGTTGATTGGGGTTCAGAAAAGAGAAGAGGCACAAATTTGACCAGATCTACGAAAGGATCTGCTTGAAATCATCTCAGAGTCAATCACAATAGTTACCCGCCCACATGCCAGTGGGAAAGACTAAAAAAAAATTGCGTTGCCTTCCTTAGGTGTTGTGTAGTCTCCCCATCATAACCCCTTCCGTAGCTATGGCTTGCCTGGGGAGGACTCTCTTTATGTTCCCTTGGTTCCGATTATGGAGTTGAGGGGTGGGAAGCTCCATATTTTGTGGTGAATGAGAATAAGAATGTGCCTATTCGACCTCATGGTTCTCAGACTCTTCCTAAGGAATAAATCGATGTGATGAAGGTTTTCAAGAAGGTGGTTGATTCCAAATCTTTGGGAGGTTGGTAAAGTCGGCGCCGCTTATTATTAGGTTTCCCGATGTGCTGAAGCACATGCTGGAATATCTACAATGAACCTTTGATTATGCAATGTGGATGAAACCATATGTGTCTTATTTTCAGGGGTTTATCTTGTTAAATGAAATAAATATCGATATGTTGTGGAGAACATTGTGGATTTTGGGAAGCCCTATGCATTTGGGCTTGAAGCTGGGTCGAAACCAGAGTTGTTGCGACTTATGGCTTCAATGTGTAAAGAAAGCATAAGGCCTTGATTGTCTGTAATGGATACAAAGATGAATAATAGATTTCGTGGCCCTTACTACCGAACGCCTGAATTTTAATTGCGTTATTGTGAGCAAGAAGATGAATTGCAATTGTTGCTCAATTGGATTTAGTGCTCAGTGTGAGCCATAAGAAGAGGAATTGTACTGCATTATTGTGGATGGCGTGTGTGATCTCGTATCTTCTCCTGTCGCCAAAGGGGCGGCGGTGGTCACATAAATTTGTCGATATTCAAGTCGATTCATTACTTGTGGGCAATTGGGCAGTTGTTTCCAGTGATGCTTATCCACATGCTCAATGAGCGGCCCACTTTGCATGCCATTATGTCAGACCTCACCTATGACATCGATGGAAAGGTGGACACTTTCATATCGGGCAATGATGGTGGTGGAACCTGCGGACAAGTATTGATGCATATTTAGATCTACCTTACTAAGTACACATGTGCAATGATTCAGAAACGTCAAATTTATTTTTAGAATATCTGAATACATAATTATTGAAAAAAATGGGAAATATTTTCTTTTAGTTGATCTGAATACATGTCGATTGAAAAGGGATAAATTCCCCTTTTTCCATTTGAACACAGGTTTGGAACTTTGAATACAAAATTATTGAAAAAAATGGACAGATTTTCTTAGTTGGTTTGAATACATGTGGATTGAAAAGGGACAAATTCTCCTTTTTGTCATTTGAACACGTGAATATTAAATAAATCAAGACTAACCACTCTGTGGTTGGTTTGGAACTTTGGATACATGTTGATTGAAAGTGGTGATTTTCATCTCGAGTTATTTGAATACATAACTGTAAGAAAATCAAATTTCTTGCTTTCGTTGGTTTTGAATACATGTTTATTGCAACCACCTATGAAATATTAGTAGTCATGAAATGAATTAGACAAGGTATGGATATTAGAATATGATAAATTTGATTATAGTTACATCTATTGTCAGTGCATGCTATTTCAATTCATTTGAAAATAACTACATGGAATTTAAGGGCATTTTGAGAGTTTTGAAGACATTATGTGTTGAAAAGAAATGATATCAGTTAGGAAACAATCCAAAATAAGGATTAAAAATATATGGACACTATAATATTTTAAATTTGATTTTGTTTCCACTATTTAGTGTCAATATATGAAATATGGGTCAATGGTACTCATTATAACGAGTAAAAAAGTTTTGCAGGAGCACCAAGACTACTCTTGAAAATTACAAGAATAAAGATGAGGATACCAATAAGCATAGAAGTACAAGAAAACAACAAAGAGATATGTAACTACTCATGATTAGGTAAAAATGTAGAAGTATAGGAGGGAGAAGAAACATCTGATGCCACACACTGGAAATGGATTTTCAAATTACTTGTGGGCATAACATGCTTTGAGTTATTTTGATGTTGTCTAGTATTCTCGTGTTTTTGATTTATTTCAACAATTTATTATGATTTTCAAGACATAATTAATTAACAATTATATGATACGCCTTTGTATATATAAATATTATCTCTCATTGAGTAAAATATTTTAGGCCTTGGGATCAGAGAAAAACTTATTTTTCACTTTCACAAACATTAACTTTCCACTGTTCCAGTCTCTTGGTAAATCAGAATCATTTTGTGAAGTCAAAACTTGATTAACCATGTGCATAGTGATGATATAGATCGTATTATCCTACTTCTACTTCCATTCCTATAAAGCGCATTTAAGACTAGAAACATTTCAATATTTTCCCCTGAGAACCCCTATGGTGGTTTACGCAATTCATCATTGAATATAAACCGACTGAATTATGTTTTCTATTCTAGGTAGAAATATTGTATCTCAAGGCTGATTTGTTTATTATCGGTAGTCATTCTATATGAAGTGAGATGAAAATTAAAATAAATATTTATTGTTCTCATTGTGGGAACTTAGGGAATAAAGGGGATCAAATGAGACTTGGTTGTGAGGCTTGCAAGACCCTTTACAATGAAGAAAGGTGTGTAGAAAAATCTCAAGGATTCAAGTGGCAATTTTTAGGCTGCATGCGAGAGAAGAAGAGAAAGTAACATAAGAAATCTTTGGATTGACAAACAAATATTTTTTCTATATTCGTGCCACTGATGGATTTCCAAATGAACAAATTGTTTATATATTTCTTGGTCAAGAAACCACATGCCTTGCTAATCAACAAAAGTTTGTGAAATATTTTTCTTGGAAATCCCCTCAAATGGAACTTCTTGACGACTTCTTAGAAAATCACTTGTACTAGGATCTATCATACACACGCAAAAAAATCCTCCCTCTATGCTCTATGTTGCTTCTGAGGGATGTGGCTGCAAGTAAGGCACGGTCGAATGCACAAGAAAAAAATTGGAATTTGTATAATAGATACAATCCACATTCCATTGAACATGTTAAAGTCTGTTACTTCGGATCCTTTAATGTGCTGAAATGGAAATATGTAAATTAAGAGTCCAGTGACGATGACTAGTTATGCTTGAAGGCTAAAATGTTCCAGCAACAAAAGAAAAAGGTCTCTGAGGTTCAAAAAATGCATGGTGAATTAGATGAAGATGGCAGTGCAATGGAGGTTGAGGGAGTTGAAGAATGTATATTGATAACTACATATGAAGACATCAAGCTTCTTAGGTTTTCATGTCGTGAGGTGGTGGATAAATTTCAGCATGAGAAGGCGTGTATTGAAAATATTTTATGTATTTTGTTTCCTTTCAATATATTGTATTTTATCATCCTAAAATTTACCTCCAGATTGTAAATGGAAGGAACATGTCAGTATACAAAGGAAATAAGAGGAAAGCGACCTCCACTGGAACACAACTCAATACTACATCATATTTTAAGTCTACGAAATGACCAGTTATGTCAAAACATCAATTCTTTTATCCTTTTGTTATGATCTTTCCAACTTGTTTAGAAGCCTTGCACATCGTGGAGAAATCTGTCTTTCAAGGCTTTCAAGGCTTCAATAGATACATAGGAAATTTTAACATCACACTTCCCTCTGTAGTATTTATTTTGACTTCCTCCATCTCTTTCAGTTTTTCTAGCATGTTTTATAGTACATATTAGAAAAAAATAAAAAAAATTATAGAACATTTCAAGATTTCTTTCTAGTTCCCAACCTTTCTGCAGTTGTGACTTGCCAGTCTAACATTGGAATGGACACAATAATTACATAGCAGTTTCTAATTATGGCATTGCAAGCATGACAACTATTGACTATTTTGATCATTTTCTAAGGTTACATGGTAATAATGAAAACTACAATGGTAATTGTCTTTCTAGTGTAGCATTGTATATAGTTTGATTTTCCTCCATATCATTCAATATAATGTTTGTTTTAGTCAAAATAACTACCTTGTTTATTCTTCCTAGCTAACTTCTGCAACATTGCACTTGTATTTTTGGGTGTGATATATCTCGTACCGGAAATAAATGTACCCTCCTCTTTATCTATATCCAAACAACATCCAAGTTCCTCCTTTGACCTGTTTATTTTATTGCTTTATTCATCTTAATTATGTTCCAAGAAATTACTACCCGTGGCATAAATATTTGACAACATGACATAATTTCCATCATTTTTTGGATCTAACTCAAAAATGTAGTTTTGAGGCCACAGATTCTATCAACCCTATATATTGTGGCAAATATTTCCATGAAACTGATCTAGTGTTTATTGGAATTTTGTTAACCACATTAGAGGAAATTTTAGCCTAAAATAGCATCCTAAGGAAAAATAATAAAATAATAGTTAAAATAATAAAATAAGAGCTATGAATTTTGGAGGGAACAGAAGAAAACTAATTTTTTTAATTTTAATTTTAGTTTATCTCCTTATAGGTTTACTCAATTTTCAATTCGAGACACTTGTTCGATGCGGAATTATATTTTGCATCCAATGAGTGCCTATTATGCATACTTTTGAGAAGTCCCACATTGATAAAAATTGGAGATACATTAAAAAATCTTGTTGAACAATATTTTTTAATGTATCTTCATTTTTTTATCAATCTAGGTTTTCTCAAAAGTATGCATAATGGGTACTCGTTTGATGTGGAATTTAATTATGCATTCAACGAGTGTCTACACTTGAAATTTGAGTAAACCTATAAGGAGATAAGCCAAAAATACAATTAGAAAAAGTAGTTTTTCGTATTTTCCCTCCAAAATATTTACATGTACCACTTTTTAAATTTAAAGTATTTTTATTGGTTTACATATTATGACATGGAAATTATGTGAAAATTTCATGGGCACTTTTAGGCTAAAATATGCTCTATTGAGTCCTACACCTCATCCAGGTGTTCAAAATGGAAAAAAAAGATCAACCATGCACACATAATGCTCCAGTTTGTTCTCCATGTGATGATCTAGATTCATGCCAAATATGTAGCATTGTCTGGCAAGGTGCCAACATATTTTCATTTCTTCCAGAGTAGGAAAGCCTACTATTCAAGACCATGCATTACATATCCTAAGATCATTGCATTCATGATACCTAATCTCATATGGGCATTCTATTACAGGCTTGGATATTTCTGTTTTTTCCCTCTCAAAAACAATGTTGAATGGCATGTGGGCTTTGGGGAAGTAGTTGAGAGGTGTGGATTAAAAAGGAAATATTTGATCGTATGTGGGCTCTCAAGACACTTTTGACGTGTCATAGAAATACTCATTGGTTTTTACTTCTGGAAGAGGAGGATGGATAAATAAAATAGGGAACTACGGATTTCATTGGTGTATTTGAGTCTCTAGTCAATGTTGGAGGATTTCAATGTAGAAATGCCACAAATGGATGAGATATCACCCACGAGATGGGATCAACAACGATGAATCATAAATAAAAAAATTTGGGTTTCGATCTCATTCATAAACTAGTAAGTCAACTACTGAATTGAAAATTGTTGAGTTCTTCCTCTTCTTCCCTCTTTTATCTCTATCTATGAAGTTGATCCACTAAAGCAAAACCAAACCAATGACCAACCCAATCTTCCCATTACCAAATCGATGGGTCAATCTCCTCATAGACAAATTTTAATTGATCACGGCATGTAGTACTTCCCCGCCCCTCCTTTCCTTGATCCACAAACATACAAACTTTTAATAGGGAGTGGAGCCAACATTCATTCACAGATAGAAGCTACTTACTTGTTACTATGTGCAGATTGGGCACAAATGTGTGTCGGATTCAAAGTCATTTGCTCACGTGGAATTCTCACTCGCAGATCGAAGCCACTTTCTCTTTGTACAAACCGGGTGTAGATGAAGGTGGGATTCAGAACCACTTGCTCATTTTTCTATGCAAAATCGAGTCAGACGGGCGAGGGATTCCAAGCCATTGCTAGTGGCACTATGTGGTCATTTCTCTATGGGAGTTAGGCAAGTTGTAGGCAATGGTGAGAAGGTAGAATTGAGAGAGGATGGAGTAGGAGGTAACAATGTGTTTCAAATGAGTCTCAACCCCCTTACAGATATAGATTGTGTGTGAACTTTGAAGTTTGAAGTATGATGAAAAGTCATATGGAAGTATTACGTCCTAGATAGCAAATACGTTTTCTTACTTCCTGTTTTCCAACTGCCACAGGGATAGGGTTCTATATTTACGTAAACGGACATCAACATAGACATTAATATTTTTAACCGAATTAATTTTATAATAAAATAAGAAATTTATAATGAAAATGATATTTCAAAAGATAAATATGATTAATTAATTTTTTTAAATGAATTTTCTAAAAATCAAAATTATTTTTAAAATTTTTAAAATTCAAAAATATTATTTTTTAATTGGTTGAAATTAATGTTTTTATTATTTTTATAGGGTTTATTCTGAATTGTTATAAATATAAAATACAATTTTGAAAAAAATACATAAAATTGACACTTGTACTATAATTATTACAATTTATGTACCATCAAATCTTACAAATATAGATTTATAAATTTTTTATTTTATATTCTCCTCATTTATTTTTATAATTAAATAGACTTGATTCAATCATTTTCCTTAATAAACCTTACCTATATTATATATTTTCACAATTTAATTTTAAATCATGATGCACTAAAAAATTTGAACTCAACACTACAATAATAAGATGTTCTTCTTTGTCTTAGAAATTTACAATAAATAAGGTGTTCTTATTTGTCTTTAGCAATTTACAATAAATAAGATGTTCTTTGTCTTAGAAACTATAATTATAACTTAAAAAGATAAAATAAAATAAAATAAAATTGAAATCTTTGTAGTCACACTTCTTGTGTAACTAAATTTTTTATTTTAATATACTCAACATTGTAATTTTTTATATTAGAGATTTTATTACATATGATTTTTTTGCACCGACTAACATGGCTTCATATCAATTTGATTTTTTCCATATAGAGATTCTACCATAGATTATTTATTTTCGAATGACTATAAATTTAAAGTTAAATATATAAATTTTTTACAATAATTAGTTTAAAAAAAATCATTTATTTTATTTATATCATATATATACATTATTTAATATAAAGATACTAGACATTGTAATTTCTCCTCTTTATTTGGTCCCATAAGTTAAAGATGGAATCAAATGTGCACAAATACATATGTTGGGACTAATGTTTTATCCAAAATTATCTATGCACATATCTTTATTTAGCTCCAAGATTATCTAATCCATTAACTACTTCCTTTCCTCTTATTCAAATGTGTTTCATTATTAGAACTATGAATTCCTTCAAGCATTCAATAATTGTTATTAATTATTTTTTGCATTAAAGACATGTACTAAGAAGCAACCCTACATATTATACATGTTATGAAAATAATATCCCTCCATATTTACTTCCATCCATTTTGTATTAGTTAAAATGAGTGTGTTTGAGACAAAATAAAAAAACATGTAACCTAAACCAATTTGTTTGTTGGGATGAAATTTCACGAATGTCTGTCAAAATTTATAAAAAAATAAAAATAAAAAAATTAGAAGAAATAAAATCTATGTTGATTTAAACAATAACTTATATAACCATATAAATAAACCAGAGGTATGGTAAATAAATAAAACTTTTTTTTTAATATTTAGTTCAGAGATATGGTAAATAAATAAAAATATAAATAAACTAGAGGTATGGTAAAAAAATAAAATGGTACAAATTATTATAAACAGTATAAATATAAATAAACTAGATGTATGGTAAATAAATAAAACCTCCATAAACCTCTTTATATTTACAATAACTAAAAAAAAAAAGGTTTTATTTACGTGACGCGTATGAGCCAAATACCATGGGGAAAATTATTATTAATACCATGGGCCAAATACCATGAGAAAAATACCATATCTATAAAATAGGTATGGTAAATAAATATAAATATAAATAAACTAGATGTATGGTAAATAAATAAAACCTCCATAAACCTTTTTATATTTTCAACAAACTCAAAAAAGAGGTTTTATTTACGTGAAGCCTGTAAGCCAAATACCATGGGAAAAATACCATATTTATAAAAGAGGTATGGTAAATAAATAAATATAAAATAGGCATAAAGATATATGGTAAATAAATAAATATAAGAGCTATGGTAAATAAATAAAAATATATCAAATAAGATTAGAAATCTACATCTAATCATATACTAAGCTTATGAGCCAAATACCATGGACCAAACTATTTTTAATACCATGAAAAAAAAATATTATTAACCCTATTATTATTATTATTAAATCTAATATTCATATTAATATATTACAATATTAATATTATTAAATTTAATAACTTTGGTTTAATACAATATGAAATATGTTATATTATAATATATATTAATATATCATGCTATATATATGTGTGTTTGTGTGTGGGGGGGATGGGGGAAGAGAAGAACAAATACATAGAGTGATAGAGGTGGAGAAATAGGGGGAGTGACCGGGAGATAAGTTGGAGGAGAGGGGAGAGGAGGAATGAAGAGAGAGATGGAGAGGAGTGAGAGAGGTAGGGAATGGTAAGAGAGGGAGAGAGAGACATAAAGATGGGGGTGGGAGAGAGAGAGAGAAGGAGAGAGAGAGGGAGATAGTGAGAGGAATGGAGGGTAGAGAGAGAGAGAGAGATAGAGAAGGGTGAAGAAACAGGGAGGTAGGAGACAAAGGGGGAGAGGAAGTATGAGAGAGAGGAGGAGAGATGGAGTTGGAGGGGGAGAGAGAGGGGGAAGAAGAAAGACATATAGAGTGAGAAGTGGAGAGAGAGAGAGTTACAAGGGAGAGATTGAGAGAGAGTGTATGTTTAGGGGTGAGATAAAGGTACATAGAATGAAATATGGAGACAATGGGAGAGAATTATAAAGGGAGGGATATAGTAACATGGCTGGATAGAGAGAGAGAGAGTGATGGGAAAATAGAGAGGATTGGAGGGAAATAAGAGAGAGAGAGGGTGGCGGGAGAGAAATGGAGAGAGAGAAAGGACAAGAAAGAGGAATATAATGATGGGGCAAGACAATGGATTGTATGGGAGAGAGAGAGAGAGAGAGCGAGAGAGTGATAGAGGAAGAGAGAGGGAGATAGAAGAGGAAGGATGAGAGAGAGGAGAAGAGAGGGAGAGAGATATTAGGAGAGAGGGAGGGAAGAATAAATCCATAGAGAGTGAGAAGTGGAGAGAGAGACAGAGTGACAATGGAGAGATGGAGAGAGAGAGTGTGTATTTTTGGGGGTGAGATAAAGATACAAAGAAGGAGAGATGGAGATAAGGGGGAGAGAAGCATATTGTAATAGATTTGGAACGTGAAGAGAGAGAGAGAGAGAGAGGGAGAGAGAGAGGTGGGAGAGAAAGGAAGAGAGAGAGTGGGGAGAGTTAGGGAAAGAGAGATGGAGATGGAGAGGGATAGAAAGGGAGGTAAGAAGAAATGCATAGATAGAGAAAGGTGGAGAGAGAGATAGAAATAGAATGATAAGGAAGATGGAGAGAGGGGGAGAGAGGAAATAAGGAAGGAAGAGAGAAAGAAGTGGGGGCAGGGAGAGAAGGGGAAGAGAGAGAGAGAGAGAGAGGAGGAGGATGAGGAGGGAATGATATATAGATAGATAGATTGGAGAAAGAGAGTGTATGTTTTGATAGAGAGAGAAAGAGAGATAGAGAGATAGATGGACTGTCAAGAGAAAGAAGAGCGAAATAGATACAAGGAGTGAGGGACATAGATATTTATAGATATGGAGTGAGATCATGCATGTGTTTGGGGGGTGAGATAAAGAGACAAATGATAGATGTACAAGGATATATATATATGGAGGGGGGAGATATGGAAGAATATTTCTTGCACTAGATGCATTGATTTCAGTGTAGATGGTACTTTATAATCCTATTTGATTGCTTGCACTAGGTGCATTGATTGTAGTGTAGATGTTTATTTCTAATGATATTTGATTACTTTCACTATATGCATTCATTACAATGTAGATGATTTATAATCCTATTTGATTGTTTGCAATAAATGTATTGATTTCATTGTAGATGGTGATTTCTAATCCCATTTTATTTCTTGCACTAGATCCATTAATTTCAATGTAGATGTTTATTTCTAATTGTATTTCACTGGTTGCACTAAATACATTGATTTCAATGTAGATGATTTCTAATCCTATTTTATTGTTTGCACTAAATTCATTGATTTCAATGTAGATGGTGATTTCTAATATTATTTGATTTTTTGCATTATATGCATTGATTTCAATGCAGATGTTGGTTTCCAATCATCTTTGCTTACTTGCACTAGATGCATTTATTTGAGTGTAGATGTTGATTTCTAATTCTATTTGATTACTTGCATTAGATGCATTTTTTTCAGTGTAGATGTTGTTTTATAATATTATTTGATTTCTTGCATTAGATGCATTTATTTCAATGTATATGTTGATTTTTATTTGATGTAATTGGATGTATGATGGTACATTAATTTTAAAGTGATTCGATTAATAGTGTGCATTGATTTCAGTGTAAGCAAAAAAATATTATTGACAATGTACATTGATTTTTGTGTTATAGTAATTCAACCTATTAATATTAAAGAGCAAGATAGATAAGGTATAATGTTTACTACAACAACTCGAGCTAAATATTTAAATGGTTTATGATTTCAACAGCCATTTTCATATAATCGATATGAAAATATGAAAAAACTAACAAGGGTGACAATAAGAATAGTACAAGAAAATAGTTTGAGATTGACTACATTCTTATTATTCACATTTTCTATCATTCAACTCTATTACATTGTCACTTTGCATTCAAAATTTTTATTTCATCATTTTTCATCATTAATTTATTTTACAATATTTACAATATTTTACAATACTCAGATAGCAAATTTAAAATTAAAATGACCACATAGATCTCACAACTTTTTAACATATTTAAAATGGTTATATTAATATTAAATGTATTTACATATTATTGATAAAATTAATCATATGTTCGATAGATTTTCCTCGGCTGCCCACAACCCTGATCTATCTTAACTCCATATCTATCGAGCAAAGGGATCAAATCTCTTGAGATGTAAACATTTTCTCAAGTTTTTCATTCAAAAAACTAACATAAATCTAGATTGATCCCTCTCATTACTTGATAGATCCAGTGTTAAGATAAATCTAGATTAATTAATACATAAACTAACATATAGTAAGTAAAACCATACCATAGCTAAATCCTACTCATAAACAATAACTTTAAAGAAACACTTTTCTCACCAATAGACGAAAATATTCATAGTGTCTCGAGGCAACTACAAAATTGAATTACTTCGTCATCTCCCATTCTTTAGATGTTTTTGGTCGTGTGTCATGGGTCTCTCCTTCAATTCGCTTATCACTCGTGAGTGTAAGCGAGTGAAAGAAAACCATGTATCAAGATAATAATTTCATTGATGTAGTTCAACCTTCAACATTCTAGTCGAATTTAAAACGCTACTATATACAATTATAAGAGTGCAGTTATGCAACGTTAACTGTGAGACGCAATAAATAAGAATGCAGTTACCGTTGTTGGCCACCAAACCATATGGTGAAAGACAAAACGTATAAACCACTCATTAAAATAATAAATGCCATGTATAAACCACGAAGTGGCAGCATGTCTCTTAGGTGACAGTATCAACATGAGCTGATTGATTGCTCTCATTATCACCCTCCATCGCACACCAACTATATACGCTGATCCATCATTACTCAACCGATCTATGTCTAGTTCAGTGATGCTTAATTCAACCATTTAATCACTTGAATCACTCATCTTAATGTACCGAAATGCCATGGTGTTAGTCTAATGGAAATGGAAAAAATAAAATTCCGAAATGCCACGGTGTAAGTCTAATGGAAATGGAAAAATAAAAATTCGTATATCACTTCAATCCATAACGATTCGTTCATAGTTCTTTGGTGGAAAAGGTGATGGTGTGTGATAGTACTCCTTAAAAAATTTCTAAATGTATCAATGTAAAAAGCACACGTTGTTCACAACAGGAAGCATATCTACTGCATCCATGTGGTTGTATGTCACCACGTTGATCGGGAGTGCATAGGGTTGAATGTCTAAATGTAATTCTTGTGCATCGTGTATTTCACCAACAAATAGTTGCATAAGCCCCCAAAAAGTTTCCGCCAAACAAGAAGTTTGGTGCTCAACTATATAATGTATTCCTTACTGTAATTGACCAGGTTGGTGGTGAAACTACTACTTCGAGGTCAAACTTAAAGAGTGGCCATTGATATTTTGTAGTTAATTATGAATCCGACAGGAGAATAATTCCATATGGTGTATATAATTAATTTGTTTATAAGAAAAGGAGAAATATTTCAGTATATGTTTCTAATTTTGTTGATATAGGGAATTGGATGTATGGTTAATTAGAAGTAAAAAGAAATATTATTATATAAAGTTGTGTATACAAATAATCACAAAATTTGAAAAGATAAATGGGTTTTTTTAGCTAATTGATAGATTACTATAATTATGATACGAATTATTAATTAAATAATAATTGATATGTAGTTTAAATTGACTCTATTTTTCTTCACACCTCTATTTTCCTTCACATATAAGATAAGATAGAGGTAATTCAATTCATAAAAAGATAAATTTGTAGTAAATGATAAATTATTAGTATTAGTATAAATTTTTTTTCAAGGTTATGTGAGCTTTGAGATGATTAGCACACCTAATTTGTGGTTTGATGGTGGTGACCTTTGGGCATCTAAGTCATCAAAATAGCTTTGGGATCATCTTTTAGCATGGCTAGATTTTCACCTATAGAGTTTTGATCCAGTAACCTTTATACCACATAATCACTTAACAAAGCACATTTTCATCATCTTCTCTACTCTCCTAGTGAAATATTAATGTGACTAATCATTAAGTGCGACTCATGAAAAAAAAAAAAACCATTTCAATATAATTAATGAAAATGCATTCTTTAGTTAAAGTATTATAATACAATTTTAATGAGGGCACTTATTCAAGTTGTTATAAATTCAAAATTTGATGTATTTTAATTAATAATGAGTTATGTTAATGTAAATAATTATTATTGAAGTATAATATAAAAGGAAACAAATAATATTACTCTAGTGAAGTATAATATTATTATTGAAGTAAAATGAGGTAATGAAATTTTATTAGTTATTGAATATTATTTATTATATGAATTTTGTATGACAAAAATTGTGAAAACAATAGGTTGTGTATACAAATATGTATAAAGTTGATAGGTGTTACAATCTTATTATGTGTTGTGATGTATGACATGGATTATAATAAACATGAATCTAAGTATTATAGGTTATTTTAAACATACTTAGGTGTGTGACCTAGTTATCTTTCTTGTAAGATATAACTTAGATTTAAGGTTGTACGACATCCTTTAATCATTTTCATTAAGAATTAAGAAATTTTAAAAAACATAGTTATAACACCATAAATTATATTTTCAAGCAATGTCATTTTGAAATATTTCATAAACTCAATATATTAGGTCAAGTACACAAGATTTTGTAACTATTTTACACATTAACAAACTAAGAATTTAAATTGAATTATAAAAAAAAGGAGAAACATGTATGAATGTGTATAAAGTAATTGTTTCATTCATATATATATATATATGGGAAACTATACAATAAGACTTTGACATTTTGTAGACACTTAGATATTGATTTTTCTTAGTGGCATCCACTTTTAACAATAACGCTTACTATGTGGGATGTTCCAACTATACTATTATAAATTATAAAAGTGGTGTTCTCCTACTTAATCTTGAAACACACATCATCTTCACATAAATTGTTTCTATTCTATGGATTAAAATTTTATAATAGATAAAATTTTGATAACACAATACCAAGGAAACATTCAATCAAAAAAAATCTACTTAATCTTGCAAAAATTTGAAGCAAAAAATGCTACTTAATCTTGCAAAAATTTGAAGCGTGCACCTCACTCAAATGTGCTCTATTGTAGACCCCAACTCCAATTTTTCATGTTAACCAAATTTCCATATTAACCAAAATACACCACACAATTTTCATATTAACCAAAATACACCACACACTATTGTAACCTGCAAAATGCACTTATATTAATACTTAGCTCACTTTTTAAATTATGGATGTTGAATACCTCTCATCATTCTATTCCTCAATACTCTACAATTCTGCTTTCTCCATTTTTCCATTAGCAACAATCATAATGCAATCTATACATAGTTATTTTGATCAGTTTGACCTATTATGCAATATTTTTGAAAACATTAAATTTTCGCTACCAACAAATCAAGTCGCACACTTAGGTCGATACTATCATCAATCTAATGCAATTTTTGTTTCCCTGTAAATTAAAATCCAAGTCATATTTAACATTAATAAACAAAAGGCGTCAAATTATAATATTATGGACAATCCAAGTCATATTTAACATTAATAAATCAAAGGCGTCAAATTATAATATTATGGACAATCTGCGGTGGATGTAGTAATATTCATATCCTCGTTAAATGGGATACTTCTTTAATACGATCACCACCTACTCTTAAACTTATCCAAAATGGAATATTATGAAAAAGGAAAAATGGTATATCATTATGACATAATTAACATCTTTGAACACAAATATTGAGAGTTTCAGTGGACGTCTGTGTCTTACAAGTGGTATTCAGCACTCCCTCTAAAGGGAAAAAAAAACATGGAAAAATTATAGATGTTTGGAATAGCATAGCTGTTTACAAGCCTAAAATATTTGATTTTTTGTGATATGAGGTTCCTCATTCTATTATTGTGGGTTTTGTATAAAAACAATCTATATGAATGTTATCGTGAATATTTATTTCGAACATCTATGACGCTATATCAATCATCGATTTATTTGTGTATTTTTATATTATATTAAAGTGCTGTATGACCTCGCTAAAAACGCAGAAGGATTATTCTCTGTAATGTTATCTCTAAATTTTTGAATAACTTTAAATATTAACAAAGAGTGATTGCAATGGTGGCCAGTGGGATTCTTCTGTGAGATTCTATTATATTCTATTCTTTTGAGCCTTGTATAATAGCATTTTAAATAATTATTTTGAGAAACTCTAGCCCTATTTTATGAATTTATGTCTTTTTCTATTTATTGTATCATATTAAAGAGCAGTGTCACTTTTCTAAAATTGTAGAGTGATTTTTCGTTGTAAATTTAACTTCAAGGATTTGGATAGTCCAAGAGATTAACAAAGGGATGTCTCTAATGGAGACTAATTGGAATTTGTCTTAAAGGTTGGACATGCATTTCTCTTAATCCTAACAAACAGTTTAGTATTCACCATGATATATTCTCAATCTTAATGAGAATTTTATTATGAGTTGGCTATGCATTTTGTTTTTGCATTTTTACTATAATTTTGGTGTGAATTTTGTGAAATTTTTTCATTAGGTGTACATTTTTGTGCCTATGGATGTGGATTAGTAGAATATTTGTCGAATACATTTACTGTACAAGGTGTGCAAATTGTGGACATGGTAATCCTAGTTGGAATTTTCACAAGGGGTGGTTGTGCATTTTTTGACTTGGGCGTGCATTTTTTTTCCTATGTATGTGCATTTCTAGAATCCTTGTGGAATTCATTTAATATGTTAGGCATGCATATTGCGAGCATAGTAATCCTAGTGGGTATTTTCTTAAGGACTAGGTGTGAATTTTTCCCCTTGTGTGTGCATTTATAGAATGCCTTTGGTGTGCATTTCATGCCTTGGGTTCATGTTTTTGTGCCTATGGGTATGAATTGGTGAAAACCTTGTTCATTCATAAATTGTAGATACTCCACTAGAAAATTCATCACAATAAATATGATAAAGTTAAGCTTAAAATACAAAATCTACACTTTGAGTATGTATTCTTCATATTTATGGATATATTAATTAATATTTATTGTGTATGCATGAAAACTATAATTATGTTGAAAATAGAGAAAAATGAATTAAAAACTTACAAACAACAAATTAACATAATATATAACCTGCAAAACCCTTTCAAGTGAAAACTGAGGTAGAAGGTGAAACCACTCCATTGTCTTTCTCCAAATGGAAAATGGGTGCAAGTATAAAGAAGTGAGGCATGTGGCCCGTGAACTGATATAGTGCATAAATCCTCTCTTTTTGTTCACCCTATCCACTAGTGTCTAATATGCTCATTTATGGAGAAAATTTCATTCAAATAGAATATAGCCCCTTTTTATCCTAGTAGCCCCATTATAACACAACCAAATAGCCTACTAGTAGTTAAATTTTACTCCTTCAAATATTAACTAGAGTTACAATGTTAACTATTCTAGAGTCTTGTTCATCATGGTCATGCGAATAGCCACTTTTCCACAAATAATGGGGGTTGACATGCCAATTTAGAGAATTACGGTGGTTAAAATAGGAAGGTCAACTTCTGAGTGGCGTAACTTTTTCATATGTTTGAATAATACAATTCTTTCACAGTTGGAATGGTCTCTATGTGTAGAAGAGGAGAAAAAGGTGATGCATTTAACAATTAATGTTTTACTCCCAAAAAAATCCATTTTATGTCTTAGAATGCTCTTGGAAGGTTTCAGAACCCAATTTTCCAAAGTCAATCTCACCCATAAAAATGGTCCTATGAGATAACTCCACTTTTTTCATTTTGAAAGCACTTTTTCCAATGCGAAAGCATATATATGGATGCCAAACAATAAAAAGATCGAATTTGGATGACTTGTGTGAATTTAGTATGGTAAGCATGCATATTTTGGGCAAGGTCATAAAAAATTGAGATAATTTTGAAATGGAACAAATGTTTTCAAGAAATTAGAAGTGAACAAAGTTTATATCATTAGTAATCTATTGAAGAGGTGAGTCTAAAGGTCACCATAATTTTGGGTCTTTAAATGATGTGTGAAAGTAGAAATTTTTTTATAACTCTGTCATTGATTTTAAGGGAGCCTACAAAACTAGGGTGGAATCATTGCACTATGCCTAATGCATCATAGACATGGAATTTAGTGTACAAAAATATGTGTATGTGTGCAGCACACACACACACACTTATTGTTTAAATTATCATCCACTTGTTGTAATCTTGATAGATTAGTTTTACTTGAATGAAAAATGTATATTGGGTCTACTTAAAAGGTGCCCCTAACACATAGCCACTTAGACACCCACCTTTTTTGTGATTTTCCCACACCCCATCAACACTCCAAAAGATATTGAAAAATAATGTGTCAGAAAATGGGCTACTGCCACCATTTTTATCTTATATTTGTGCCACTATGTGTGTTGGATTTTTGATTAATTCATAAAAAACAACCTTTTCATAAATAACACATGGAAATCCTTAGCTTCAATTGCATGGAAGTTGGATTTGTGCATCTCAAATTTGATGAAACGATCATAATGAATTGTGCTATTTATCTTCATTGATTTATATGGTGCATTCATCAAGACGACACAAGTAAAACCTCAAAATTTATCCTAAATGTTAATGTCTAGAGCATATAGACTATGGAATCATGTTGGCAAGAAGTTTATGGTAGGAAGGGATGTCAAAATCCAAGAAGAATGATCATAGGATCACTAAATTAATTAAAAAATTATAAGTAAGATTCATTTTATACAAATAGAGGAATAGGTGGATTTTATATCATTCTAATATACACCACCAATACTTTGAAAGTTACATGTAGAAGGAGAATCATGAATTCATGAAATATAGTTAATTTGCAATCATTCTTGCAACAGTGATTTAGATCCCACAATAACCTTTCTAAGGAACTAGAAAATGAGATGTTTGAGAAAAATTTATGCACGATGTGATAACATGAATTAGGGATCCCAAATTGATTTATTATCATATCATCCAATGTATTTTAAAAAATTAGTCAATAAAGAACAATGGGTTCAAGCTATGAGCGAAGAAACTGATGCAATCTATAAGAACCATAGATGGAACATTATAGATTTTCTAAATAGGGAAAGTAAGCATTGGAGTAAAATGGCTTTAGGAAAAAATAATTCACGAGAAAGCGAAAGTTGAAAAGCATAAATCATATTTGTTGCAAAATGATTTTCTTAAGAACTTGGAATTGATTATGGAGAAACTTTTTCTCTAGTAGCAAGGTTAGAAATATTTAGAGCAGTTTTGGCACGTTTATCTAAAAATAGTTTGGGTGGTTATCAAATGGATGTTAAATCATGTTTTTAAATGGAAGACAAATGATTTTAAGTTATTATTCAAGAATTGATGCATCTTAGAAGAATTATTGGTTCAAGCTAAGAGTAAATATATTGATGCAATTTAGAAGAACCTCACATGCGATGTTGTGTATTTTCTAATAATGAAGATAGTGATGAAATTTAGAAGACATTAGGGGAATTTTGAGGTCTAAAATGGGCCTCCTAAGGAAATTATAAAATAATAGTGGAAATAATAAAATAATATTAGATCATATCATCAAATTTAAGAGGGAAAAAATAAAACTATTTTTGAAGTTGTATTTTCAACTTATCTCCATATGGGTTTACTCAAATTTCAAGTAGAAACACTTGTTTCATGCAAATTTTGATTCCTCATCCAAGGGGTACCCGTGCTCCATACTTTCGATGTACCCTTATATACGAAAAATGAGAAATATATGAAAAAGGTGATTGCAATCATGTTTTTTCATGTATTTTTCATTTTCTGTGTAGCAGTGTCCATCGAAATTATGCAACATGGATACTCCTTGGATGGATAATTAAATTTTGCATCCAACAAGTATTCCTGCTCAAAATTCGAGTAAAACATTAAGGAGATAAATTGAAAATAGAAGTTGAAAAAATACTTTTATTATTTTACTATTTTTCAATATTTTTACTTTTTTACTCCAAAAATGATGAATCATCCCCAATGGTTCACATCATCACCTTGAATTCTATTGTTTATTATAAAGTTTATTTGGTTGTACTTTTTTCTTATGAGGCCCATTTTAGACCTCAAAATTCCCCTAATGAAAACGCATAGGATGTTGTAGATTTTCTAACACGGAAAGTAAACATTGGAGAAAAAGGAGTTTAGAAAACAAAATTTCATGAGAAAGAGAATATTGAAAAGTATAAATCTAGGTTTGCTACGAAATTCTCTATAACTTGGTATTTATTATGGAGATTTTTTTGCTCCAATAGAAAGGTTAAAAATTTTTAGAGAAATTTTCGAAATTGTAACCCAAACTATAATGAATAAACTATAATGATTTCAGTTCAAGGGCTTAGACTACATAGTCTATAGGTTGAACAAAAATTCTTATAGTGTGAAGCAAAATCCATAAGCTTGGTACAATGATATTGGTTTAGATTTAATAAACAATGATTTTAGTAGAAGTAGTATCGAACCCATTGTTTACTCAAAAATATATCAAGAAGGTGATATTCTAAATTTCTTTGTTATGTTTGATCTCATGATACGTATAGGAAATTTAATGGTGTGTGATTTTAAAGGATACAAGAAGACAACCCTTTTATGCCCTATAATGATCACGAAAGCTTTTAGAACCCAATTTTCCAAAGTCAATCATACCCATAAAAATGGTCCTTTGAGCTAACTCC
Source organism: Pinus albicaulis (assembly GCA_034641835.2). Classification (NCBI taxonomy): domain Eukaryota; kingdom Viridiplantae; phylum Streptophyta; class Pinopsida; order Pinales; family Pinaceae; genus Pinus; species Pinus albicaulis. Next base: position 1,691,023,073 of record CM076575.1, on the reverse strand, counting down.
TCTAGTTTTTCCATTTTGAAAGCACTTTTTCCAATGCGAAATCATAAGTGTGGATGTAAAACAATAAACTGATTGAATTTGGATCACTTGTGGTGTGAATTTAGTATGGTAGGCATCCATATTTTGGGCAAGGTCATAAAAAATTGACATGATTTCCAAATGGAACATTATCTTTTCAAGAAATTAGAAGTGAACAAAGTTTATATCATTAGAAATATATTGAAGAGGTTATTTGAGTGGATGCCATAATTTTGGGTCTCTAAATGATGTGTCAAAGTAGAAATTTTTTTATACTTGTATCATCTTTTTAGGGGAGCATAGGGAACTAGGTTGGGGAAATAACACTATTCCTAATGCATCATAGACATGGCACTTAGTGTACACAAATATACGTGCACACACACACACACACACACACACACACACACACATACACACATGCACACTTATTATTTAAATTATCATCCACAAGTTAGAATGTAGATAAATTTGTTTTCATTGAATGAAAAATGTATATTGGGTCTTCTTAAAAAGTACCCCAAGCACATAGTGGCTTAGACACCCACCTTCTGTGTGATTTTCCCACACCCGATCACCACTACAAAAGATACTGCAAAATAATGTATCATAAAATGGGCTACCACCATCATTTTTTATGTTATATTTGTGCCACTAAATGTGTTGGATTTGTGTTGTACTTTTGTTTTTCAACCAGTTTTTGGCATTTTATTTTCTCTTTTTCTCTTGTTGGTTGCGCTCTTTCTTTTTCTAGTTATCATTTCTTCTTGTTCTCTTTTATTTTTTTTCTTCCTATTGTTTCTCTAAATCTCCCCTAGTAATTCAATTTTTCCTCTTCATTTTCTTTGTTATCCCTTGACCTTTCAATTTCCCTACTAAATTTCTTCATTTCCAACAGTTCAAATTCTCTTTCTCTTGCTTCTTCTTGGCAATAACTCTTGCTAGCAAGACCCCGGAAGCCGATGTGAATTGTGCCACTTTTCCAGTTGTCCTCCATGTTGTTTTTAAATATAGTTTTTGTTTGCTGAATATAATGAGTGGCCAACACTTTTTTCCAACTGGAAGCTTTTCATTCTTCATTTTAAATTTGTGTACATTAATATTATTCACAACAATCAATCATCACAACAAGTAATCACCCCATCCCTTTGGAATCCATGTCCCATTACTTACCCCATTTTCTTTTATGTTTTTTACATTGAATACATAAATGTAATTAATATTTTGAAAAGGTTTAGAATGGATAAAACAAACCGAATAGATGCACCAATTACAATACATATAAATTTAAGTAAAACAAATAATCATATCGATCTTGCTTTGTATGGGAGAATTATAAGTAACCTCATATATCTTATAATTAATATGAAAAATATTATGTATGGAGTAAGCTTAATCTACATAGTTATGGAGTCTCTGAAAGTCTCAAATTGGATTTTTTAAAAGAGTCGTTAGGTGCATTTTAAGTACAATAGATTATGAAATTTGGTATTCCAGTTCCTAATAGGAAGGTAGTGATTTTCTGGGTAGAATTGAAAAGCTAAAGAGTATTTTTGGATTATGCATTCCATTGAGGTATAGGTTTAATATGATGGGCATCCAAGAATCAACCAAACCATTGTGAAAATTTCTCCAGTTGAAGTAGAGAGTAAGAAAATAATGTTATTGTTATTACTTTGTATGGGAGAATTGTAGGTAGCCTCATAAATCTTATAGTTAATAGGCCAACTATTATGTATGGAGTACACTTAATTTGCATAGTTATGAAGTCTACTAAAGACTCAAATTGGATTGTTTAAGAGAGACTTTAGGTGCATTTTAAGTACAATCGATTATGAAATTTGGTACTCTGCTTCCTAAGACAATATTCTTGTTGGCTAGGAAGGTACTGACTTTTTAGGTAGCATTGACAAACTAAAGAGTATTTTTTGATTATGCATTCCATTTAGGTATAGATTTTATATAATGGTAATTCAAGAATCAACCCACCCATTTTCAAATTATCCTCACTTGAAGTAGAGTGTATAGCAACTACATCAACAATTTTTCGTGCTATATCACTAAGAAGCCTCTTAAGTGATACTGAAAAAGAAGAGAATGGTTCCAATTTTTTATAACAATAATTTTCTAGTTGCACAATCCAAGAATCATGAGTTTCATCACAAAAATAAGTACACTAAAACTTGCTACCATTTCGTTAGTGAAATTGTTAACAATTTCAACGTTTCTCTACATTTTTATTTGACACTATCTAAGAATAATGTGTTTTATCACAAAATTGATCACAAAAGTTAACATATTGACACTTACTGTCATTTCATTAGTAAACTTGTTAACAATAGCAATATCATTCTAAAATTTTATCTAGTAATTAACAAACCACAATTTTGAGTTTAAAAAGCAACACTTATACTTGTAAATGGGAAAATTAAGAGCAGTGTTAGATAATGTGATTTTCCCTTAATTAATGTTATATGTAAATATATTAATTATTAAAATTAAACATATGAATTAGTTAAATTTAAATAATTCCTCTCTGGATATTCAAATAATTATCCCAAAGATATATATATATATATATATATATATATATATATATATATATATATATATATATATATATATATATATATATATATATATATATATATATATATGAAAGAAGCATCAACGACCACGTTAATCAAAAAACAAAAAAAATTGATTATATTATTTGACTTATTTATTTCTTTTTCATCCATTACAATTACAATGAATTATGGCTTTTGGCCAGGGAGTTGCAACAATTTTCTTCACGATTATGCTTTCTTGTGTTCTCCCAAAGTCAACACAAAGTCAAATATAGATTCCATACCGTATAATGAGTCGCGACTGGAAATATTGGTAGGGCTATACATATGGTTATGAGTAACGAAAATATACCTTTGTGTGTTAGAAAATAGTAGAGCTATTCTCAGAGTAGAGAGAAAATCCGTTAAGGAAGAACGATAACAGTCTATAGACCAATTTCAAAACTGTAGTTTCCTTAGCTTCTCATTAGATTCATAAGAAAGCATAAGATCAACATATTTAGCTATACATACCAATATGAATATGAACATATTTTAACATGTTTTTCCAAGATCATATTCTAAGCTACGAGACTTATGTTTCAATGTCTATTGAAACATTTTATTCTCACAAAAACAAACAAACTAACCAAAAACTAAAATTTATTCCCGACGAGCACACATTTTACAAAACTAGCAGACATTGATGTCTATATACACTATCTATTAAAATATGAAAACTCTTTGTAATTAATGGAATTTACTAGACAATCGGTTTTCCTAGTAAAGAAATAGTTATGTAACGATGTAAAAAAGTAGCTCATATTAATTGAGGTGGCCCCAGAGGCTTGTAAATGAGGAGAGTTGTCATTGAATAATATATTTTCCAATCCCTTGCCCCGTGGAGGATTCCTTGACACCCTCTCAAGGTTTTACCATGTAAATCTTTATGTATTTACTTATGTGTGATTGATTCAGTTTCCATTCAGTTTATTCTTTATATTTATTTCTTGTTAATGTTATTTAATGTTATCCCAATACTAATAAGTGGTATCAGAACCTACAGTCGAACCGCTCCACTAGGAAGTTCATTGTTTTTCAATATTTTAAAAAAAATAAAAAAACTTGTTGTTTAAAAATCTACTACAGTCCAATTGACACTAGACCATGATGGAGTGTGAGGTTTATTGTTTGCAGAAGGAAAAACACCATTGGAAAAGGGGGCAGAGACCACTGACTTGAAATAAGAGGCTATCGGAAAAGTGAAAATAGATTTTTTGTGATCCTGCACACTGTGAGCTGCCAGAGATAAAGGGTTTGTCGTCAAGAAACCAAAGTCTATATGCTGCAGAAATTGTTGTTGATACGGTTGGAGAGAAGTCATATTATAGATTTGACGCTAAATAAATACGTGCCCAATTCGAGCCTGGTTGCAGGGAAAATTTGTCCACTGTCCAAATTCGGAGAGGCGTTGTTGGAACACTGCTATCCTCAGGAAATAAACACGACCAAAGTGGAGGAAGGAGAGAGTCGTTGTCTAATCATAAGAGCATGTTCGTTGCTCGAGAAAAAATCGTTGTTTGGTGAACGTGGCATGAACACCCTGCACGTTGAAGAAAATGGGTCCAGTGCCATGTTCCGGTTGAAGAGCCATAAATAAAATCGATTGTCTGCACTCACAGAGCATTTGATTTTTTTTTTTTTAAATTAAAGGATTCTATTACATTCAGAGAGAAATAAAAAATAAAGGGCTCAAAATATTTTATTTTAAGACTCAGATTGATAAAGGGAATTTTATTTTTCCTGTGAAAGAAAGTTTTAAAAATAAAATTAAAGGAGCTGAATTTTTTGAAGAAGAATAACTACAAATTTTAGCAGGAACTTTAATAAAATGAGGAAATCAATATTTTTTAAACCCTAATAGAAGAAGGGAAATCAAAAACCCTAGCAGAAGAGGGGAAATTTGATTTTTTTAAAACCCTAGGTGGAAATATAAGAAAGAAGGGAAAACTAGGAGGAAGATATGGCCAAAATGATGAATGCAAAGTTCGAGGTGGAGAAATTCACTTGGAAGAACAATTTCGCATTGTGGAAACTGAAAGTGAGGGACTTTCTGGTGCAACAAGGGTTATACAAAGCATTAGACGAGATGAATAAAAATCTTACAAGCATGATAGATTCAGACTGGATGGACTTATATGCCCGAGCCCTCAGTACCATTAGATTATGCCTGGCAGATGAAGTTATCTCTAATATTGTTGAAGAGAAAACAGCTGGAGGTTTGTGGGAAAAAACTAGAAAAATTGTATATGACCAAATCATTGACTAATAGAATTTATTTGAAAAGAAAATTGTAAAGTCTTCAGATGAAGGAGGGTAAAAAAGTTGCAGATCATTTAAATTTTTTTAATACACTTATTTATCATTTGATAGATATGGAAGTTAAAATTTAGGAAGATGACAAGGCTACAACCTTGTTTTGTTCTCTACTCGAGTCATGGGACCACTTTGTAACTTCAATAAGTTTGAGCACTGTTGACTCTTTGAAATTTGAATAAGTTGTGGGTGCTCTGTTATTTGAATAAGTACGAAGGAAATCCAGTATTGAAACATCTACACTAGAAGCCATGGTAGCCAGAGGTCGGTCAAAGGAAAGAGGGGAGAAATCAAGGGGTTATTCCAGATCAAAATCAAAAGGTGGCGAGAAGTGTAAAGCCAAGTTCTAGTACTACAATAAAATTGGACACCTCAAGAAAGACTGTTGGAAATGGAAGGAGTCAAAAAACCAAAATAAGGAAGAAAATCATGTTGATTCAAGTATGATTGATGAATTTTTAACTGTTGAAGCTCTACCTGTTTGTATTTTCTCTCCAAATGTTGAAAATTGGTTGTTAGACTCTGGTGCTTCTCATCACATGAGTCCGCACAGAAGTTGGTTTACTTCATATGAAGCTATAAATGGTATTTTTGTGTTTATGGGAAATAATGCATCTTGTCATACTGTTGGGATGGGAATTTAAAAATTAAAATGTATGATGATACAGTTAAAACATTATCTGATGTTAGGAATGTACCTAAGTTAAAGAAAAAATTGATTTCTTTGGGAGTTTTGGATTTGAATGGGTATAAATTTATAGGTCAGAATGGAGTGTTGAAAGTCTCAAAAGGAGCCCTGGTTGTTATGAAGGTAGAAAAGGTCAGAAATATTTACAGACTCAAATAAAGTACTCAAGTTAGTGAAGCAGCAATTGTATCAGAAAAAATAGAAGAAGGTTCTAGTCTATGGAATCAATGGTTGGGTCACATGAGCGAGAAAGGTCTTCAGGTACTCATGAACTGCAAGTTGTCTCCTAATTTGAAATCCTTGAATTTGGATTTTTGTAAACATTGTGTATGGGAAACAATGTAAACAAAGGTTCAAAAATGGTAATCGTAATAGTAAACAAATTTTAGACTACATTCATTCTGATCTTTGGGACCATCTCGTATTGTGTCTTATGGAGGTTCATTATATTTCTTAACTTTTATTGATGATTTCTCTTGAAAATTTTGCGTCTATATGTTGAAAAAGAAAACTGATGTATTTAATGTTTTTAAAAAATTTAAAGCTATGGTGGAAAAGAAAACAGGGAAATCAATTAAATGTTTAAGAACTGACAATAAAGGTGGATTTACTTATTTAGAATTTGAACAATTCTTTAAGTATGAAGTGATTATTAGACATAAAATTTTTGTTTATACTCCTCAGTAAAATGGCATTGCTGAACGTATGAATCACACTCTTATGGAAAGAGCCAGAAGCATTATCATCAATGCTAACCTTCCAAAGGATTTGTGGGTAGAATCAGTAACTACTTCTTGTTATTTAGTTAACATATCACCTTTTATTGCCATAAATTGCAAAATTCCTGAAGAATTTTGGTTGGTTCAGTCTTGTGATTATTCGCATTTGAATATTTTTAGTTGTGATGCCTATGCTCTTATTCCTAGAAATCATCGTTCAAAGCTAGATCCAAAATAGAAACGTTATGTCTTTGTTGGATATAATTATGCAGTGAAAGGATATAGGTTGTGGGATCCTTCTTCACAAAAGATAGTCATTAGTAGAGATGTAACATTTGATAAATCTTCTCCTCTAAAATTAGATGTTGGAACATTTGAACAAGAACAGGTATTGAAAAATCAGCAAATTCAATTGGATACTAAACCTTTTCCAGAAAGTCAAAAGGAATGAGAGACTTTTGATGAAAAAGGTGAAGAAGCAAAGGAAACTGGAGTAATTCCAGAACAAATTCAACAACCAGTCACTCTAAGAAGGTCTACAAGGGAAAGAAAAACACCCAGAAGGTATGAATATTATGCTTCATCTTTTTCATTGATTATTGAATATGGGAAACCTTCTTGTTATCAGGAAGCAGTGGATAATGCAGATAGCGAGAAATGGAAAAAGCTATGGAAGAAGAAATGTATTCTTTAGCCAAGAATAATACTGGGATCTTGTATAACTTCCTGAAGGGAGAAGTGTTTCTGGGTGAAAATGGTTCTTCAAGTTGAAGAGAAAAGTTGATCGATGTATTGATAGGTATAAGGCGAGGCTGGTTACAAAAGGGTATTCTCAGGTTGAAGATATTGATTTTCATGAAATTTTCTCACCAGTCATTAAACTTGTTTCTATTCGTAGAATGTTAGCATTAACCGCATTACTTGACCCTGAGTTAGAACAATTAGATGTTAAAACAAGCTTTATTCATGGTGATTTGGATGAAGAGATATATATGGATCAACCAGAAGGTTTTGTACAAGGTCACAACATCATATTAGTTTGCAATATCATGAAATCATTGTATGGCCTGAGGCAATCACCCAGGAAATGGTACAAGAAGTTTGAATCCTTCATGGTGAGCCATAATTTTATCAGAAGCGAGTATGATCATTGTGTATACTTCAAAAATTTCAATGGCATATTCATTATCTTAGTGTTTTATGTTGATGATATGCTTATTGCAAGAAAAATCATGGAAGAAATCAACAGGTTAAAGGCTCAGCTCTCTAGGACGTTTGATATCAAGGATCTTGGAGCAGCAAAACATATCTTGGGCATGGAGATACACAGAGACAGGAAGAATGGTAATATTTGGTTATCACAACAGAAGTATGTGGAGAAATTACTTGAAAAGTTCGGTATGAACAATGTGAAACCTGTTAATGTTCCATTAGCTTCCCATTTTAAGCTTTCTTTGGATTTAATTCCTAGAACTAATGAAGAAAATAAGTATATGTCTCATGTACCATATGCAAATGAGGTAGGAAACTTAATGTATGCGATGGTATCTAAGACCTGACATTTCACATGCAATTGGAGTTATGAGCAAGTTCATGGAAAATCCAGGGGAAGAACATTAGTGAGCAGTGAAATGGATGCTTCGGTATTTGATAGACACAAGTGACCATTGCATAAGTTTTTATGGTCGTGAAGTTTTAGTCTGCGTATATGTGGATGTTGATTATGCAGGTAATTTGGACAAAAGGAGGTCTACTAGAGGTTATGATTTTACTCTTGCAGGTGGAGCAATCAGTTGGATGTAAAAGCTTCAAGAGATAGCTGATTTGTCCGATATTGAAGCAAAGTATATACCTTCTTCAAATGCATGTAAAGATGCAATCTGGTTAATAGGTCTGCTTGATGAGATTGGAAGGACGCGGGAGAAAATGAATTTTTTTTGTGACAGTCAGAGTGCTATTCATTTGGCTTCAAATATAGCTTTTCACAGCAAGACTAAGCACATTGATGTAAGGTATGACTTTGTGAGACATGTAATCGATGGCAGCAAATTAATTCTCAAGAAGGTATGTACAAAAGAAAATCATGCAGACATATTCATAAAGAAAGTTACAATAAAAAATCTAAGATGGTGTCTCGCTTCTCTTGGCTTCCAGAAAAGATGATGAATGGGCATGGGCAATGGATTAGGAAATATTTTGTCAAGGTGGAGTTTGTTAAAATATGAAAACTATTTTTAATTAATGGAATTTACTGGACAATCAATTTTCCTAATGAAGAAGTAGTTATGTAACGATGTAACAAAGTAGCTCATATTAATTGAGGTGGCCCGAGAGGCTTGTAACTAAGGAGAGTTGTCATTGAATAATATAGTTTCCAATCCCTTTCCCCATGGAGGTTTCCCTAACACCCTGTCAAGCTTTTACCACATAAATATTTGTATATCTACCTATGTCTGATTGATTCAGTTTCCATTCATTTTATTCTTTATATTTATTTCTTGTTAATTATATTTAATGTTCTCCCAAGACTAATAACTTATAAGTGAAATATTTTTTAATTCTATAAATAAGTGACCATATAAGAGAATGAGCAAGGTGTCATGATCATGTTTTTCTTTATCCATGAAGGTCAAGCGATGTTGCACTATTTATTTCCATGGTCCTCCAGAGCTCTACTTGCTGAGTAATTGGAGTGCTAAGAGGGCTTGGTAGGGAGGACCCTCCCAGGGCTACATAACTGACTTTCTTGTCTCGTCTAAATGTCAAATACATAATCAACACTATATACAGAGCAATGAATGGAAATGCCAATATTACTATAAATATCACACATATTTTAGGTACACTGTTATGGAGAAACCATTTTACAAATCCGAGTCCGGCCAGATAGTAGATGTTGATGCCAATGATACACCATGACATCTCCCAAGTAACAACCGTAACCTGCGACACATAAAGAGCAATTGCAATTTATAAAAATATTTTTTAACATTTTCCCAAGCATTACGAAAATAAATTGAGCTAATAGGTGAACATAGCCCTATTAATTGAGCTAATAGGTGAACATAACTCCTTAGCTCTTGCACACTTAGTTAAATGAAAAAATGAAACTACAAGGATGGCATCATGACTCCTTCCCTTCAATCAAGAATGTAATAATTGGCATGAAACATGTTTGTCGGAACTTATACAACAATTTAGACATGCATTCAGCACAATATTTCCAATCTTTCCACAATAACCATACTACACAGAAATCACTCCTTTCAGTGCAACCCATCACCATCATATTGAAGTAATCCCTACATCCAAGATCTTAGTATAAGACCATGCATCTCATGCATTTCACATCCTCATATAGCTTGTTAATTTACACACAGTAGCATGCATGGCACAATGATTAAACAAAATCATATCACTACAATAAGAAATATTTTATGCTAGTTATTACATGAACATAACAATTTTATGCGCAAGTTGTTTCAACACCTTGTGCATAGTGACAAAAACACATTGGTCAATCATAAAGATAAACAAACCATGAACCAGGTCATCAATAAACATTATTTTCTTATCAGTAATGAAAATGGGCATATATATATATAAGTAATGTATAACTAAGTCTAGAACTATGACTCTCCACTAAACCATAAAAAACTACAACCAAGTCTCACTTGTATTTGTCACCTGAGAGTTAGATTCCAAAGATTGAGAGATCTTTTACTTCAGGGATTAAACACATCCATCAGCTAAAATAGTGACTCGAGAGATTCATCCATCTCCACCAACCAACTGAATTGAAATCAACAAAATGAACAAGGATTCTCAAGACCAAATATCTCCACCCTTCAAAATGAGACATTGTGGTTGCACCCAAGTCAAAGATTCCAAAAATCACAATAAAATCAATAATCAAAGAAACATATAAAAATCCTCCAGGAGTTTTCTAGGATCAATTCCTCCACTCGATACCTTAGGGGTTGCCAGAGAAACACCATATCTACCCTCTAGGCCAATGGAGACTCGAGAGACAATTAATTCCTCACCTGGTAATTTATTCTTACTCATTTTCCAACAGAAAACTCATGCATTTTTTTCAACACTTTTCTTGGAATTGGATTTCCTCTTTTTCTCTTGTTTCTTGCGCTCTTTCTTTTTCTAGCTCTCCTTTCTTCTTTTTCTTTTTTCTTTTTTTTTCTTGCTATTGCTGCATCAAATATCCCCTAGTAATCTAATTTTTCCTCCTCGTTTTTTATTGTCCCTTGACCTTTCAAATTCCCTACTGATTTGTTTCATTTCCAGCAGTTTAAAATATATTTCTGTTACTTCCTCCTGGTAGTAACTCTTGCAACCAAGATCTTGGAAGCTATTGTGAAATGTGCCACTTGTCGAGTTGTTCAAGTTGTTTTAAATGAAGATTTTGTTTTCTTAATGCAGTGAATGGCCAACACTTTTTCCAATTGGAAGCATGTCATTCTTCATTTTAAATTTTGTACATTAATATTATTCGCAGAAAGCAATCAACCAACAAGTAATCCATGTCCCATTGCTATGGAATCTATGTCCCATTACTTAGTCCATTTTCTTGTTTGTTTTTAAATACTTACATTTCATACATAAATGTAACTACTTGGGGCTATAACACTAATATTTTTAAAAGGTTCAAAATGGATAAAACAAACCAATAGATGCACCAATTACAATAGGTATAAAGTTAAGCAAAGAAAATAATTCTATTGATCTTACTTTTTATGGGAGAATTGTAGGCACCCACATATATCTTTATAATTAATAGGCAGAATATTATATATGGAGTAAGCTTAATTTACATATTTATGGAGTACTCAAATTGGATTCTTGGTAAAATAATCTTCAGGTGCATTTTAAGTACTCTAGATTATGAAATTTGGTATTCCACTTCCTAAGACAATATTCTTGTTGGCTAGGAAAGTAGCGATTTCCGAGATAGCATTGAGAAATAAAATAGTCTTTTTAGCTTATGCATTCCATTTATATATAGGTTTAATATAATGGGAATCCAAGAATCGACCAACCCATTGTCGCAATATCTTCAATCGAATTAGATTATGTAGCATCTAAATCAAAAAAAATTCATGTTATATCACAAAGAAGATTCCTAAGTGATATTTCAAAAGAAGAGAATGGTTCCCAATTTTTATGACAATAATTTCCTAGTTGCGCAATCCAAGAATCTTGCATTACATCACAAAAGTAAGTAAGCACACTGACACTTGCACTTGCTCCCATTTCATTAGTGAACTTGTCAACAATTTCAACATCTTTCTACATTTTTACTTGGAACTATCAAAGAATAGTGTATTTCATCACAGAAGTAAACACATTGGCACTTGCTATCCTTTCATTAATAAACTTGTTAACAATAACAAAATTATTCTACAACTTTACCTAGCCATTTGTAGGCCACAATTTTGAATTAAAAAACAAACACATTGATACTTGTAATACATTGATACTTATAATACTGAAAATTAGGAGGAGTGTTGGATAATGTAATTTTCCCTTAATACAGTTGACTTAATACCTCTCTGCATATACATACATATATATATAACCATCAACATCAACGACCACGTTAATCAGAAAATTTGATTATATTATTTGGCCAATTTATTTCTTTTTCATCCCTTACAACTACAATGAGTCTTGTTTTTGGCCAGGAAGTTGCCACAATTTTCTTCACGGTTTTGCTTTCTTTTTTCTACCAAAGTCAAATACAGATTCCATACTGTATAGAGAGTCACGACTGGAAATATTGGTAGGGCTATACATATGGTTTTAAGTAGCGAAATTATACCTTCATGTGTTAGAAAATAGGAGAGCGATTCGTAGAGTAGAGAGCAAATCCGTTAAGAAAGAACGATAATACTCTATAGATCAATTTCAAAATTGAAGTTTCCTGAGCTTCTCATTAGATTCATAACAAATCATATTTAGCTATACATAACAATATGCATATGAACATATGTTAACATGTTTTTCCAAGATGATCCTCTAACCTACGAGACTTATTTTTCAAAGTCTATTGAAACATTTCATTCTCACAATAACCTCACTTCATAAACACACAAACTAAACCAACAACAAAAAGCAGTCTCTATACACTATCTACAGCCTTCACGTATAGGCGAAACATTTTTTAATTCTGTATGTAAGTGACCATATAAGAGAATGGGAAAGGTGTCATGATCATCTTTTGCTTTTTCCATGGAGGCCAGGCAACGCTGCACGATATTTATTTCCGAGATCCTCTAGCTCTCTGCTTGGTGAGTTATTGGAGTGCTAAGAGGGCTTGGCAGGGAGGACCCTCCTGGGGCTACATAAGTGACTTTCTTGTCTCGTCTAAATGTCAAATACAGAATCAACCCTATATACAGACCAATGAATGGAAATACCAATATTGCTATAAATATCACAGCTATTTTAGGCAGACTGTTATGGAGCAACCATTTTACAAATCCGACGCCCAGATAGTATATGTTGATGCCAATGATACACCATGAGATCGCCCAAGTAACAACCGTAACCTGCGACACAAAGAGCAACGGCGGTTTATAAAAACTTTTTCAACATTTTCCCAAGCGTTATGAAAATAAATTTTGTTTGTGCAAGCTGGTAGCAGCTTACTGGAATTGAGTTCTTGTGAGGACCCATCTTTACGTCACTACTCGTGAACTTCAACAGTGGAATCATTGAAAATGGTAATAAAAAGGATAATATCATCTGCACGGAAACCGTACAAATGTTATTCATTTTCGCTAGGAATTTGGATTTGTGCATATAGGATAATATAAGAATACAAGTATTACTATTTTTTTCAAAGCTTAAATGTCTCCCTAGAAAGGATGATATCATCTGCACGAAATAGATACAATTATTATTTATTTTGACAAAGTTAAGAGAACAGGGAAAAGATGTTTTTTCAAAGTTCGCAGTATTTTACGAATTTGAAATATGGGGGAAATTTTTTTAGGGTGGTTTTTCCTAATTAGGGTGTAATTTCAATTAAATTTTCAAATGATTTCAGTTAATTATGATGTGATAGGGCATGATAAGGTGAGTTATCTTATTTATTCGCTAGAGATATCAAATTGTTAAATTTGAATTTTTATTTAAATTTATGTTTTAATACATCACATTTATATTGTTTAGTAGAGAAACTATTTTTCAAAAATAACATTAAAATAATCTTTTATCATAAATGTATATGTAAAAAAAATAAGTATTTTATTTTATTTTATTTTTCAATATGAAAAGAGTTTGAAATTGAAAGAAATTATCTAAATTTGTTTATATGTTAGTGGATATAATTTAATTAATAAAATATCTAATTATAATAATTCAGTAGTTGAGAAATTCTAGAGACTTGTTTATTATGATTGAAGATCTTTTCAATATTGAAGTTTTGGGTGAACATTTCACTCATTTTCACATAAGCTTTGTGTATGATAAAAATATTACATATCTTTTTTTGGTAAGTGATAAAAATACTACATATCAGGAGAATATAAAGGAATAATTTAGCCATTAGAGAAGGTCAACAAAATATAATTCAAAATTAAATTTAAAATAAGAATTAAATTCTTTCTTCTTTTATATTCTCTTGATTTGCACTCTATTCTGTTATCCAGAATTTCTCAATAAATTATTAATATATCTAACTGTGAAAACATTCACATTATAATAATTAAGCTATATATATATATATTATATAGTTTTTAAAATTTAATTAATAGTAATAGTAAAAGTGTTATTATAACTTTTCAGGATATCATCATCGCATATATATTAAAGAGTATATACCACATTATAATTTCAAGATTCATGTTATAATTTGTGTACCTCATTTCAAACCTATTATTATTATTATAGTAAAACTTATTTCATGTTAATAATAAATTTTATTATAATTTAATATATATTAGTTTATTATATTATTTAATTAAGTAAAATTGAAAATTAGAAGTTATAAGTATATGATTATAAAGAGAAATTTATTTGAATTATTTTTTTTTTTTTTTTTTGGAATAGGGTTTTTTAAATTTTAATTTAATGATTTATTATTATTAGATAAATGGTAAGAAATTAATCTCCACCAAATATTCTAGAATATTCTTAGCAATATACAAAAATTAAAGTTTGAAATTTATCTTTAAAGTAGTTATGTTTTTTTTTACCTTTTCATTAAATTGATTAAATAAAAAAAAATCATATGAAGAAATCCATATGAAGTGACTTATAAGTTTTTAGACATATGGTATTGGTAAATCATGATATTGTAACAAAATAAATATAAATTAAGTATCTCTATAATAAAGTAAAATAAACTCTCCATAAATAAAAATCTTGTTCAATATTTTTTTAAATGTATATATATAATTAAATTATATCAGTTTTTGACAATGTCCAAGATTTATCTATTTATATCGCCTCATTTAACATTTGCATTTAAATTTATAACCTAGCTCAATATTTTCTAATAGTTCATTTTTTATTATTTCAGAAAAAAATAAGATAAAAACTATAAATATGAAAAATATAAATAATAAATAATTAATGCAACTATAATATAGATTATCAGAACGTTGACTTAGTTGTTACTCAAATTCTAACTAATAGCATAGAGATCAAAGCATACCGAGGAAATAATAATCAGTTTTCCTGCACCAGAAGATCCAGACACGATAGCAACTACCAGAGATGGGATGATGGCAACGGACCGTGTCATGAGATTACGGAGCCATAACTTCATTTTCAATTTGATAAATCCCTGTAAGAAAAAGACTCACCACAGTTCAGAGGAATATTATGGAAATTAGACAGTCAAAATTCAATAATCCTTTCTCTTCAACTTCGGAGAAAGATCAGTTCATAAAGCACCTCCATGATAAACTGCCCAGCATATGTTCCTGTCATGGCGGAGCTCTGCCCAGATGCCAGTAGTGCAATTCCATAAAGTATTGAGCTCCAGCTCCCTAGAACACTCTGAAGAGGACAAAAGAGTTTTTTCAGTTTATCCATTTAGGAACCTCCCGTATTAAGAGTATGGCAAACTCCTCTTCCAAAAATGGGGAACGTTAAGTTAACGGGTTTGGTGGAATTAAAAGAAAATACACGAACTTCATTGTCTAAATTGAAGCACAATCGATACACCAGGAACTAAGTGACCAGAGGTCTCTATATTTACTAACAAAATTTCTACAGCCTTTATAAATCTAATAAAAAAAGCTAAAGTTCTCCTGATTCGATGAGTCAGTTTCCCTTCAACGTTAGGATAAGGGTTTGAAATTGATAAAATATGACTTTTTTCGGTTGAGCTAGTTTTCAGTGAGGTAGTTGACAGATAGTTTTCAGTACAAGTTATTTTTAGAAATATATTTTGAGATAGCAGTCATAAATATATTTTTTGAGAAAATTTAATCTATTAATATTAGCACACATTAAGGGGCATCTCTATTGTGGTTTGAAGCTTGCAGCTTTAGCAAGGCATCAGTGGTTTACAGTCACTTCATTAGAAATTTATGTCTCTTTAGACTTCTTGGCTTATGGCATTCGCTTGCAGGAGTAAAATTTTCAGTAGTCATGGATTTAGCAATATTAGTTTTTTACGTTTTGAAAGACCTAGATTATTGAGTTTTGTTAACCATACCAGTTTTACATTTCATTGGACCTAGACAATTGAGTTTTGTCAACCATACCAGTTTCTTTTGTGGCTGACTCTGACATGACTCAAGTTAAATAGTGATATCTAATTTGGTTTTGTATAAAGTCATCTTGAGGAATAGAAATTTAAATAAATAAATGGTAAGAATATTTTGATTTATGGTTAACGATGGGAATTTTTTTTTTTTAATTTATTGTAAAATTTTATTTAATGATAAGAAACCCATACATTCTTTTAAATTTAGGATAGATAAATGCAAACTAGCAAAGACAAACCAGAGAGAAAAATCAGTACGATATATAAGGATCTTGACTTACTTTCAGTAGAAAAGATGAAGTATTCAGGTCCAAGTTCGCACAATTCGCTTGATTTTCCGGAGATAGGGTTGTTGAAGAACAGACGGCCCCGGTCAAAGAAGTAACAGCCACATTGATGACGAATGAGATAAATAGAGCGATTCCAGTTTCTATGAGGAAATATCTGCACGCTGACTGTAACATAGATAACATTCCAAATCATGTCATAGATATTTGATTTGATTAGTGGAACATCAATATATGTATGGTTTCAGAGCTGTATAAAAGGTTGAAATGTACGTACATTAATTGCATCAACATTAGGTTTTACTTTCCTCGTGAGCACCAAAGCAGAATGAAGAAATAGATTGTGCCTGGACATGGTTGATTATATTATTAGTTATATGGTTTGTCAGAAATGTTTAACAGAAGACATTCATGATGAAAGAAGGCCATTGGGTATCATTGAAATGCATGGGATAGACTGGATCAATTAAACATTTGACAACTTGTGTAAGCTAATATTTTCATAGGATTAATAAAAGGAAAAACGATAGAACTTTACGGAGTAATCAAGGCTCCAATTAGTGAGATGGCCAGACCAGTGGCACCTTGCCCACTTAACTGAGGAACGAACATTCCTTTAAAGAGCTCTCTGGGTTTAGGTTTTGCATATACCAGCTCGGCAAGGAAAGCCCCCAACATCGTAAACAGAAGAAGAGCAATAAATACCTCCAATTTTCTCATCTGGATTTTATTATAACACATGTTAAAAGATTTTCAAGGAACAATGCTTTGATAAGAAAATTAAAAAGTAATCTAGTATGAAAGGACATGAATGAAATATAATGGAAAAGATATAGCACCCCAAATCTTTCTAATCCAAGAAGAAGGAGCGTACTGACTCCAGCTATGAGAACACCAGCCCAAATAGGTATATGCAACAGCATATTAAGAGCAAGAGCAGTTCCAACAACTGTCATAAATACAGTGTAGCAGCACGGTAGGTAAATGAGAAATTAATTACCAATATGTTCACTAAAAAGCTACGTCATAAGCAGTTTGCAATTTAAAACCAAAAATCAAAATGGAAGATATTTACAAAACACATTATGCTAACCTTCAGGAATATCTGCTGTAGTAACAGCCAATTCTGATAGCAGCCATAAGACATAAGTTAATTTCCTTGGATACTCTTCTCTGTAGTGTTGCGACAGATGTTTACCTGTGATGCTAGCACTTTCATGGGTTAGGATAAATACTTTGTTAGGAAAATATCAGCTCATATAAGTGCCTAAGAGAGGAAACCGAGGGTGGGTCTCTGGACAGACCTGTGACGACTCCTAAATTCGCTGCAAGATATTGTATAAGGACGCCAAAAACAGACCCGACTAATATGATCCACAGTAGCTACAAAAAAAAAACATATACAAACAATGAGTCGATAGTAAAGTTGCATGATTATAAACGGTAGTCCCTTCGATCAGCTCATGGCAATTTTACGCAATCAATAATCTTACTAATTAGTCATTTCTTTATGTTTATTATTATAAAATATCTTAAAATCTTATGAACATGGAATCAAAGTGATATTATACTCTTAAATCATAATACTATATTATTACAAAATAATATTATGTGAAAAAATTATATAAAAAAATTAACTTATGAGTTCAGAACTTTTTAGTAAGAACGAAAACTGTGAAATGGAAATCACAAACTCCTAGAAATTGTTTATGCACGCGTATGACACCAAGAACCTGATATAAAAATATAAAATTAGAAGAATTGGATAGGTTTATTTTAAATAAATAAGAAGTTGTATTATCAATCATAGAAAACCATATAGTTATTATTAAAAATATATATATTATTTTGAAATATAATTATCAAAATAAATATAATATTTTATTTTTTATATATATATATATATATATATATATATATATATATATATATATATTAATGGGTGTTCAATGTAATGTGAATTTATAACAAAATTACAAGATTTAAAATTCAATTTTTATTTTTTTTTAATTTTATTAGGAGAGAAAGACAAACCATAAACCCTAAAAATTTACTAATAAATTCTTATAAAATAATATATATAATAATATAATTATAAAAATTTGAAATAAAATTTAAAAAATAAACTTTACTATCATATACCATTATACCTTAGATATACCTTCTTATAGAAAAACACTTCGAGTACACGAAATCTCTTTTAATTTATTCTAAACTGAAATTAATTTTATATATATATATATATATATATAAATTAATTATTTATATATATAAAATTAACATTTTATTTATATATATATATATATATATATATATATATATATATATATATTAATTATTTATTTATATATATAAAATTAACATTTCATTACTAATAGGAAAAAAATACAAGTTTAAGTTCTGATTTACTCTTTTTATAAAACATTTATAACAAAATCCAATATAAAATACTTTAATCTTCTTCTTATACATTTACATTTATATAAAAATGAGTATTTCCTATTACTTTGTATATATTTTTCTATTCAGATATATATAAAATTAGTTTTGAAAGTTAGTTTAATTAGTAGAGTCTCAATCAAAGTATCTCTACCATATAATAGATGATTTAATTCTCTCAACATTCTTAAAGTTAGGCTCCATAATTAAACATATAGAAAGTAATTACTCTAAATAAATTTACATGATACAAATATCCTTTCAAATAAATCCCTTACTACAAATAATGAGTAGACATACCCTATATATATATATATATATATATATATATATATATATATATATAATAAAAATTACTAAAAAAAAGTAATTTTACTATTATATATTTTTGATATACACTTGGAAAAGAAAACACTTGGGGTGAACAAAAATCTCTTTTAATTTACTTTAACCTGAACAATATAAACTAGAATCTTCCTATCATTTTTTTATATAAAATAAATATTTCATTACTCATTTAAAAAAACAAATTTTAATATATAAAAGCTATAAACTACAATCTTCTTATCATATATATATATATATATATATATATATATATAATTGTCGGGGCTTTCCATGGAACAAAGGCCCCAAGCTAAGTTGGATCTCAAATGATATTGATATTATATTGCTTGTTGAAACTTGGGAGCACGAAGAATCTAAGGTCCCTAACATAGATGGATTTGCACTATGGTCTACTTGGAACAAGCAATCCTCCTGTAATGGCATTGGGGGCATAGCTTGCTACATTAAGAAGAGCATCTCCCCCCATGCTAGGATTTATAAAAACGAACCTTACAACCAATATAGTTGGATTGAGATTACAGACATTAATGATAAAAAGACCTACATAGAAATCTATTATTTTCCCCCCATTAATTCTAACTTCTATAAGAAAAAGAATCTAGATAAAAATAGTCCTTACAATGGTTTAGAGAATGATATTTCTAGCCTAAGGAATTAAGGTAATATCCTTTTAATGGGCGACTTTAATGCTCGAAATTGAAGCAACCAAGCTATTCTTCTAAGCAATCATTCCAACCCAAATCCTCTTTGGTTAGACGAAGACCTTACTCTGGCTAGCCAATACAAAAGGAGCTCTGAAGACCTTGGGGATAATTTGTTTGGGTCGGAGCTAATCAAGCTCTGTAGTGCTTAGGATCTCATAATTTGCAACGGTCTAAAGAAGTGGCCCAATTCTAACTAGATGACCTGCATCCATGGGCTTGGCAGCAGCGTGGTAGACTATGTTATTTCTAATCTCCCTTTATACAACGAAATAATAAATTTTGACATCTTAGACGACCACGAGCCTGACTCTGATCATAGGCATTTATTCATAGCTCTCAATTTTGTCATGCATAGAGATCCCATAGAAGATAATCCTTATAGTCAAAAGAACTTAATCTTTTATAGAAATAAAAATGATCTCTTTCTAAATGAATTAAAAACTAATTTTCTTCCTTTATCTTGTATAGACAACATAGATGACCTCTACCATAATTTTACTACAACCCTCTCATATTCTATTAACAAGTTCTCAATTGAAGTCTCAATTAATAAAAGAAATAGCAAAACCAACCCATGGTATGACAAAGATTGTAAAAGTGCGAGGAGAGCAATTAAGGAAGTTGTTGATGAATCTTTCAAAATTGACAAGATAAAAATCTGCAAAGCCCTAACTAAAAGGAAAAAAAGGAAACATATTCAGAAAAGATAAGAGAATCTCTTACACCTCTCTAAGGTGGTTCCTGAGAAATTCTGGAGGCAGATTCTAACTAGGAAAACTAAATATAAAAATAAAATTACTTTGCACGACTGGAATTGCTATCTTAAAAAGCTTTATGAATCTCCAAATGCCAGGGATAACTTTGAAACCCTAATCACAACGAAAGAAGTTTTCTCATTATACGACATTAATTTTGGGGTTAAACGCCTGGCAAATGGGAAAGCTAAAGACATTGAAGGTTACTAGGCGGAAATCTTAAAAATTGGAGGTCATGTCCTCATCCCCCACATCCAAAAGCTTTTCAACCAAGCGGTTAAGCAAGGGTTCCCTAAACCTTGGACTCAGAGCCTCATTATCCCTATTTTTAAAAGTGGGGATACAAATAACCCCTCTAATTATCAGACAATTATGATTAGCCCTCTCTTGGCCAAGTTATATGGTATTATTTTGGAAAAGAAGTTGAGAATTTGGCTTGAAAGTGAAGGTAAGTGGGCTAAAGGCCAAGTAGGTTTTAGAAGACAACACTCAACAACAGACCATCTCGTTACACTTAGGATCATTGTGGAGGAATTCCGCAATGATAAATCCAATCTCTTTTGTTGCTTTGTGGACTTTAGAAAGGCTTTCGATACGATTCCTAGAAACAACCTATGGAATAGATTAGAAGAGCTAAATGTTCCTTTCGAGCTAAGAGCAGCTGCTATAAGGTTATACGAGAATGCAATTGCCAAGTTAAAGAGAAATGAGGGGTGGTCGAAAGATATTAAGTGTAATATCGGAGTTAAACAAGGTTGCCCCCTCTCCCCTACCCTATTTGGCATTTACATCGACAAGCTAGAAGGTTTTTTAGAGGAAGCAGGATGTGTTGGCACGATCTTAGCTAGGATAGTCATCATCCTTATTCTCTATGCTGACGATATCTCGCAAGGTGACCATCTGATCTTGATAAGCAACTTAGACTTCTTAAGGATTTCTGCACTACCATGGGTATGTTTGTTAACACTGACAAAAAAAAAGTTATGATTATCAAATCCAAGAAGGACACTTACGCTAATTTTATGTATGACAATGGTAACTTGGAGGAAGTGTCTTCTTACAAGTACCTAGGAATTGATCTTCATCACAAGCTCAACTGGAACTATAGCATTTAGAAAAGGATTAATGGGGGGTGGAAAGCTTATTTTGGTCTTGAAAATAATTGTAAAACGACAAACCTCGTAATGTGGGATAGAAAAAAGTTCCTCTTTGAAACTTTAGTCACTCCTGTTATCTTATATGGATGTGAGGTTTGGGGTTGCAACATCTCTAGAGAATCCTGGAGAAAGATTGAGCAAATCCAAAAGCATTTTATAACGTATAAGCTTAAAATTAAAAGCAATACACCCTATCCTATTCTCCTTATAGAAGTGGATCTTTCCCCTATCGAGAGCCTAGCTATGACTAGGCTTCTATTGTACAAGCACAAGCTCAATAGCATAGGAGACCATAAACTTCCTAAGCTAGCTTTAAATTCCAGCCAAAACCACCTAAGGCTTAAACGAGGTTGGTATAAAAACACTAGGGCCTGGTTAAACCATTGGGACATCGACGAGAATGTTGCATTGCAAAACATTAATAACATTAAAAAAATTGTTACTTCTAAGTTCAAAGAAAAAATGTGGTGTGAGAAAGATCTAGCAACTAAAAGAAAATTAAGATATTATAAGGAGGTCGTCAACCCCACCCTAGAAGATCAAAAGTATCTCTTTGTTTTAACTAGCTCAAAGAAGAAAATTAATATAGCCAAGATTAGAACGAACTCTAATGAGCTCCATAGTGAAACAGGTCGTTGGACAACTCCTAAAACACCATGGATGGAAAGGATCTACCATCTCTATGAGAATGTGAACATCGGGGATGAAAATCACTTCCTTTCATAATCTTTAACCACATTAGAGCTCAATTTCTTAATCTTTGTTGCAATACTGACCTTCCTAGCCTTTTAAGATGTCAAAATTATAGTGAGCTCAAGAGGCTTCTCTCCAAGCTTTTCGAGCATAGGAATAAAATCTTAAATCAAACTAAATAACTCTTTTCTTTAGGTCAGATAGACCGAAGATTGGTCTCAGTGGACATTAACCATCATCATCATCATCATCACAATCTTATTTCATATATATATATATATATATATATATATATATATATATAACATTTCATTATTCATCCCAAGAAAACATAAAAAAAAATTATAAAATTTAAAAAAAAAAATAATTTTACTATTTTTTTTTTTTGTAAGCTTGGTAGTTCTTTTCATTTTTTCAATTTTTTCTCTTTTTTTTGTTACTCTATTTTCATCAACATGTCCAGATACATCATCCCTATCGGGGAAGGGAATTGAACCTATGATGATTGCTATAACAGCACGTCTCATCACCATTTAACCAAAACACCATTGACAAAAATAACCTTACTATTATAAATCTCTCTAAAATAAAATAAATAAACTTGTGATACACACTTTTCATAAAACAATTCTATTTCTCAAAATCTCGTTTCATTTGTTCTAAACGAAACAATATAAAAAAATCTTCCTGTTACATATATATATATATATATAATTTCCTATCACGTTGTAGTATTGTTGTGCTGGGATATACCTCATATTTATACTGCGCCCCTGCCTGCAAATCGGACTCCACTGAAATACAAGGAAAATAAACAATAATCAACTTATCAGACTCAAGTGCGACAACGAGAATTACCAATAACCAACCTATAACTCCCTTTTTTCGCTCACGGCTCACAAGAAATATGAAATTTGCTTACCGCATCCAGGATCAAGGAAGGCGATGGCGATCATAATTCCGGGTCCAATATACTCTAATAATTTCTTCCATGCAGGTTTTGCTTTCTGTAATATTTCTCACATAAAAACAATTAAAAAGCATGATAAGTGACTAAATTTTCGAATTCTTTTGCTTAAAAATCAAAATACTTCATCGCTTCAGCCAATCTACCAAATTTTAAAAGTAATATTTAACATTTTATAGAATACGATGCGGCCAACTCGTTCTCACGCCAACTTAAGTTGAAAGGTGATAAGGAATGTTCCTATTCTTATAGCTGGAAATAAATTAAAGAAAAATGTTCCTATAACTGAAAACGTAACGTACTGTTACTATAACTGGAAACTAGTGGGATGAATAAAACTATATTGATTTGCAGAACTTACCTCTTCTGTTATCTTAATGCTCTCTGATATGGACTCTATTTCTAGTGCGGCGCTGCCTTCTAACTGCTCAGGTCTCTCTACTGATCCGTCCCTCATTGCTTTCGAGTCTGGAGTCCACAGTCAGTCAGCACCTGATTTTGGAGGCGAATGAGATTTCCACGAAGGTCATGTGAAGCACTGGATCTCGTTCTCACTATATAAACTCCCCGAAGTAGTCAAATAATGAATCAAAGGCGCAACGATGACTGGCAGTCGGCAGAGATGGTCCCACTGTTTGGCGCCACCAATCACTGTCGCTTTTCTCGCTCTACGTAGACAACACAGTTGTTTATTAATTGGCCGATAATAGTGGTAACCTGTCTATGTCAAGCGAGGGAATATTCCCACTCTCAACATTAAAATATATATTCGATCTTTTTGTGCCAGCGTGGGGAGTTTTTACATTCTTATTTTTCCAACCACTTTCACACATACGTTCTTGGTATATGTGAAAGCACTGAACATGATCTATTATATTATTTCCAACCACTCTATTTTTAAGTATATTGGAAGGTAAGTCTGTTTAAATATTTAAGTTTTTAATTTCAATATATGGCATGTCTCCCTATTATAAGTAATCCAAATATAATATTAATTCACTTAAGGTTGATTCCGATGTATTCACTTATCCTTGCGGATATTAAGAATTAATTTTAATATTAAATAGGAGAATGGTTTACTATTTACCAAATATTTTTATAATTGAAACAAATTCAATAATTAAGATGATAAGTCTCAATTGGGTTATGATATGTTTTTCTATGTTTTCCACTATTTTAAAAACAGGTCTGCAAAAAATGCAAATTAAGGATTCACTTTCAATAAAAATGCAAATTAAGGATCGGCTTTCAAAATGCAAATTAAGGATCCACTTTCAACGCATCAGACTCCTTAGGAAACGTTGTCACGGAATATTACTTAAATTTGACATCATGATAACTAACCCTCTATATATATATATATAATAGCTGTGTATTTATAAAATCACATAACATTTTAATTATAAAGTATTTTCTATAACAGCTTTTTCATCAAGATAATAAAGACATAAAGCATGCACATGTGAACAGCAATTCATGTCACTTGTGAAGTATCTTGACATATATGACATACCAAGTTCCGACATTGATGATGACATATAAGATAATTTAAAACATTGTAAGGAAACCTTGTAGCGTGATGATTATTTTAACGGAATTGCTTTTTAAATTCCAAATTTCAGTGGATGATGAATATTTATTTAGAAACACTAATACTAGAATTTGCACTTCATTAAAAAGTGTGTAAAGATGTATTCATAGAAACGTAAATGAATGTAAAGTGACGCATAGGCAGTATGTAGGAAATTGATTGAATCTTGATAAGCGTGGATAACTAGAAAGTGATGACAGATCATAATAGAAGTATGTATTTGTTCTAATTTAAAACTTGAATGTAACAAAATTGTTTGGAAATTTAAAGATCTTGAAAATTTTATAATGGCAAAATCAAGATATAAAAATATTTTATTAATCAACCATCTGAAAAGGAGAGTAGTTGCAAAGCCTTAACTGCAATAAGTACATTTATACTACATGACCTAATCACTGTGAAAATGTAAAGTATCTATGAACATTTTGAAAATTATGAGCATCTAGGGTGCAAAGGCTCCAATAGAACATGTGAAGGATGCTTAAAGAAACTGTTTACAAGTTCTTTAAAAAAAATTTCTGTGAGGGTAGGTTCAGATAGCATTTACAAAGGGAAGAGTGGCAGAAACACTTTAAAATAGGCTTTGAACTCATCAATGGAGGCATATCCCTTGGAGGTGCTCCTCCTAGCATTGAATACATTAGTAAAGTTCGCATAATACAAATGAATGGGAAAGTACCAACAATAGATTATGATGGAAAAATGGGCAAGTGTTGGACAAAGTCTATGAAGGGATCATTTCTAGAAATATTGAATCTGCATGCTCATCCAAGCCACACACAAAAAAAATCTATAACTTATGGCTTACACTTCATGGTAGTTAAACTATGGTTTTAGTTGAATTTTTATATGAATTGAAAGCTTTTGTAAAGCCTCTTTTTCATGGTCGTAACATGATAATATTGCTACAGGATTACCTAAATCGAAGTGTTCCTTCAATATCCAGTAAAAGTGACCTTTGGGAAAACTCGGAGACTGGAAATAGTGATAGCACACATGCAGATCTTAGCCTATTGAAGAGCCAAAAAATATACTGAGAAAGGGTTCTCTCACTTCAGATCTACAAATCAATTTAAACAATAAATTTCATATCTATACATATCAATGTTCGAAACAAGTCATACAACGAGTATGAGTACTCAATATAAAATGTTTTTTCTGAGTTGAAAGCTTGACCAAAAACAACCATTGAATGGAATTGATTTGTGCAACCTTTGGAGTTGAGTGGTCATATTTTCTTGTTTGTTGGGGGCAAAGATGGCCTCTGTTTGGCCTATTTGTTTCCAAAAAAATGACATACCATTGAAACCCTTCTCCACACTTGGAGGTTGTATTCACTTTTGAGGAGAAGCGTGTGATGTTATGCACCTTGTGCTGCCTATAATTATGACCTGTCATGGAGGACTAAAATCTTGTTGAGTATGCCCCTAAGTATAGGAAAGACATGTATTTACATGTTATGAAGAAGCAGAGGAGAAGACAAAACTTATAAAAATCCTAGCCTTAAGTGCCTATTCCAATGAAATATCTTCATACACTATATATACATGTCAAATTAAGGATCCAATGAGTGTCAATAAGCCTCATAATTTTCTAGCCATACCAAACATTTCAGGAAAATGTAAGAGGATCAAACGCTAAAATTCTTATTATATATCAACTATGACCCATATACATTCAATGCGCAGAACATGGAAAACCTCAGGAATTGTGTAGGGATTTCAATTAGATAATTTATAGTGAAAAATGTTATGGGGGGGTAATAATTTTGTTACTGTAGAAAGAATTTGTACATGTGAAGTAGGCTTAAATAAATTGTTTACAAGTTCTTTAAAAAAAAATGTGTTTTATATTTTGCGAAGGTAGGTTCCTATACCATTTACAAAGGGAAGAGTGGCAGAAAAACTATTGAAACAGGCTTTGAACTCATCAACGGAAGCCTATATCTTGGAGTTTCTCCTTGTAGCATTAAATACATATGACGAAGAAGAGCTTGAAACTCCAGAGTACTGATGTTGTTTCCAATGATTCTATTGATTATGCCATTGCCAAGCTTGAGGTCTTTGAAAAAACAAACCCTGTCCAAGGAATTTTGGGATTCAAGCCATGAATTTTTTGACTTGTTTCGAGATTGAAATCGGGAATCATCCAAGGAAAGTTGGGGTTGCGTTGTTGGTAGTTGATTGCCTATTCCAATGAAATATTTACATAGACTATATATACAAGTCAAATGAAGGATCCAGTGAGTGTCAAGAAGCCTCATAAGTTTCAAGCCATGCATCATGAAGCTCAAGCCATGCTACACACCATTCACCAAACCATTCATAAAATCAGCACATCGTGTCTCAAAACCATTCACCCACATTTAAATCACTTACCATGAAACCATGCTTATCACACAAAACCATATGCTCCTCCAAACTATTGATGATTTACAGAAACGATGTCAACCACCAAATTCACCAACTAACAATAGCATGTAATTGCACTAAATATTCTAAGTGAAATCCTCAACAATTTGAAACCATTGATGGTTTTACTAATACCATACACTTAAGGTTTAACATAATTCATTATTGACTTTAGACAGGCGCAAACACACTTACCATCTGGGCGAATTTTATTTACTACCTCTCAACATAACATTTTCATTTTGGTGATTTCCACCAACATAAAGGAAACTTCAAGATTCAATGACAAGTTTTTCCCTTATCATCCATTGACTTGACTTAGAATTTATATGTAATTAAATGCATTCCTCTTCCAACCAATATTATTCTATAATGTTAGCATAAACTATGATTGTGTTTTTTTATAACAAAACTATAATGCCCCTCTCCCTGAACTTGTGATGTGGGCAAGGAACTCACCTTTGCATATATCGTTTTGTATAAACTATGAGATTTACACCATCGTAATGGTAGTGCATATGTTTGTATTTTTAATATATTTAAGCCATAGTAATGGTGCTTACGCTCTCATAATTTGACTCTTTTGCCTACACATATACCTATGATATGGTATAGATTAAGTAAGCACTCAATCACAATGCTATATTGAATGTAAATGATTTTTCTCTATGATACTCTACGCCTTGGTACTTGATTTTCCTCCATCATATAATCATTCACTAGTAAATAAAAAATGATCCACACCCTTGTTACATACACCTGGAAGTCACACAATAAACCCTTATATATTAATGCTTCTGGTAGATATAATAAGAATTTCACAATAATTAAACTTTGATTTCGATGAAAATGCAAATTCTAAGCTGAGTAATAACTAATTATGGACAAAACATAAATTAATACTCAGAGGAAGAAACAACTGTAATGAAATATGCAATTCAAATAATTTTGAATAAGTACTAACTATAAAATAAAAATAAATGGTGACAAAATAAATAAATAAATACTGCTAAAAGAAGCAAACAATTTTACTATAACAAAGTATTAGAAACATGAAAACTAAATAAAAGTAATATGAAATGTAAAATAAAGGATCAAGAAAATGTGGCTAATGTGGAAGGGTATGATTAAAGAGTACATATGTGGCCTGTTTTGAATGATTTTCAAGTGTACGAATAGGCCCTAGATTTTGGAGTTTCTCATAGTTTACTTCACCAGCCACACTTATTGGAAGCATTACCTTGAACCTCGTCTTTCCATCATTAGGGATAAATTTGTACAACAATCAGATTATGTCTATATAATCTTGAAATAAACAACATCTTAAAGACAAGGTCCATGGCCAAAGGAAACTCTTAGCACAAAAATTAGCTTTAAAATCAAAATATAAAACTTGTTTAAAAACAAAATCTTAAACAGTAACATATGTGCATAGGTTTTAATGTAAAACTAGTGTTGTTTCTACCTAAAATCATACAAGAGGAGTCTAACAATTCCTCCCATATAGTCTAGACAAACATTCATTCATTCCTTTTGTAATATTTGTTTTGATAACTCAGTAAAGGTTTATAAATATTTTGTGTTGAAATGATGATGAGAGAGCTTTGCGTAATCGAAATCTTTGGATTTCAAAAAGAAAAGAATCAAAAGAAAAAATCAAATAATTTCCTGCTTAAAGTGCACCAATACTAACCTTGTATATAAGCAATCCCCACAAAATTGGCCTTGACATAAGCCATATTTCTTGCAATGTGTCAGTAGCCCAAGTGTCTTCTGCCTAAAATTACAATAATCAGGCAACCAATCTTCATGTAAAATGTTGGTCATTGAAATTTTTTCACAAGACCCTACTCTAACTATGGGGCACAAGAACCTCAACCATACAAGCAAAATTATATATTATTAATTGGCAATTATCTGAAATAGTTGTCGCAATATCTATAGTAATCATTTTCCATCTCAAAAAAGGGTTTTTGTAATTAGTTCAAGGGACTAAGAACAACATTACAGACTAATGAAAAAGAAAAATATAGTATGATTCTCATCAATTCACTTTTTGAAAGAGAAATTCTCTCCAGTAATTAATGACCACGTCAAATATGGTACAAGTCTCATAAATTTAGTTCTTCAAAGAGCATTATTCTCCAGGTGGGTGACACTTCAATCTAATACACCGTGCACTCATCCCTAAGGGAAAATTTCATTAGAACAACATAGCATCGAAATTCCATTACCTGCACCGATGACATGTATTTCCCCAAACAAAGTCATAAATCATGTTTCCATCAGGCCCATACCCATCTTGGAAAAGAACCCATTCAGTGTCGCATGACCCTAAAATTTTCTTGTGCTCTTCTGTGCAAATCTCAAGTTTGTTTCCCTCTTGAAGTGGGTGAATGGACATCAAATTAGAATTTTCTTTAAACATTGGTGGAATTTCCACATATGAAATAGGGGTAACATTTTGCAACCTTCAAATCAAACAAATGTAAAAGAATATTTATTCCTTGAAAAGTTAGTTACAATGAAAAAAATTGAAGCTTCAAAAAAACCAAATATATATATATATATATATATCACTAAATCCCTTACAGAAAAGAGGAAGGACTTAATGGCCAAAACCGAAATCAAGTGGTGAAATAAAAAAATAAACCTAAAAGAAAAGAAAACATTGTGAGTGGGTTGAATAAGGGGTTACCTTGAAGAACGCCTAGAAGGTGTGGGGTTCAAAACATGCCTACTCTCCGGAATTGCACGGAATGGCCTTTGGAACTTTGCAGAAATCCACTTGGATAGAATTTGGCATAGATTAGGCAAGCCCAGCTGCTCCATTCGCTTCTTGTTCTCCTTTATGTGTGCATTCCTGATATGCTCATAATCTGCTATCTGCGGCTATGAATGTCCTCCCTCCTCCATTTCTGCTGCTACTTTGATAAAAATACCTCAGGCTAGGCAGGGAAGGGCAGAGTTGATGGTAAGTATAATTGTCTAAGAAATCTCCTCCTCTAATTGTGAGCTTTTCTTCTCTACCGTGATATAATCCACTACAAATATTACATCTTGTTCACCTACTAAGTTGTGATATAAAAGAACACAAATCAAACTCATTACACATTGAAAGAGACATT
Organism: Pinus albicaulis; assembly: GCA_034641835.2. Lineage (NCBI taxonomy): Eukaryota > Viridiplantae > Streptophyta > Pinopsida > Pinales > Pinaceae > Pinus > Pinus albicaulis. The sequence continues at coordinate 1,690,992,504 of CM076575.1, read as the reverse complement.
ATGTGAAAGAGCCATTACACAGTGGAGTGTGATAGTTCTCCGTGGTATGCAGTGAAGGAGGTGGTGTGTGATAAAGTAACTCGTTCGTACGACAACCCGTATTGGCCAGGTGTAAATCATATTCTTTTTTAGGCCGATGAATCTACTACAGTGTCTTGAGGAACAACCTCGTAATAAAATGCATATCGACATAATGAATAATTCATATTTACTCTACTTCATACAATTTCACAAAATAATATGATTTTTTTCTAATTATTATTATAATAGGGTATTAATAAGAATTTTTTATTTTTTTTAAGAATTTTATAAATGTTATTTAGAATGTTTTTATGAGATAGACATGTTTATTTAGAAACAATGTTTTTACAAATTTTATTTCATTAGAAATAATTAAGTGGATGGTAGGATTTAATCTATATAATTTTATTTAGTAGTGCACGTAAATTAAAGGTTGAGATTTATCTTTAAAATGGTTTTGCTGCTTAAAATGGTTAATTAAAAAAAAACATATGAACAAGCGTCATATGAAGTGAGTTATGGTTTTTTGGATATGTAGTATTGATAATCCATGGTATTGGCCCATGGTATTGTATCAAATCCTATTTACATATTAACAATTTTCATATAAAGTAGGGGAAAATATCCATGATTAAAAATCTTGTTTGATGTTTATTTTTAAATGTATATATGTACAACTTATATATTTACTTTATAAAATTAGCAATAATAATTCTAATAATTTGAAATAAAGTTATAATTTAGTTATTTGTTATGATATTTTTAATTTTAACATGTGTCATGAAGTTACTATTTTAACGCTTATTATGGATTGATGCATATATATTTCAAGGAAAATATAGATTTTAGGGCTAAGTGGCCCCTTTTTTTGTCGATCAAAGTCGAGGTTATATTATCATGTCAAAATTTACAGTAGAAGCCAGCATAGCTGAATTACATTCAGGAAACCTAAAAGGCATGCAGTGCCTAGAAAGACTTGGGTGCTTTCCAAGGCATCCGATGCTCTTGGTTATTAACTGCACAAAATTAAAAAATAACCAAAATAGAATTTTAAGCATGGAGGAGGGTACAGGGGACCTACCAGAGGAGTCACGAAGAGATGTCCTTGATTGTGCATGTGATAGTTGATATGGTCCACTTGGGCCTTGAGAGCTTGAAGGTGGTCATGAGAGTGCCTTAGAAGATGACACAAACTCTCTAGAGCTTCGAGGGTCTCATTCTACAGGTTTTGAACAACATTAATGTAGGCCACAAGTTAATTATGATCATCATACCTTTGTTCACGCAAAGTTTCCAGGCTGAGCTAGATCTGCTAGATTTGGGCAGAAATTGCTTCAAGGGTGGCCGGAGCCTCAACCTAGCCCAATGACTGAGCTCGAGAAACTACCATTGCCGCCACCGAATGTTGTCTCTCAATAGATTTCGAGTGTGAAATCGAGTCCCTGGATGCCTAGCGATTTTCCATGCTGCATCCAAGATCTCCACGTCATGCTTGGCCTCACTCGTGTGGCATGCAGTCATCTAACACTCCCTCACCCTTTGTTAGGTTGCAGCACCAAGTCACTCTAGGTACAGCAACCCCTAAAATCCATGCATCTTCCCCGCAACCTCGGCAGAGTTTATCACTGTCCACGTCTCGAGCATCGTGGATGAGAGATAGAATACCACCACCACCAGCAACACTTCCCTCAGATGAGGTGCGAAATCGCCACCACCCGCATATGCTAATCACAGGAGAGTTTGAGTGCTTAGTAGGCCCAAGGCAGAAGCGCCCTAGGGCCTGGCTAGTGAAGGACCTTTCTTGCGCAGTCTACAGACTGTCTTTTATTGTCTGGGCTAAACACCAGAAAAAACCATCAAGAGGCGCTCCCTCCGCTGAGAATTCACCCTCACCACCTTCGCCCGTCTCCTAGTGCAACATGTTCTTGCCATTTCCAAGACTCCTCCTGGCTGCAAAGTCCCGCCAGAGCTACCCAGCTGAACTTGCACCCACCTTGTTTCCTGCCAGTGAAGCTCAAGCCAAGGCTTGAGAGCTAGCTTCTTCTCGTCTCTGAAAGCCAAAGCACCAACCTTTACCATCACTCACGAATACTGAATGGGATGTCTCATGTCCATTGCGCACTTAACTACAATCACCACTGTCGTAGGATCACCTGCCCCAAGGACTATTACAGCTCGAGCGCAGGAGGGTGATGAATCGGCGAGCGCGTGTCTAAGGGCCAATCCAGCCTTAACTATTTTATGCCCACTTTTCCTTGTGATTGGACACCCCCAACGAGGAGGGCTAAGTGGATTTTAATTGGTAAATCTAATGATATTAAAATTGACCATTGTAAAGTAATTAAAGCAATAGAGCTTATTATTCTCCTTCACATACAAAGAACCTTCAATTTGGAAGTGAAGCTAGACTTATCTAAGCCTTGGTTGCAGTGTCTCATTATACCTATCTTTAAAATTGGGGATAAAAATATTCCTTCTAATTATAGGACCATTATGATTATCCCCATTTACCCAAGCTATACGACATTATTTTGAAAAAAAAAATAACTTGTGGCTAGAAAGACATAATGAAATATCTAAAAGCCAAGTAGGATATATCATTTATTTTTGGACTATCTTGTTACTCTCATGATCATTGTGGAGTAGTGTTGCAATAATAAAGTTGATCTATATTTTTGTTTAGTTGATTTTAGGAAAAAATTGACACTATTTTCCCAAAAATATTTTAACACCATTCCCAAAGAAAATCTTAGGACAATGCCAGAAGAGAGAAGAGAAAAAAGGAAACTAAGATACTACGAGACGATCAACAAAATCATGAAAATCCAAAGGATCTTGTTGTCTTCACATTGATTAAATAAGAAAAAAAATATCATGAATCCTATAGTGAAACTAACCTTTCATTAACCAAAACACGATGAAATGAATGAGTCTATCATTTTTATGACATTAAGAAGGTTGAAGAGGAAAATCATATTCTATTAAAATTTCTAGCTTATACTAAGATTAGATTTAAATTTTAAAATACTTGTTCATGATTTAACTCAATATAAATATGGTGATCTTCAAATGCTTTCGAGTACAAAGAAAATTGAAAAGTATTCCAAATAATTTGCTACTTTTATAAAGTTTTGTAAGTCATTTTTTTTTAGTGTATATTAATCATATTAAAGGAAATTTGATTTTAATGAGAAAACATTGAATTTTTATTTCATAATGTGTAAGCCAATCAAAATCCTTTAAAATTCCAAAGAGATACAGGCATGACTAAGCACTCACAAATTTTTTTAATAATATAATTTATTTACCTTAAGTGTGAATGCTGCCCAAGTGACCCAAAACTAAATTAAATATTATAAATAAAATTAATATCTTATTCTATAGAAGTTAGAATATCAAGAATATTTTTAATGGAAAGTAAATCATAGGTTGAGTGTGATTTTTTGGACACATATCTATTTTAAAATTTAAATTTACATTTTTAATTTAAATTATATCTATATATATATATATATATATATATATATATATATATATATATATATATATATATATATATATATATATGCATTTATTTTGGTAATTTATATTTAAATTTAATTTAATTTTTAAATTTGCATTTAAATCTTGTGTTAATAAATTAATTTAAATATAAAAAATATATACCATTATTTACTTTTAATGATGTGTAACTAATTTTAATTTTAAATTTTCCTTTTTAATTTAAATTTGGGTAATTTAAATTTATCTTATGAATTTAAATTTTATTAAATCTTGTACTAATAAATTCATTTAAATATATGATATATACACGATTATTTTGAAAAAAATGACATTTATTTGGATAATATTGATAAAAGTAAAATAATGAAAATGATATATTAAAAAAATGTCTACATAACATTATTTTATTAATTTCATATTTTTTTTCTTAGATGACTATTTTTTAGTTGAAAATTTCTCTAATATTATCATCATTACATTTACTTTTAATATACATTATCATCATCATTTAAAAATAGAAACATTTTATAATAAATTTATCAAATTATTATTTATTTTAAAAAATTAAAAGGTATAATTCATCTTTCATTCTATCATTATTTGTTTTTCAAAATATATTTTAAATGATTATTTAATTAAAAAAATAGATATTAACCTGAAAATAATATACCCAAATTTGCTAATTTTTCTTTAAAACCCATTATTATATACATAAAAATAAAAATCAAATTTATTCTCAATAAGTGAATAAAAATATATAGAAATATATTTTATGCTTTTTTAATATTCAATAGTTTAATAAAATTACTTTAAATTATTGAATAGTAGTTCTAGAATATATTATTTGAGGGTGATTTAAATAACTATAATTAATTAAACTTTATTGTCATATTTTGCTAATAATTTAACGAATTAGTTCAATGTATATTATTTATGAGGAAAAAGTTTATCTTTGAATTTTAAAATTTTATAAAGTTAAAATGAATCTTTCAAGTAGTCAATTAGTCAAATAAGATTAATAGTTGCAACACATCATGTTCTTTGTCTTTACTGGTAATTAATTAATTAATGTTGTATCTTTTAAGTGGAGCCCACAATTTTTTGTTATTAGAGAATGCATGCATTTTCACAATGTATCGTTATTTCCACCTCCTCACATGTGTATCCCACACAATTAAATCCACCTTCAAATAGATTTCCTTTGTACGTATTTACTCTGCACAATGAAGTCTACCTTTTCATAGCTTTGTCTGCACTTCTGCCTCCACAATATTTCCACATCTCGCACAATGAAAAAATTATTTGCGCCTTTGTATTTCACACAATGAAATCTAAATCCTAATTGTGCAGAGTGTGTTATTATTTGATTTGGCACAATGAAAGCTAAAGTCAAATTTTACAGAGTGTGTTGTTATTTGAGAACGTTTTGTTTTTGCACTCTACTCAATGAAACATTTATTTCTGTCTCTGCATTTCATAGAATAAAAAGTTAAACCATGATTATATGAAATATGTGAAATTGATATATTAATTTTGTGGCACTTAATTTTCCATGTATAAACTTGTTCCTAATATGAATTTTAATTAATTTAATATATTTTATTTTTAATTGAGTTAATTTCATTGTGCGAAGTTCAAAATGGCAAATGATTTCATTGTACGAAGTGCAGAGGCATAGAGGAAGTTTTTATTGTGCAATGTGCAGAATAAAATGACACATAATTCGATGATTCTTTGACGAATCAAAGCTAATGAATATATTTTTGAAAACCACTCATCAAACCATCATACTTCGCACCCATTATTAAAAAAAATAAATATTATTCATACCATTAACATCTAAAATACAATTAAGCAATTTTATTAAATGGAATCGAGGACCAAGTACATAGACAAAAATTAAAGTTCCACAAAAATAATATATGAATTCCACCATGAGGAGTAGAAGAAGCTTTCAGTGATGGGAGTGAAAAAATGTGGTCGCACATAAGTGTAGAAGAAAAATGAAATATTCTTCCATACCTCCGATGTCTACATAATGAAATATAAATCCTAAGATATGTATACTTTGCAATCATTATAGTAGTTCCCTCGGGTTCACTTCGAGCTGCAAAGGAAGAATTAATAAAAGTTTACTCCTCACCACTACCCTATGCACAATGAAACCCAAGCCCTAAGCATACACACTTTGGAATCATTGCAGCGGTTGTCCCAAATTCACTTCGAGATGTAGAGGAAGCTTTCAATCTACAAAGTTATGAGGTGTGTCAAAAAATTTCATTATATGAAGTGCAAAGGTGGGAAGGAAACTTTCATTGTGTAGAAAGAGAAAGGAGCGTAGAGTAAGCTTTCATTCTTATTCTTTCGCACCTACTTCTTCTTGCACATATTCCTGTCTTGCAAATTCTTTGTTCTGCACACTAAAAATTTAAAATCTTAACTCAATAAAATTAACTTAATCAAAAATAAAAGATTAAGACACATAATTATTCGCATATATGTAATTTATATAATTAGAAATAATAATTATAATAATTTGAAATAAAGTTATAATTTAGTTATTTGTTATAATATTTTTAATTTTAACATGTATCATGAAGTAACTATTTTGATGCTTATTATGGATTTATGCCTATAACGTTCAAGGAAAATATAGAGTTTAGGGTTAAGTGGATTTTAATTGGGAATACTAAGGATATTAAAAGCCATCATGCTAAAGTAATTAAAGCAATAGATTTTATTCTTCTCCTTCACATACAAAGGACCTTTAATTTGGAAGTGAAGCTAGACTTCCCTAAGCCTTGCTTGCAAAGTCTCATTGTACCTATCTTTAAAATTGGGGATGAAAACATTCTTTCCAATTATAGGACCACTATTGTTATCCCAATTTACCCAAGTTGTATGGAATTATTTTGAAAAAGAAAAATAGCTTGAGCCTAGAAAGACACAATGAAATAGCTAAAATCCAAGTAGGAGATATCATTTATTTGTGGACTATCTTGGTACTCTCATGATCATTGTGCAGTAGTGTTGCAATAATAAAGTTGATCTCTATTGTTGTTTAGTTGATTCTAGAAAAAAAATTGACACTATTTTCCCCAAAATAATTTAACATCATTCGCAAAGAAAATCTTTGGGAAAGACTAGAAAAGAGGAGAGAAAAAGGAAACTAAGATATTATGAGATGATCAACAAAATCATAAAAATCCAAAAGATATTGTTGTCTTTACATTGATAAAATAAGAACAAATTCTCATGTTTCCTATAGTGAAATTAATCTTTGGTTAACCAAAACACCATGAAATGAAAGAGTCTATCAATTTTATGACATTAATAAGGTTGAAGATGAAAATCAAATTCTCTAAAATTTTCTAGCTTATACTAAGATTAGATTTAAATTTCAAAATATTTGTTCACCATTTAACTCAATATAAACATAGTGATATTCAAATGCTTTCAAGTACAAAAATAAAATTCGAAAGTACTCCAAATAATCTCCTAATTTTATAAAGTTTTGTAAGACATTTCATTTTAGTGTATTTAAACCATATTCGAGGAAATTTGGTTTTAAAAGGTTAACACTGAATTTTCATAGCATTATGTGTAAGCTAATCAAAATCCTTTAAAATTCAAAAGGGATACAAGTGTGACTAGAAACTCGATTTTTTTTTAATAATATAATTTACCTACCTTAAGTGTGAATGGTTCCCAATTAACCCAAATCTATATTAAATATTAAAAATAAAATTAATATCTTATTCTATAAAAGATATAATATTGAAAATATTTTTACTAAAAGGTAAATCATGGTTTGAGTGTGATTTTTATGATACATAACTAATTTAAAATTTACAATTATTTTTGTGAGGTTATTCTGAGAAAAATACATTTATTTGAATAATTTAAATGTAAATTTAATTTAAATTTTAAATTTATCTTTTGAATTTAATTTTTATTAAATATTGTGTTAATAAATTAATTTAAATATAAAAAAAATATACCATTATTTCCTTTTAATGACGTGTAACTAAATTAAATTTTAAATTTATTTTTTTAATTTAAATTTGGGTAATTTAAATTTACTTTATAAATTTAAATTTTATTAAATTTTCTGCTAATAAATTAATTTAAATATAAGATATATACATGATTATTTTGATCAATTTAACACTTATATGAGTAATTTTGATAAAAGTAAAATAATAAAAATGATATATTAAAAAATATTAAAATGACATTATTTTATTAATTTCTTAATTTTTTCTTACATCACTATTTTTAACTTGAAATTTCCTCTAATATTATTATCATTAACATTTTCTTTTAATGAACATCATTATCATCAACATCATTATTATTTAAAAATAAAATAAAATAATTTAAATATAATATATATACATGATTATTTTGATCAATTTAACATTTATTTGAGTAATTTTGATAAAACTAAAATAATGAAAATGATATCTTAAAAAATATTTACATGACACTATTTTATTAATTTCTTAATTTTTTCTTAATGACTATTTCTAAGTTGAAATTTCCTCTAATATTATTATCATTAACAGTTTCTTTAAATAAACATCATTATCATCAATATAATTATTATTTAAAAATGAAAACATAATATTTTCTTTTAATAAACATCATTATCATCAATACAATTATTATTTAAAAATGAAAACATCTTATAATAAACTTATTAAATTATTATTTATTTTAAAAAAATAAAAAATATGATTATTTATTCTTTCATTATACCATTATTTAGTTTTGAAAAATGTAATTTAAATAATTATTTCCTTTTTTTATTATTTAACCGATTATTTAATTTCTTTTAAAAAATAGATATTAACTTCAAAGACATTATACTTTGATTTTTTTTTTAAACCTATTATTTTATAAATAAAAATAAAATGAAATTTATTCTCTTTTGTATCATATAAGTGAATAAAAATATATAGAAATGTATTTTTATGTTTTTTCATATTCAGCCATTTAATACAATTACTTTAATTTATTGAATAGTAGTTCTAGAATATATTGTTTGAAGGCGATTCAAATAAATACAATTAATAGAACTTTATTGTCATGTGTTGCTAATAATTTAACAAGATAATTTAATTTAATTAGTTTAATGTATATTTCTATGAGGAAAAAGATATATATTTAAATTTGATGGTATCACTTTGAATTTTTAAAACTTTATAAAGTTAAAATGAATGTTTTAAGTAGTTTAGAAGTCAAACAAGATTAATAGATCTGGTAAATAATAATTTCTATCTTTACTGCTTATTAATTGATTAAGGTTGTGCCTTTTTATGTGGGTCTAACAAAATGTTGTTATTCGAGAATATCTGTATTTTCACAATGTATCGTTATTTCCATCTACTCACTTATGTATCCTGCACAATGAAATCCATCTTTAAATAGCTTTCCTTTACACCTTCGTACTCCATACAATATAATCCACCTCTGCATAGCTTCGCCTACACTTTTACACTCCACAAAATTTCAAAAATTCGCACAATGAAATATTTCTCTACACCTTCATATTTCATAGAAACAAATATAAATCCTAATTGTGTAGAGTGTGCTGTTATTTGATTTGGCACACCAAAACCTAAACCCTGATTGTGCAGAATGTGTTGTTATTTGAAAATGTTGTTTTTTTTTACTTGAAACCTTTCTTTGCATCTCTATATTTCGTACAATAATATCTAAATCCTAATTGTATAAAATATGTGAAATTGATATATTAATTTTGTGGCATTTAAATTTCCACGTATGAACTTTCTCCTAATGTGAATTTTAATTAATTTAATTTCTCTTATTTTTAATTGAGTTAATTTCTTTTATTTTTAATTGAGTTAATTTCATTGTGCAGAGTGTAGAGTGGCAAACGTTTTCAATGTACAAAGTGAAGAGGTGTCGAGGAAGTTTTTATTGTGCATTGTGTGGAATGCGGTGACATATAATTTTATAATTTTGTGAATAATCAAAGTGGACGAATATAGTTTTGAAAATTGCTCATAAAAACATCACACTCCACACCTAGTATTAAAAAATTTAAGGCTTAGTCATACTATTAACATCTAAAATACATATTAAATAATTTTATTAAATGGAATTGAGGAGAAATTACATACACAAAAAATTAAGTTCCACAATATTAATATTTTAATTTCACACCATGAGGAGTGGAAGAAGCTTTGATTGTTGGGAGTACAAAATGTAGTCGCAATAAGCGTAGAAGCATAAAGAAATATTATTTCATACCTTCGATGCCTACACAATGAAATCAAAATCTTGAGATATGTATACTTTGGAATCATTATAGTAGTTCCTTCGATTTCACTTAGAGATGCAAAGGAAGAATGAATAAAATCTTACTCATTACCACTACATTATGCACAATGAAACCCAAACCCTGAGACATACACAATCATTGCAGCGGTTGCCCCCAATTCACTTTGAGATGTAGAGGAAGCTTCAACCTGCACAGTTCTGAGGTGTAGAAAACAGTTTCATTATACAAAGTGTGGAGGCAAATTTCATTATCTGGAACAGAGAAAGGAGTGTAGCGAATCTTTCATTCTTCTTCATTTGCACCTACTTCTTTTGCACATTGCTTGTTTTGCAAATCCTTTGTTCTGCACACTAAAAAAATTTAAAATCTTAAGTCAATGAAATTAACTTAATAAAAAATACAATATTAAGAGACATAATTCTTCTCATATATGTAAAAAATATATATTAAATTTATATAATTAACATAACAATTCTAATAATTTGAAATAAAGTTATAATTGTGTTATTTGTTATGATATTTTTAATTTTAATATGTATCATGTACTAACTATTTTAATGCTTATTATGGATTGATGCCTATATCTTTCAAGGAAAATGTAGAGTTTAGGGCTAAGTGGCTTTTAATTGGGAAAGCTAACGATGTTAAAATCCACCATGCTAAAATACTTAAAGCAATAAATTTTATTCTTTTTCTTCACATACAAAGGACCTTAAATTTGCAAGTGAAGCTAGACTTCCCTAAGCCTTGCTTGTAGAGTCTCATTGTACCTTTCTTTGAAATCACGAATAAAATAAATCCTTCTAATTATAGGACCATTATGATTATTCTCATTTACCTAAGATATACGACACAATGAAACAACTAAAAGCCAAGTAAGAGATATCATTTATTTTTGGACTATCTTTTTTCTCTCATGATCATTGTGGAGTAGTGTTGCAATAATAAATTTGATATATATTGTTGTTTAGTTAATTTTAGAAAAAAAATTGGCAATATTTTCCAAAAAATATTTTAACACCATTCCCAAAGTAAATATTTGGACAAGGCTAGAAGAGATGAGAAAAATAAATAAACTAAGTCATATATTGAAACTAATATTTGGTTAACCAAAACACCATAAAATGAAAGAGTATATCACTTTTATGACATTAAGAAGGTTGAAGATGAAAATCACATTCTCTAAAATTTTCTAGCTTACACTGAGATTAAATTTAAATTTCAAAATATTTGTTCACCATTTAACTCAATATAAATATGGTGATCTTCAAATGCTTTCAAGTACAAAAACAAAATTCTAAAGTATTCCAAATAATCTCATACATTTATAAAGTTTTGTGAGTCATTTCGTTTTAGTGTGTATTAATTATATTAGAGGAAATTTTATTTTAAAAGGTTAATATTGAATTTCCATGTCATAATCTATAAGCCAATCAAAATCTTTTAAAATTAAAAAGAGATATAGGCGTGACTAGGCACTCACAATTTTTTTTAATAATATAATTTACCTACCTTAAGCGTGAATGGTGCCCAAGTAACACAAAAATATATTAAATTAAAAATAAAATTAATATACTTTTCTATAACAATTATAATATCTAGAATATTTTTAAAGGTAAATCATGGGATGTGAGGAAATTTTATGACACATAACTAATTTAAAATTTATTTATTTATTTTTTAATTATATACGTGTGTGGTTATTTTGATAAAAATGTATTTATTTAGGTAATTTAAAATTGAATTTAATTAAAATTTTAAATTTACTTTTAAAATTTAATTTTTAATAAATCTCGTGTTAATAAATTAATTTAAATATAAAAAATATATACCATTATTTACTTTTAATCACTTGTAACTGATTTAAATTTTAAATTTACTTTTCTAATTTGAATTTGGGTAATTTAAATTTACTTTATAAATTGAAATTTTATTAAATCTTGCACTAATAAATTAATTTAAATATAAGATATATACATGATTATTTTGATAACCGTCACATTTATTTGGGTAATTTTGATAAAAATACAATAATGAAAACGATATATTAAAAAAATGTTTACATAGAATTATTTTATTAATTTCTTATTTTTTTCTTGTGTGGCTATTTTTGAATTGAAATTTCTTCTAATATTATTATCATTAACATTTGATTTTAATGAAATCATCATCATCATCATCATCATCATCATTGTTGGGTATGTGCTATATTCTTTCCACGATTAGTCACATGTGCGGGGGGGTTTACAGGGGGGCAAAAACCCCCCTTGTACGTTGTATCAAGAGTAACAAGGGGGTCACAGGGGGGGACGGAAGCCCCCCCCCTATCCAGGGATTCGCGGGGTTTGGGGCAACGCCCTAGGAAAATTTGTTTTCCTTATTTTTCGGTGCGCGGACCCACCTATGTTTTTGTGCATGGGTTTGCACATGGTTTTAGGGCATGATGGTTTTTGGCTCCTGGTATTTTGTAGATCCGTTCAAGGGAACTACGGTTATGTTCTAATCCAGGGTTAATGGATTGGGGTTTATGAATGCTTCAGCATGTATATATATGTGTTCTAACACTAAAAGGAATATAATGAAAAATCAAGCTGGTAGTCCCAATTTGATATCCAGGAGAAAAATCTTTTTGTATATATTTTTTATGTTTTATGCTCTCGTTATTGTTTATTTTATATTTTTAAGAATTTGTTTGCAGATAATTTATGTACAAAGTTAAAACCGCCGCCGCCGCCGCCACCACCACCTAAAAAATTGTAATTTATTATTTCATTATGCCAATATTTATTTTTTAAAAATATGATTTAAATTTTAAAAAAAAAAAAAAATATTAACCTAAAAGCATTATACTCTAATTTGTTATTTTTTCTATAAAACCCATTATTTTATACATAAAAATAAAAATCAAATTTATTCTCTCTTATATCAATAAGTTAATAACAATATATAGAAATATATTCAATAATTTAATAAAATTAGTTTAATTTATTAAATAGTAGTTCTATAATACATCGTTTGAGGGTGATTTAAATAAATATAATTTAAAAAAAAAAATTATTGTCATGTTTTTGCTAATAATTTAACAAGTTAAGCTAATTAAATTTAATTAGTTTAATGTATATTGTTTATGAGGAAAAATATGTCTATTTAAATTTGATGGTATCTCTTTGAATTGTTAAAACTTTATAAAGTTAAAATGAATCTTTTGAGCAGTAAATAAGTCAAATAATATTAATAGCTGTAATACATCATAGTCTTTGTCTTTATCACTAATTAATTGATTAAGGTTGTGCGTCTTTATGGTGGGCCTAAATTTTGTCGTTATTTGAGAATGCTTACATTTTCACAATGTATCGTTATTTCCACCTCCTCACCTATGTATCCTACACAATTAAATCGACCTTCAAATAGATTACCTTGGCACCTTCATACTCTACACAATGAAATCCACCTCTGCATAGCTTCGTCTACACTTATAAACTCCATAAACTTTCCACAACTCTCACAATGAAAATTTTCTCTACACCTTCATATTTTATACAATGAAATCTAAATAATAATTGTGTAGAGTGTGCCATTATTTGATTTGTCGTAATGAAAGATCAATCTACATTGTGTAGAGTGTGTTCTTATTTGAGAACATTGTGTTTTCTCACTCTTCTCAATGAAACATTTCTTTCCATCTCTGCATTTCATAAAATAAGAGCTAAACCTTGATTGTATGCAATATGTGAAATTGATTTTTTAATTTTGGGCCACTTAAATTTCCACATACGAAGATATGAATTTTAATTAAGTTAATTTTTTTTATTTTTCATTGTGCGGAGTGCAGAGTGGAAAAAATTTTCATTGTACGAAGTGCAGAGGTGTGGAGGAAGTTTTTATTGTGCAATGTGTGGAACACGGTGACATATAATTCGATAATTCAGTGATGGATCAAAGCTAACAAATATAGTTTTGAAAATTTCTCTTGAAACAATCATACTCTACACCGAGTATTAAAAAATTAAGGCCTAGTCATACTATTAGCATCAAAAATACATATTAAGCAATTGGATTAAATGGAATCAAGGAGCAAGTATATACACAAAAATTTAAGTTACACAAAATTAATGTATGAATTTTACCTTGATGAGTGGAAGAAGTTTTATTATTGGGAGTGCAAAAATGTGGTTTCATGTAAGTGCAAAAGAAAAATGAAAGCTTCTTCCATACCTCTGATGTCTACACATTGAAATCCAAATCCTGAGATATGTATACTTTGCAATCGTTATAGTAGTTCCCTCGGGCTCACTTTGATATGCAAAGGAAGAATGAATAAAATATTACTCCACACCACTACACTATGCACAATGAAACCAAAACATTGAGACATGCACACTTTGCAATTGTTGCAACAGTTGCCCCAAATTCACTTCGATATGTAGAGGAAGCTTTCAACCTACAAAGTTTTGAGGTGTGGAAAACAGTTTCATTATATGGAGTGTGGAGGTGGGGAGGAAATTTTCATTGTGTGGAACAGAGAAAGGAGTGTAGAGGAAGCTTACATTCTTCTTCTTTTTCACCTACTTCTTCTTCTACATATGTTTGTTTTTCAAATCCTTTTTCCTACACACTAAAAATTTAAGAGCTTAACTCAATGAAATTAGATTAATAATAAAAAATAATAATACTCATAATTATTCACATAATGTATCAATGTTATGTAAAATATGATATTTTCTTGAACTAAATTTTAGGAAAAAGGACATATAATAGGAACAAAAATAGGTTTAAAAAAGCATAGATTTAATAGCACCACCAAAGGTAAAAGTTTGGTAATATTTGTAATCAATTTGATATAGGTTCGAGAATTTAAGCATTTCGCATGAAGAAAACAATCCTTAAATTTAATCAACAATTTAGTATAACTTACTAAAACACTAATAAAAAAATACACCAAAAGAAAGAGAGTGAACGATGAATTTTCTAAGCTTGTCGAAGATGCGAATTTCACATTTTTTAATCACAAATTTTAATATAGGCTCAATTTTTTCATTTTATGAAGTGTGGAGGGGGGAGGAAGATTTTATTTTGTGGACTACATGGGAATATTTCATTATACATAATATGAAAATATGTAATTCAATAATCAAAACAATAAAACTTGTTGTACATTATTGAGTAATAAAAAATTAAGACTAAATGAAAGTGATACAAACAGCAAGAAATATTATATATCAAGCAAGTGTATATGCATAAATCTAGTATAGGTGTTGGAATTATGGTGTTCATGTGTGCATCTAGCTAATGTTTGTATTGGTTTATGATGGAAACTATCTCATGTTGGCTTTAATGTCAACCTTATATAGCCTAGCTAATGTGTTGATGCCATTATTGTAGCACGGTTACAACTGGTAGTATTGACATTGAGATGGTTATGTTGGAATTTTATCTTAATTTAATAAGGAACGAAACCGAATACAAATATAATCACAAATATAGAGATGCAACAAAAATAATTCTTCATTTCATTAATATCAAATAACTAAAATATTATTACAGATAGAATGGAAATAAACTAGCTAGGGCGATGGTAGCTTATCTCTGAGAAGATATGTGGTGGCTACATGCCTCTGAACTCTGTTACAATGAGGCTCGAAGGCCTATTTATTATTGAGAAACAATTTAAAGCCATGAACATTCAAATACCTAACCCTAGGAGATGAAATGCCAAACTATGGGCCACGTTGGGGTAAATTGGTACATCAATTTCCTGGGGTTGTAAATTTGGCATACGATCTTTGTTTGATGGACATGATACCTCGTTAGAAATATATATCTAATGAATACAACTCTAACAAAAAATGGGGATCTAAATTCTCTAAAGGTAATTTTCCCAAAAAACGTCGTCTAGGGCCTCAAAATAGGTCCGGAAGTCCAGGACCTGAAAAACTACCCAAAATAGTAAATCGTGCTACAAATAAGGAAACTGAAAAATTGAAAGAAACAATGGGGGGGATCTGAATTGAATAGATGGGTGGCCACAAATATCCACTTGGATCATTTGTCCCCCCTTAATAATTAGTGGTCCCCATTGCATTGAGTTTCTCCATGAGATGAGGAAACTTTTGTTGAACTCGGTCCTGGTAAGCTGCTTGCCTTGGTGAAGGAGTTGGCTTGCTTTGAAAACTTGATATAGTTAGATATTTTGTTGTTGGGTGTTCTTGATCTATGTGTCCATGATCTGATTGGTTGTGGCTTTTTCCATGTAGTCTAGGTTTAACACTATTGGTGTGAGTTGTTCTGTAATGTCAGATGTTTATAGTAATGGTGGAAAATATGGCCGAAGGTGATCCACATTGAACACAGGGTGTCGGCCAAAGAATGGGAGAATACTGAGCTCAAATTAATTGTTGCACACAACCTAGATAATGGTTTTAGGCCCACATCAGAGTGGTATGAGCTTTCTGATGAGCTCCATTTAGGCGTTCTCTCTCCAAATACAACCAAATATTGTCGCCCACCTAGAACTTGTGTGGCACCCAGTGTTGATCATGTCGTTGCTTGTACTTGGCATTGGAGTTCACCGAGATATCGTGGACCTACTAGCAGACATGTTGGATGTGTTCAATAAGTATGTTTTTTTTGTTAGCCTCAGACAATACATGTGAGGAGGTTGACTTGATGTTCCCTTTCTCCAAAAACTCTTCGATTTGCCTCTTGATTTCATCATTATCTACAACAAAACTTCGATAGATTGCCCCATTAGTAATTGGTGCTTCTAAGGCCAGATCAATGGACTGCTTGGCCTGACAATGTAGAGGAACCCATGTGGGTGAGCAGAAACTCTCCTTGTATTCCTCCATGACTCTTTCCATCTGTTGTTGCCGCGAAGGGGAGCCCTGTTTGGAGGTTGTGGCCACAATATTCTTCTTTCCCTATGGGAAAATCATACTGAAAACAAATTTCCTGGTTGGAAAATAATCTTACTTCATTTCTTTTCAGTACTCAAAGAGATGGCGGAAGGTGGTACTACCTCTGGTATCATGTAGAACTTATTTCCCATAGTAATAATAATAGAACGAGGCCTAGACTCATACACAACATGTTTCTTTCACAAGTATGGTTGGCCTAATAATACATAAGACACGTCAAGAGGAGAAACATCATAGAGTACCTCATCTGTGAAGGGTTCGATGTTGCATGGAAGGAAGAAGTGCTCGTTGACGTGAAGATATATTCCTTGGTGAAGCCATCAGATGGTATATGATTGCGGGTGTGATGTGGTCTAAGGTATGTCAATCCACTTCATGACCTCTTCTAAAATGAGGCTCTTTTGGCTTCCATTGTCGACAAGGAATTGTAGTGGAGAACCGTTCACCCACATCTAGGAATGGAAGAGGTGCTCCCCCTCCTCTGGATCCTTGAGCTCCTCACTCTTGAGCTTGGTGGTGGCAAAGGTCGCATTGGGTTCTACATCAATGACCTGCTTCCCATTGTCATTCCCCTTGTCTGGTTCTGACTCAAAATCAGAACATGAATCTGATTCAAATGCCTTTAGTTTGGCCACTAGCGACAGTTTGGCCTGACACTCACTTATGTTGTGAGTGGAGCTGCTTGAAATTCACACCACTTCCTCGTGTCCTTATTTGGATTTGAGGTGTTGGACTAAGTCACATTGCTTTGGATTTTCCCCTTGTTTTTTGGTTCGGGGTGCCTTTCCCTGGCTTTGGATTCGCAGATCCAAAATCTCACTTCTTCTAGTTAAATTGCTGCTTGCTTTTGGTGGCATATTGATATGTCATGCCAAGAAAGGTAATGTCAAGGAAATCCATTTCCTCCTGAATATATCTATGCAAAAAATGTGGTATTTGAGCACCAAATGTTTCTCTGAATATTTAACACCCAACTTTGTGTGCAGGGTATGGAACAAATTAATCAGCTCGTGCACATCTTGATCCCTTTGTTGTCGCAGCATGGTCCATTGGATGTACTTATCCTCATAGCTCCCCATGGGGTAATATTGTTCCTTTACACCTTCTTGGAATGAATTCCAAGTTGGTGCAGTCGAGAACAGAGATGGTTCCCTCTCGTTGTTTTTCTCACATTAGGTTTCCCACCAGTCTTTGACATGTGAGGCGGCTTTGAGGAGTGCAAAAGTAATATTTTCTCGGTCGTAGAAATCATGGACAGAGAAATACCCTTCCATAAAATTCAACCATATATTTATGGCATCTGCATCTATCTGGCCTTCAAATATAGTAATGTCAAAGTTGACTTGTATCTTGAAAGGAGTGGTGCCTTCGAAGTGGCTGTTGGATGCATATGTGCTGCTAGTGGGCAGTGGTTGAAGGAATTGGGAAAAGTTATCCATCATCGCATTCCTTTGTTTCTCGAGGGCCTCCTCAAGCAATATTTTGATAGGATATTTTGTTCCCTCATCTTTCTTTTCTTCCCCCATGGGTGGTCATCAAGGTTTGTGAGGCTCATCTTGCAAAGGTTCAACTAGATCGAGCCCTAACTCCTTATACCCCAACCTCATTGGGGACATGCGAAGAAGGATCAAGAAAGAGCAAACCGCTCTGATATCACTGATAAAAAATTAATAAGGAATGAAATAGAATCTATATATATTCTCTTTGATTCCTTATTAAATTTTTATCAGTGGTATCAGAGCGGTCTGCTCTTTCTTGATCCTTTTACAATGAGGCTTGAAGGCCTATTTATTATTGATAAATAATGGAAAACCTAAACATCCAAAAACATAACCTTATGAGATGAAACACCAAACTATGGGCCCCGTTGGGGTAAATTGGTACATCAATTTCCCGAGTTCATAACTTTGGCAAACGATCTTTGTTTGACACACATTATACTTGGTTAGAAATGTATATTTGAGGACTACAACTATTGATAGTGGATGTTGAGTCGCGAGGGATTTTTTCACAAAAAACATCGTTTAGCACCTCAAAACGGCTCCGGAAGTTCAAGACCCAAAAAATTCCCCACAATAGTAAATTGTGCAACAATTAAGGAAAATGAAAAACTGAAATAAACAATGGTGGGGTCCAAATGGAATAGGCGGGTGGGCACAAATATCCACGTGGATCATTACTCCCCCCTTAGGAAGCAATGGTCCCCATTGCATTGGGTTCCTCCATGAGATTAGAAAATTTATGTTGAACTGGGTCTCTCGTAAGCCACTTGCCCTATTGAAGGAGTTGGTATACTTTAAAAACTCGATATATTTGGATCCTTTGTTGTCATGTGTTCTTGATCTATGTGTCCATGATCTAATCAGTTGTGGCTTGCTCCATGCAGTGTAGGTTTAACTCTGTTGGTGTGATTTTTTCTGCAATGCTGGATGTTTCCATTAATGGTGGAAAGTATGGTCGAATGTGATCCACATTGAACATTGGGTATTAGCCAAGGAATGGGGGAATGATTATCTCAAATGCATTGTCTCTCATAGCCTTCATAAATGTGTAAGGCCCATATGAAAGTCGTATGAGCTTCTAATGAGCTATGGTTAAGCGTTCTCTCTACAAATGGAACCAAACTTTGTCACCCACCTAGAACTTGTATGGCATTTGATGTTGTTCATGTCACTACTTGTACTTGGCATTGGATTTATCCAAGATATTATGGACCTGCTAGCGGACGTGTTGGATGCGTTCAATAAATATGGTTTCTTTATCAGCCTTAGATAGTGCCTGTGAGGAGCTTCGCTTGATGTTCCCTTTCTGCAACAGCTCTTGGATATACCTCTTCATTTCATCATTCTCCACAACATAACATCGATAGATTGGCCCATTAAGAACCGATGCGCCTGGGGTCATATAAATGGAGTGTTTGAACTGAAAATGTAGAGGAACCCCTGTGGGTGAGGAGAAAATTTCCTTGTATTCCTCCATGAATTCATCCATCTATTGTTACCGCGTAGGGGAGCCATGTTTGCAAGTTTTGGCCACAATATTCTTCTTGCCCTGTGGGTGAATCATAATGAAAACACATTCCTAATTTGGGAAATAATCTTATTGCATTGCTTTTCAATACTCAAAGAGATGGTAGAAGGCAGTACTACCTCCGGTATCTTGTAAAACTTATTTCCCAAAGTAATAATAATAGACTGAGTCCTAGAATCATAAAAAACATGTCACTTCTACAAGCATGGTTGTCCTAATAATACATCAGACATGTCAAGAGGAGAAATGTCACACAATACCTCATCCGTGAAAGGTTTGATGTTGTACGGAAAGTGACACTGATGGCTGACGCGGAGATCTCTTCCATGGTGAAGCCACCCGATGGTATATGACTATGGATGTGTTGTGTTCGGTAGTTCGAGATGCTTCATGACCTATACTAAAATGAGGTTCTTTTGGCTTCTACTATCAACAAGGAATTGCGCTGGAGAACCCTTCACCCACATCTTGGAATGGAAGAGGTTCTCCCCCTCCTCTGGATCTACGGGATCCTCCCTCTGGAACTTGGTGGTGGCAACGATGGCACTGGGTTATAAACCAATTGGCTTCTTCCCTTTTTCATTCTCCTTGTTTGGTTCTAACTCAGAATCAGAACATGCATCTGATTCACATGCCTTCAGTTCAGCCACCAGCGACTATTGCGCTTGACACTCACTTGTGTTGTGATTGGACGTGTTATTAAATTCACACCACTTCCACGTGTCCTTTGTTGGCTTTGCCCCTTGTTCTACGGTTCAGGGGCACCTTTCCCTCGCTTTGGATTCGCGGATTGAAAGTCTTGGAACTCCATTTCCTCCTGAATGTATCTATGCAGACAGTTGTCGTACTTGAGCACCAAATTTTTCTTTAAATATTTAGTACCCAACTTTTTTTTTTGGGTATGGAATAAATTTATTAGCTCATGCACATCTTGATCCCTTTGTTGTTGCATTATGGTCCATTGGATGTACTTGTCCTCATAGCTCCCCTCAAGGTAATATTTATCCTTGATGGCATAACGCAATGAATTCCAAGCGGGTGCAGTTGAGAACAGAGAGGGTTCCCTCCCATCCTTTTTCTCGTAGTAGGTTTCCCACCAGTATTTGACATGGGGGGGCGGCTTTGAGGAGTGAAAAAGTAATTATTTCTCATTCGTAGAAATCATGGATAAAGAAATACCCTTCCATCAAATTAAACCATCTATTTATGACGTATTAATCTAACTGGCCTTTGAATACAGGAATGTCAAAGTTGACTTGTACCTTGAAAGGAATGGCACCTCCAGAGTGGTTACTGGATGTAGATGCACTGCTGGTGGGCAGTCGTTGAAGGATCTGGGAAAATTTATCCATCATCGCGTTCCTTTGTTTCTTGACGGCCTCCTCAAGAAATATTTTGATAGGATCTCCTACTCCCTCGTATTTCTTTTCTTCCATCATGGGCGACCATCGAGGTTTGCGAGGCTAATCTTGTAAAGGTTCAACTAGCTTGAGCCCTAAATATTTATACCCTGACCTCGTTGGGGACATGAAAAGAAGGATCAAGAAAGAGAAAACCGATCTGATAGCACTGATATGAATTTAATAAGGAATGAAACATAATACAGATATAATCACAAATACATATATGAAATAGAAATAATACTACATTTCATTAATATCAAATAACTGAAATATGCTTACACACAAAATGGACATAAACTAGCTAGGGCGATGATAGCTTATCTCTAAGAAGAGATGTGGTGGCTACATGCCTTTGAATTGTGCTACAATGGGGCTCGAAGGCCTATTTATTATTGAGAAAAAATTAAAAACCCTAAACATCCAAAAACCTAACCATTGGAGATAAAACACTAAACTATGGGCTCCGTTGGAGTAAATTGGTACATCAATTTCCCATGGTCGTAACTTTGGCATACGATCTTCGTTTGATGCACACAATACATCATTAGAAAGATATATCTGAGTACTAAAAAAGCTGAATGCAGATGTCAAGTTGAAAACTCACATTTACTGGGAGGTGATTTTCCCAAAACACATCGTTTATGGCCTCAAAACGGCTCCGGAAGTTCAGGACCCAAAAATCTACAAAAAATAGTAAATTGTGCTACAATAAAGGAAACTGAAATACTGAAAGTAAAAATAGTGGGAGTCCAAATGGAATAGGAAAGTGGCCACCAATATCCACCTGGATCGTTCCTCCCTACTTAGGAATAAATGGTACCCATTGCGTTGAGTTCCTCCATGAGATGAGGAAACTTCTGCTGAACTGGGTCCCTAGTAAGCCACTTGCGCTGGTGAAGGAGTTTTCCTACTTTGATAACTCGATATAGTTGGATCCTTTTTTTTCAGGTGTTCTTGATATGTGTGTCCATGATACGATCAATTGTGGCTTGTTCTATGTAGTTTGGGTTTAACTCATGGTATGAGTTGTTCTACAATGTTGGATGTGTCTAATAATTGTGGAAAGTAGGATTGAAAGCGATCCACATTGAACACTAGGTGTTGGCCAAGGAATGGGGGAATTTTGAGCTCAAATGCATTTTCTCCCATAACCTTGATGATGTTGTAAGGCCCATATTGAAGTGGTATGATCTTCCGATGAGTTATGTTTAGGCATCTCTCTGCAAATGAAACCAAACGTTTCTACCGACCTTGAACTTGTGTGGAACCCGATGTTGATCATGTCATTGCTTGTACTTGGCATTGGATTTATCCAAGATATCGTGGACCTGCTGGAGGGCGTGTTGCATGCATTCAATAAATCTAGTTGCTTTATGAGCCTTAGATAGTACATTTGAGGAGCTTGGCCTGATGTTCCCTTTCTACAAAAACCCTTCGATCTATTGTTTGATTTCATCATTCTCCATAACATAACGTTGATATATCGACCCATTAGGAAGCAGCGTGCCTGGGGTTAAATCAATGGAGTGCTTAACCTGACAGTGTAGTTAAACCCTTGTGGGTGAGGAGAAACTGTCCTTGTATTCCTCTATGAATTTTTCCATTTATTGTTGCTCCACAAGGGAGTCATGTTTTGAGGGTGTGGCCATAATATTCCTCTTGCCCTGTGGATGAATCATAACAAAAAAAAAACTTGGTTTGAGAAATAGTCTTACTTCATTTCTTTGCAGTACTCAAAGAGATGGAAGAAGACGGTACTACCTCTGGTATCTTGTACAACTTATTTCCTAGAGTAATAATAATAGAACGAGGCCTAGACTCATATATAGCATGTTGCTTCCATAAGTATGGTTGGCATAATAATACATCAGACACATCAAAAGGAGAAACATCACATAGTATAAAATCTACCAAGTAATTAATGTTGTACAGAAGGCAGCACTACTAGCTGACATGAAGATCTCTTCCTTGGGGAAGTCACCAGATGGTATACTACTGTGGGTGTGTTGTGGTCGGTTGGATGATCCACTTCATGACCTCTGTTGAATGATGTTCTTTCAGCTTCCGATATCAACAAGGAATTGTAGTGGAGAACCCTTCACCCACATCTGGGAATTGAAGAGGTTCTCCCCCTCCTCTGGATCCTCGGGCTCCTCCCTCTAGATATTCATGGTGGTAAGAGTGGTATTGGGTTACACATCAATTATCTTCTTCCCTTTTTCATTCTCCTTGTTCAGTTCTGAATCTGAATAGAACATGCATCTGATTCGGATGCCTTTAGTTCAACCACCAGTGACTGTTTGGACCAACACTTGCTTGTGTTGTGAGTGGAGTTGTTAAGAAATTCACACCACTTCCCTGTGTCCTTATTTGGATTTTTGGTGTTGTTTTGAATCTCCCAGCTTTGGATTTACCACTTTTTTAGCAGTTTGAGGGTGCCTTTCCTTCGCTTCGGATTCGCGAATCTAAAGTTTCCCTTCTTCTGCTTAAATTTATGCTCGATCTTATCAGCATATTGACATGCCAGGCAAGGTAATGCTAAGGAACTCCATTTCCTCATGAATATATCTATGCAAACAACTACAGTACTTAAGAACCAAAATTTTCTTCAAATCTTTAATACCCAACTTTGTGTGCAAGGTATGGAACAAATTCGTCAGCTCATGCACATCTTGATCCCTTTGTTGTTGCAGCATGGTCCATTGGATGTACTTGTCCTCATAGCTACCCACGTGGTAAATTTGTTCCTTGATACTATCTCAGAATGAATTCCAAGTTGGATGCGGTCGAGAATAAAGAGGGTTCCATTTTGTCCTTTTTATCACAGTAGGTTTCCCGCAAGTATTTGACATGGGGGGTGGCTTTGAGGAGTGAAAAAGTAATCTTTTCTCGGTCGGAGAAATCACGGGCCAAGAAATACCCTTCTTGAAAATTAAATCATGCATCTATGATGCTTGCATCTATCTGGCCTTCAAATATAGGAATTTTGAAGTTGACTTGTACCTTAAAAGGAGTGGTGCCTCCAGAGTGGCTGTTGGATGCAAATGCGTCGTCGGTGGGGAGTCGTTGAAGGATCTAGACAAATTTATCCATCAACATGTTCCTTTGTTTCTCGAGGGCCTCCCTGAGAAATATTTTGATAGGATCTCCTGCTCCCTTGTCTTTCTTTTCTTCCCTCATGGGCGATCATCAAGGTTTGCGAGGCTAATCTTGCAAAGGTTCAACCAGATCAAGCCCTAACTCCTTATACCCCGAACTCGTTGGGGACATGTAAAGAAGGATCGAGAAAAAGAAGATTGCTCTGATACCATTGATCCAAATTTAATAAGGAACAAAACAGAATATAGATATAATAAAAAATAAATAGATGCAACAAAAATAATATTTCATTTCATTAATATCAAATAACTGAAATATTCTTACAGACAGAATGGACATAACTTAGCAAGGGTGATGGTAGCTTATCTTTGAGAAGATATATGGCGGCTATATACCTCTGAATCATGTTATAATGAGGCTCAAAGGCCTATTTATTATTTAGAAACAATGAAAACCCCTAAACATAAAAGAACCAAACCCTAGGATATGTAATGCCAAACTGTGGGCCTCGTTGGGGTAAATTGGTACATCAATTTCCTGGGGTTGTATTTTTTGAATATGATCTATGTTTGATGCACATGATATATCGTTAAAAAGATCTATCTAAGGACTAAAATTGGTGACCACAATATGGAGTTAATAACTCATATTTTTTTCAGGTTATTTTCCACAAAAACGTCGTTTATGGCATCAAAATGGCTCTCGAAGTTTAGGACCCGAAAAACTACCAAAAATAGTAAATTGTGCTACAATTAAGGAAACTAAAAAAAGGAAAGAAACAATGGTTGGGGTCTAGTTGAAATATGCATATGGCCACCAATATCCACCTAGATCATTCCTCCCTCCTTAGGAATCAATGGTCCCCATTGCATTGAGATCTTCCATGAGATGAGGAAACTTTGCATAATAGTATCCCTGGTAAGCCACTTGCACTGGTGAAGGAGTTGGCCTTCTTCAACAACTTGATATAGTTGGATCCTTTGTTGTCAGGCATTCTTGATCTATGTGTCTGTGATCTGATCAGTTGTGGCTTTTTCCGTGTGGTTTGGGTTTAACTCCAATGGTGAGTTTTTCTGCAATGTTGGATGTGTCCAGTAATGGTGGAAACTATGGTTGAAGGCGATCCACATTGAACATTGGATGCTAGGCAAGGAATGGGAGAATGCTGAGCTCAACTGCATTGTCTCCCACAACCTTTACAATGGTGTAAGGCCCATATTTGAGTGGTATGAGCTTCTGATGAGCTATGGATAGGCATTCTCTCTACAAATGCCACCAAAATTTGTCACCCACCTGGAACATGTGTGGCACACGATTTTGATCATGTCAATGCTTGTAGTTGGCATTGGATTTCTCCAATATATCATGGACCTGTTGGCAGACATATTGTATGCATTAAATAAATATGGTTGGTTTATCATCCTCAGACATTACATGTGAGGATATTGACTTGATGTTCCCTTTCTATAACAACTCTTGGATCTGCCTCTTGATTTCATCATTCTTTAGAATAGGACGTCAATAGATCGACCTATTATGCAGTGGCATGCCTGGGGTGAGATCAATGGAGTGCTTGACCTGATAATATAGAGGAACCACTATGGGTGAGGATAAAATGTCCTTGTATTACTCCATGACCTTTTCCATCTCCTGTTGTTGTAGATGGGGGCCCTGTTTGGAGGGTGCGACCACAATCTTCTTCTTGCCCTACAGGCGAATCGTAATGAAAATAAATTTCCTGGTTTGGGGAATAATCTTACTACATTTCTTTGCAGTACTCAAAGAGATGGCAGAAGGTAGTACTACCTCTGGTATCTTGTAAAAATTATTTCCCAGAGTAATAATAATAAAAATAAAACGAGGCCTAGACTCATACCCAACATGTTTCTTCCACAAGTATGGTTATCCTAATAATACATCAGATGCGTCAAGAAGAGAAACATCACATAGTACCTCATTCGTGAAGGGCTTGATGTTTTATGGAAGGTGGAACTATTGGCTGATGCGGAGATATATTCCTTGGTGAAGCCACTCAATGTTATACTATTGTGAGTGTGTTGTGGTTGGTAGGATGCACTGCTTCATGAAATCTACTGAAATGAGGTTTTTTTTGGCTTTCCCTATCGACAAGAAATTAGAGTGGAGAACCCTTCACCCACATCTGGGAATGGAAGAGCCATTCCCCCTCCTCTAGATCCTCGAGATCCTCCCTATGGAGATTGGTGGTGGAAATGGTGGCATTGTGTTCTGCATCAATTATCTGCTTCACTTTTCCATTCCCCTTGTCTGATTCTGAATTAGAATCATAACATGCAAATGATTTAGATGACTTCAGTTCAACCACTAACAACGTTTTTGCTCAACACTCGATTGTGCTGTGATTGGAACTATTATGAAATTCACTCCACTTCCCCGTGTCCTTATTTGGCTTTGTGGTCTTGTTCTGAGTCACCCTGCTTTTGATTTTCCCCGTGTTTTGTGGTTCAGGGGCACCTTTCGCTGGCTTCGGATTCACAGATCCAAAGCCTTCCTTCTTCTACTTAAATTTATGCTTAGTCTTATCGGCATATCTATATGTCGTGTCAAGCGAGGTAATGTCAAGGAAATCCATTTCCTCCTGAATGTATCTGTACAAACAACTGCAGGACTTGAGCACCATATTTTTCTCTGAATATTTAATACCTAATTTTCTACACAAGGTATGGAAGAAATCCATTACTTTGTGCACATCTTGATCCCTTTTCTACCGAAATATGGTCCATTCGATGTACTTGTCCTCATATCTCCCCATGGGGTAATTTTTTTCCTTGATGTTGTCTCAGAACGAATTTCAAGTGGGTGTGAACGAGAATAGAGAGGGTTCCCTCTAGTTATTTTGCTCACAATAGGTTTCCCACCAATCTTTGACATGGGGGGCGAATTTGAGGAGGGAAAATGTAATATTTTCTTAGTCGAAGAAATCATGGACCAAGAAATACCCCTCCAAAAAATTCAAACATCTATATACGGTGTCTGCATCTATCTAGCCTTAAAATATAGGAATGTCTAAGTTGACTTGTACCTTGAAAAGAGTGGTGCCTCCAGAGTGGTTGTTGGATGCAAATGTGTAGTCGATGGGTAGTCGTTGAAGGATCTAAACTAAGTTATCCATAATTGTTTTCCTTTGTTTCTTGAGGGCCTTCTCAAGTAATATTTTGATAGGATTTCCTACTCCCTTTTCTTTCTTTTCTTCCCCCATGGGCGGTCGTCAGGGTTTGCAAGGTTGATCTTGCAAAGGTTCAACCAAATTGAGCTCTAACTCCTTATACCTCGACCTCGTTGGGGACATGCAAAGAAGGATCGAGAAAGAGAAGACCACTCTGATACCACTGATATGAATTTAATAAGGAACGAAACATAATATATATATATACTCAAAAATACAAAGATGCAATAGAAATAATACTTCATTTCATTAATATCGAATAACTAAAATATGCTTACATATAGAATAGACATAAAATATCTATAGCAATAGTAGCTTATCTCTAAGAAGATATTTGGTGGTTGCATGCCTCTAAACTGTGTTACAATGAGGCTCAAAGGCCTATTTATTATTTATAAACAATGGAAAACAATAAACATCTAAAAAACTAACCCTGGGAGATGAAACTCCAAACTATGGGCCCTGTTGGGGTAAATTGGTACATCAATTTCCTAGGGTCATAACTTTGGCATACGATCTTTATTTGACACATGATAACTCGTTAGAAAGATATATTTGAAATATACAATTTTTAACATCATATTTTGAGTTGGAATATCACATTTGCTGGGAGGAAATTTTCCCAGAAAACATCATTTGGTGCCTCAAAATGGCTCTGGAAGTTCAAGACCCGGAAAACTAGCAAAAATAGTTAATTTTTCTACAATTAAGGAAACTAAAAGACTAAAAGAAACAATGGTGGGGGTCCAAATACAATAGGCACGTGGTCACCAGTATCTAGTTGCATCATTCCTCCCCCCTTCAGAAGAAATGGTCCCAATTGCGCTAAGATCCGCCATGAGATGAGGAAACTTTTGATGAACTGGGTCTGTGGTAAGCCAATTGCCATGATGAAAGAGTTGGTCTACTTTGACAATTTGATATAGTTTGATTCTTTGTTTTTGGGTTTTCTTGATCTGTGTGTATGTAATCCAATCAGTTGTGGCTTTTTCCATGTATTCTAGGTTTAAAACTATTTGTGTGAGTTGTTCTGCAATATTGGATGTGTCCATTAATGGTGGAAAGTATGGCCGAAGGCGATCCACATTGAAAATTGAGTGTTAGCCAAGGAATGGGGGAATTTTGATCTCAAATGCATTATATCGCACAACCTTGATAATGGTGTAAGGCCCATATCAGAGTGGTATGGACTTACAATGAGCTCTGTTTAGGCGTTATCTCTGAAAATGCAACCAAACTTTGTCTCCCACCTGAAACTTGTGTGGCACCCGATGTTGATCATATCGCTCCTTTTACTTAGAACTGGATTTCTCCAAAATATTGTGGACCATCTGGCGGACATGTTGGATGCGTTTAATAAGTTTGTTTGCTTTATCATCCTCAAACAGTACATGTGAGGAGCTTCGCTTGATCTTCCCTTTCTGTAACACCTCTTGGATTTTCCTCTTGATTTCATCATTCTCCATAACAAAACATCGATAGATCGGCTCATTAGGTAGTAGCACGCCTGGTGTCAGATCAATGGAATTCTTGACCTGATAGTGTAGAGGAACCCATGTGGATGAGGAGAATATGTCATTTTATTCCTCCACAACTTTGTCCATTTACTGTTGTTGCGTAGGGTAGCTCTGTTTGGAGGTTGTGTCCATAATATTATTCTTTCCATATGGATGAATCATAATGAAAACAAATTTCCTGGTTTGGGAAATAATCTTACAACATTTCTTTGCATTACTCAAAGAGATGACAAAAGGCGTTACTACCTCTGGTATATTGTACAAATTATTTCCCAGAGTAATAATAACAAAATGAGGCCTAGAATCATACACATCATGTCGCTTTGACAAGTATGGCTGGCCTAATAATACATCATACATGTCAATAGGAGAAACATCACACAGTACCTCATCTGTGAAGGGCTTGATGCTGTATAGAAGGTGACACTGCTCGCTGACGCAAAGACCTCTTCCTTGGGAAGCCACCTAATGGTATATAGATGTGGGTGTGTTGTGGTCGGTAGGCCGAGCTGCTTCATGACCTCTTTTGAAATGAGGTTATTTTCTCTCCTGCTATAGAAAAGGAATTGTAGTGGAGAACCCTTCATCCACATCTCGCAATGGAATAGGCACTCCCTCTCCTCTGGATCCTCGAGCTCCTCCCTCTAGAGTTTGGTGGTGCAACAGTGGCATTG
Organism: Pinus albicaulis; assembly: GCA_034641835.2. Taxonomy (NCBI): domain Eukaryota; kingdom Viridiplantae; phylum Streptophyta; class Pinopsida; order Pinales; family Pinaceae; genus Pinus; species Pinus albicaulis. The sequence continues at coordinate 1,690,962,824 of CM076575.1, read as the reverse complement.
GATTCCACATCAATGATCTACTTCACTTTGTAATTCCACTTTTAAGTTGTCCGAGCATGCATGTCAGTGAGATAAAACTCGATCTCCGGTTCCATTTTCGGTCTATGTTTGAAACAAGGCCATGGGTCTTCTGGGCAGCATGGGGAAACAGGCTGAATCTCTACACAATCTACAATCCATCAGATGCCTTCAGTTTGACCATCAGTGACTTTTTGGCCTGACACTCGCTTGTGTTGTGAGTGGAGATGTTATGAAATTCACACCACTTCCTTGTGTCCTTTTTTGGCTTTTTGGAGTTTCTCTGAGTCACCCCGCTTTGGATTTTCCCCTTGTTTTGTAGTTCAGGGGCACCTTTCCTAGATTCAGATTCGCGGACCCAAAGTCTCATGTATTTTGCTTAAATTTATGCTCAATCATGGTAGCATATCGATATGTCATGCCAAGCGAGGTAATGTCGAGGAAATCCATTTCCTCCTGAATGTAATTTTGAAAAAAACTATGATACTTGAGCACCAAATTTTTCTTTGAATCTTTAATACCCAACTTTGTGCATAGGGTGTGGAACAATTTTTTTAGCTCATACACATCTTGATCCATTTGTTCTCGCAATGTGGTGCATTGGATGTACTTGTCCTCATATCTCCCCATGGAAAAAATTTGTTCCTTGATGTCATCTCGTAACTAATTCCAAGTGGGTGCAGCCGAGAACAGAGAGGGTTTCCTCTCATCCTTTTTCTCACAGTAGGCTTCCCACCAGTCTTTAACATGGGGGGCGGATTTGAGGAGTGCAAAAGTAATATTTTATTTGTCAGAGAAATCATGGACTGATAAATACCATTACAAAAAATTCAACCATCTATCTATGACGTATGCATCTATCTAGCCTTTAAATACATGAATGTTTAATTTTACTTGTACCTTGAGAGGAGTGGTGCCTCCAGAGTGGTTGCTGGATGTAGATGCACCACAGGTGGGAAATCATTGAAGAAACTAGGAAAAGTTATCCATAATCTTGTTCCTTTGTTTCTCAAGGGCCTCCTCGAGCAATATTCTTATAGGATCTTGAATTGTAACCAAAAAAAAAAAAGAACGTGGTTTGAGAAATAGTCTTACTGCATTTAGCATGCCGTGCTCAAAGAAAGAAAGCAAGAAAAAGAAGAGATGGAAGAAGAATTTACTACACACCCAGTATCTTGTACAACTATTTCTAGAGTAATAATAATAGAGCGGGGCTGAATCATATACAACATGTCAACACCCGATGCACAATAATACATCAGACACATCAAGAGGAGCAGCATGACATAGTAAAAAATCCTCCAAGGGATTAATGTTGTACGGAAGGAAGCACTACTGGCTGACATGAAGATCTCTTCCTTGGGGAAGCCACCCGATGGTATAATATTATTGTTGTGTTGTGGTCGGTAGGATGAGCCGCTTCACTACCTCTGTTGAAATGAGGTTCTTTTCGCTTCCGATATCGACAAGGACTTGCAGTGGAGAACCCTTCACCCACATCTAGGAGTGGAAGAGGTTCTCCCCCTCCCCTAGATCCTTGAGCTCCTCCCTCTATATCTTGGTGGTGGCAAGAGTGGTGCTAGGTTCCACATAAACTATATTCTTCCCTTTTTCATTCTCCTTGTTCGGTTCCGAATCTGAATAGAGTATGCATCTGATTCAGATGCCTTTAGTTCAGCCACCAACGACTGTTTGGACCCACACTTGCTTATGTTGTGAGTGGAGCTGTTAATAAATTCACACCACTTCCCTATGTCCTTCTTTGGCTTTTTGGTGTTTTTTTTAGTCACCCATATTTGGATTTACCCCTTTTTCAGCGGTTCAAGGGTGCCTTTCCTTGGCTTCAGATTCGCAAATCCAAAGTTTCCCTTCTTCTGCTTAAATTTCTTCTCAATCTTGTCAGCATATCTATATCCCATGCTAAGAAAGGTAATGTCAAGGAAATCCATTTCCTCTTGAATGTATCTGTGCAAAAAAATGTAGTACTTAAGAACCAAATGTTTCTTTGAATCTTTAATACCCAACTTTGTGCACAGGGTATGGAACAAATTCATTAGCTCGTGCACATCTTGATCCCTTTCTTGTCATAGCATGGTCCATTGGATGTACTTGTCCTCATATCTACCCACGGGGTAAATTTGTTCCTTGATGCCATCTTCGAATGAATTCCAAGTGGGTGCAGTCGAGAATAAAGAGGGTTCCATTTCGTCCTTTTTCTCATAGTAGGTTTCCCACAAGTCTTTGATATGGGGGGCGTCTTTGACGAGTGAAAATGTAATCTTTTCTCGGTCGGAGAAATCATAGGGGCAAGAAATACCCTTCTTGAAAATTAAATCATGTATCTATGATGTCTACATCAATCTTTCCTTCAAATATAGGAATTTCAAAGTTGACCTGTACCTTGAAAGGAGTGGTGCCTCCAGAGTGGCTGCTAGATGCAGATGCGTCGTCGGTGGGGAGTCGTTGAAGGATCTAGACAAAGTTATCCATCAACATGTTCCTTTGTTTCTCAAGGGGGCCTCCTTGAGAAATATTTTGATAGGATCTCCTGCTCCCTCATCTTCCTTTTCTTCCCTCACGGGTGGTTGTCATGGTTTGCAAGGCTGATCTTAGAAAGGTTCAACCAGATCAAGCCCTAACTCCTTATACCTCGAACTCATTGGGGACATGTAAAGAAGGATCGAAAAAAATAATTTCTCTGATACCATTGATCCAAATTTAATAAGGAACAAAATAGAATATAGATATAATCACGAATAAATAGACACAACAAAAATAATACTTCATTTCATTAATATCAAATAACTAAAATATGCTTACGGACATAATGGAAATAAATTAGCTAGGGCTATGGTAGCTTATCTCTGAGAAGATATATGGTGGCTGCATGCCTCTAAATCATGTTACGATGAGGCTCGAAGGCTATTTATAATGGAGAAACAATGAAAACCCATAAACATCAAAAAACCTAACCCTAGGAGATGTAACACCAAACTGTGGGCCCCGTTGGGGTAAATTGGTACATCAATTTCCTGGGGTCGTAACTTTGGAATACGATCTATGTTTGATGCACATGATACGTCATTAAAAATATCTATCTGAGAACTATAACTAATAACAAAAATATGGAGTTGAGAACTTATCTTTTTTGAGGTTATTTTCCCAAAAAATGTCGTTTAGGGCATCAAAACGGCTCCAAAAGTTCAGGACCTAAAAAACTACTAGAAATAGTAAATTGTGCTACAACTAAGGAAACTAAAAAACTAAAAGAAAAAATGGTTGGGGTCTAGTTGAAATAGGCATATGGCCACCAATATCCACCTGGATCATTCCTCCCGCCTTAGGAATCAATGGTCCCCATTGCATTGAGATCCTCTATGAGATGAGGAAACTTCTACGAAATAGTATCCCTCGTAAGCCACTTGCACTGGTGAAGGAGTTGGCCTTCTTCGACAACTCGATATATTTGGATCCTTTTTTGTCGGGTGTTCTTGATCTATGTGTCCATGATCTGATCAATTGTGGATTTTTCCATGCATTTTGGGTTTAACTCTGATGGTGAGTTTTTCTGCAATGTCGAATGTGTCCAGTAATTGTGGAAATTATGGTCGAAGGCGATCCACATTGAACATTGGATGTCGGCCAAGGAATGGGAGAATGTTGAGCTCAAATAAATTGTCTCCCACAACCTTTATAATGGTGTAAGGCCCATATCTGAGCAGTATGAGCTTCTGATGAGCTCTGGATATGCGTTCTCTATGCAAATGCAACCAAAATTTGTTTCCCACCTGGAACTTGTGTGGCACACGATTTTGATCATGTCATTGCTTGTACTTGGCATTGGATTTCTCCAAGATATCGTGGACCTGTTGGTAGACATGTTGGATGGATTAAATCAATATGGTTGCTTTATCATCCTCAGACATTACATGTGAGGATCTTGGCCTAATGTTCCTTTTCTATAACAACTCTTGGATCTACCTCTTGATTTCATCATTCTTGATAACAGAATGTCGATAGATCAACCTATTATGTAGTGGTGTGCCTGGGGTCAGATCAATGGAGTGATTGACTTGAAAATGTAGAGGAGCTACTATGGGTGAGGATTAAATGTCCTTGTATTATTCCATGAATTTTTCCATCTCCTGTTGCTGCACAGGGGAGCCCTGTTTGGAGGTTGCAGCCACAATCTTATTCTTGCCCTGTGGGCGAATCATAATGAAAAAAAACTTCCTAGTTTGGGAAATAATCTTACTGCATTTATTTTCAGTACTCAAAGAGATGGCAGAAGGTGGTACTACCTCTGGTATCTTGTACAACTTATTTCCCAGAGTAATAATAATAAAACAAGGCCTAGACTCATATGCAACATGTTGCTTCCACAAGTATGTTTCGCTTAATAATACATCAAACACGTCAAGAAGAGAAACATCACACAGTACCTCATCCGTGAAGGGATTGATGTTTTATGGAAGGTGGCACTGGTGGCTGATAAGGAGATATATTCCTTGGTGAAGCCACTAAATGGTATACTGTTGTGAGTGTGTTGTGGTTGGTAGGACACACTGCTTCATGACCTCTACTAAAATGAGGTTTTTTTGGCTTTCACTATCGACAAGGAATTGTAGTGGAGACACCTTCACCCACATCTGGGAATGGAAGAGGTGATCCCCCTCCTCTAGATCCTCAGGCTCCTCCTGAGTCCGTATGGAGCTTGGTGATGGCAATTGTGGCACTGGGTTCTGCATCAATTATCTGCTTCACTTTTTCATTCCCCTTGTTCGATTCTGACTCAGAATCATAGCATGCATATGATTCAGATGGCTTTAGTTCGGCCACTAGCAACTATTTGGCCCAACACTCTCTTTTGCTGTGATTGGAACTGTAATGAAATTCACACCACTTCCCCATGTCCTTATTTGGCTTTGTGGTCTTGTTCTAAGTCACCGCACTTTGTATTTTCCCCTTATTTTGCAGTTCGGGGGTGCCTTTCCTTAGCTTCGGATTGGCGGATCCAAAATCTTGCTTCTACTAGTTAAATTTATGCTCAATATTATTGGCATATCTATATGTATTTCTAAGAGAGGTAATTTCTGGGAACTCCATTTCCTCCTGAATGCATATGTACAAACAATTACGGTACTTGAGCACCATATTTTTCTCTGAATATTTAATACGTAATTTTCTGCACAAGGTATGGAAGAAATCCGTCAGCTTGTGCATATATCTGGTGTCTACATCTATTCAGCCTTCAAATATTGGAATGTCAAAGTTGACTTGTACCTTGAAAGGAGTGGCACCTCCAGAGTGGCTACTAGATGTAGATGTGCATCCGATGGGCAGCCATTGAAGGATCTAAACAAATTTATCCATAATTGTGTTCCTTTGTTTCTCAAGGGTCTCCTCAAGAAATATTTTGATAGGATATTGTACTCCCTCATATTTCTTTTCTTCCCCCATGGGTTTCCATCAGGGTTTGCGAGGTTGATCTTGAAAAGGTTCAACCAGATTGAGTTCTAACTCCTTATACCCCGACCTCGTTGGGGACATGCAAAGAAGGATCGAGAAAGAGAAGATTGCTCTGATACCACTGATATGTATTTAATAGGGAATGAAACATAATACATATATAATAAAAAATACATAGATGCAATAGAAATAATACTTCATTTCATTAATATCAAATAACTCAAATGTGCTTACAGACATAATGGACATAAACTAACTACAACGATGGTAGCTTATCTCTAAGAAGATATGTGGTGGTTTCATGCCTCTAAAATATGTTACAATGAGGCTTGAAGGCCTATTTATTATTGAGAAACAATGGAAAACACTAAACATCCAAAAAAATAACCTTGGGAGATGAAACTCCAAACTATGGGCCCCGTTGGGGTAAATTGGTACATCAATTTCCCATGGTCGTAACTTTGGCATACGATCTTTATTTGATGCACATGATAACTCATTAGAAAGATCTATTTGAGGAATACAATTGTTCACATTGTATTTTGAGTTGGAATATCACATTTTTTGGGAGGCAACTTTCCCAGAAAACATTGTTTAGTGCCTCAAAACGGCTCCAAAAGTTTAGGACCCGGAACTGAAAGAAACAATGGTATGGGTCCAAATAAATGGTGGCCACCAATATCCAATTGGATCATTCCTCCCCCATTCAGAAGAAATGGTCCCCATTGTGCTTAGTTCCTCCATGAGATGAGGAACATTTTGTTGAATTGGGTCCCTGGTAAGCCACTTGCCATCATGAAGGAGTTGGTTTGCTTTGACAACTCGATATAGTTTGATCCTTTGTTTTCGGGTGTTCTTGATCTGTGTGTCCATGATCCAATTAGTTATGGCTTGTTTCATGTATTCTAGGTTTAAGTCTATTTGTGTGAGTTGTTTTGTAATATTGGATGTGTCCATTAATGGTGGAAAGTATGCGCGCAGGGTGTGGAACAAATTTGTTAGCTCGTGCACATCTTGATCCCTTTGTTTCTGCAACATGGTGCATTGGATGTATCTGTCCTCATAGCTCCCCATGGGGAAAATATTTTCCTTGATGTCATCTTGTAACTAATTCCAGGTGGGTGCAGCTGAGAACAGAGAGGGTTTCCTCTCGTCCTTTTTCTCGCAATAGGCTTCCCACCAGTCTTTAACATGGGGGGCGGATTTAAGGAGTGCCAAAGTTTCTTGAGGTCGAGAGAAATCATGGACCAATAAATAGAAAATTCAACCATATAACAACATATGCATCTATGTGGTCTTCAAATACATGATTGTCTAGTATGCCTTGAAGAATTAACAGTGCCGAAACTTGGTGGTTGCTAGATGTAGATGCACCGTTGGTGGGCAGTCGCTAAAGAATCTAGGAAAATTTATCCATCATCTCGTTCCTTTTTTTCTCAAGGGCCTCCTTGAGAAATATTTTGATAGCATAAGTGTGATGATATGACGGTGATGTTGTATATGTGATACAAGTTCTAGGTGTTGCAACTTGTGCAGGTGTTAGAGGAGAGTTGAGGACTTGTTTGGTAGTCATGTCAAACCCATTTTTTTTCTAGGTCATCATGGCAGTGACACTTGGGAGAATTTTTTTTTTTCATTTGTAGAGGTGTTAAAGGTCGTGACAAAGGCTTGGAGGCATGTTCGGGAGTTGGAGAAGGTAACCAAGAAGTTGGAGGAAGTTCTTAGGTGGAATTATAGGTTTTCTCCCATCCTTTACCCCAACTGCATGGAGCTAAACTTTTGCATGAGGTTGAAGGGTTCTAACTACATGCAGATAATCCTATCCATGTGGTTGCAACAAAGATTCAATAGGTTAATGCATGCGGTTGAGAGTTAGCTAGAAATACTTTGGATTCCTCGCGCACACCTGAGGTATTTTGACTTGTATGTTTGGGGAAGCCTCTAAAGTAATTTGTAAAGGTCATAATTTTTCAATTATTTCCTCCAGTGGGTGTGAACACATTTAGTGCACAAGTAGTGATGGTTAAGGATTGAATTTTTCAACTTGGTGCACCTTTGATCCCATTCCAAAAGCGCAATTTTCCCTACATGATTTATACTCTACATTTTGGAGTTGGTTTATGGTTAGTTGTGTGAGATTGAGTTAGAGAAGGTTGCATAGAGGAAATATGCTTCAAACCTAGTTGAGAGTATAAATGCTTCAATGTATGAGAGTAAATGGGAGTTTTGTAGAAGATTTCTAAAGTAGAGCATCAATTTTCAGATCAGATTTGTGGTTCTTGTATCATAAGTTGCTTGGAGAAGAATAGCCTTGAGGAAAAGACCAATGTTTGAGTATGATTTGAGTAGATGATATATTGCATGATTTGTAGTTGTTTTGTAGGTGTTTCTGGTGCATATGGCAGAATTCCATATTAGTTTTTATGTTGTTGATTTACAAAGGGTTTGATCTATTTTTTGTATGTTTCATTTGATTTTTTATGGAGTTATGTATGGGTGTGATTATGGCTACTGGTTGGTTTTTGTTATGTGTGTTTTTCCTTTGTTTGATGAGATTGTCATGCTTCTGAGACTTGAATTGCGGAGTTGAATTCTTGTTGAGTAGAGTCTTGGATCCAGTTTGAAAATTTATGAAATGAGGTCCAAATAATGTAGAGGAATAGTGAATTCATGACAATGGATTAGTGATTCCAAATATTCAGCGAAAGGAACAGTTTCTTCATCCAATCAGAGTTGAATATTCTAATCAGAGTTGGGTGAGGATCATTGATCGTGGTGCCCTTCAAAGAATGGTAGTCCGTAGATCCATGTGAGAACAAATTCTTTCGAGATGATTAGTAGAATTGATTCTCCTAGCTGATTGGTGTTGACCTATTGTATATAAGGTTGAGTCTCCATGTTTATCGGAGCCATCTATCTATGTAAAATAAAAATTAATTAACATAAAAGAGATTCAAAGCAAAGAAACAATAACAAGGGTGGTTTTTTTCACAGAAGGGTTTCCATGAGAAATATTGTGCCTCGTGTGCGATGATGTGATTGTGTGCATTGTTTATTTTTTATGTTGTTTCTTATGGTTTTTAGTTTCTTATCATATGGTGCACATGTTATGATTTGTTATTATTTTTTTGTTATAATATGCATGATTAAGTAAGTAAATTTTTAATTGGAAAAATTGTTAAGAAGATCGCATTACTGATTTGCCCCCCACCCCCTATTAGTAGTGCTCAAAGGTTTCTAACAATTGGTATTGGAGTAGGGCTCTTGGTTGCAAATTGATTGCTATAGATTAGATCTGGGGTTTGTTGGAAAAAAAATTCAATTTGTTTTTTCAAAATGAACTCTCAAGGAATGCATGTTCTTACTACTACAAATTTAAAGGTATGATAAGAAAGTGTGAAGTATAAATTATTTTATTGTGGATGTAACTTGTGGAGATTAATATGTGAATGATATGATGACTATTATCCCCCATATGAAGTAATGAAGAAAATTTCTCAAGCAAGGTTAATTATTTTCGAAAATCTCTATAATGCATATTTAGAGAAAGTTGGAGATTTAAATTATGCTCGAAGGAGGTTTAGGAAAAATTTCATATGTTATTTGGACCAAGTTGCAGCACCATTGGTGAATAGATTGAGGAGAGATGTAAAATAAGAGGAAGAAGAAATCATTGAGGCCTTCGGTTCAAAAGCAACAGACAAAGGAAAATGTACATCCAAGGAACTAACCAAGGAATATGTGGAAGAAGAAGGATGAGCATGTAGGAAGGTGTGGCATTAAAATTTTTCCACGTGATTAGGATGATATGTGGCATATTGATAGTGCATGTTCACGCCATATGTCAGGAGATAGGAGAAATTTTCATTTTCTCAATAGAACCAAGATTGGTTGTGTTGTGTTTGAACGTAGTGAATCAACAAGAGTGTTTGGAAATGACAAATACAATATTGGTGAGAAGAGGAAAAATTCAAATGATGTTTGGCTCTTGAGTGGGAGAAAAATGGCCGATGTAGGAAAGAAAGTGATTTTCAACTCCAAAGGTTGCATCATCTGGAAATAAGGATCAAAGAGAGAGATTTCCAAGGGAGTCAAGACACCAGATAATGTGTATGTGTTGAAGAAAAGAGTGAAGAGAAAGAAGAGACCAAGGGATTACTCTTCCTCATCATATTGAAAGTAGGAGAGATCATCCCCTACTCTAGTACATTAATACATGTTAGACCTACAATAGTATGTATGATACTAGCCTCGTCTCAGGGGGAACATTGAGAGCTTGAGGAGTTTTAACAGAAATGAGTTTTGATCCAGTTCTCCCATGCATTTTCAGATCATCCAAATCACTTCATATGCAAGATATCATTCTCAGGCGAAGATATGTTTTTCACGACTTGTTATTTATGTTTATTTCTTCTCACTAATTATTTTTGCAATTTATGTATCTATTATGTATGAGTGGAAAACACATGTATACCATCCTTTTTGCAGCATTCATTGATCATTTTTTAGCTATCCTAACATGGAGAAAGTGTGGCAATGACATGCATATGTGACTTAAAACTTGGGCCAGCCATATGTATGTTGTCATATCTACTTTGTTACATCCATGTACCTTTTAACAGTTTCATAATTATGTATTGGTTGAGAGTCCAGTCAATAATATGTTGAGTCTTCATGGAGTCTTACTGCAGTCACATGTATGGGCTAATGTTATTTTAACAATCATGATATGTCATATCTTTGGATCATCATTTAATAGGAGATGATGATAGAAACATTATAATTCATTGTAAAATACATGTAAAATGTTCATGATACCCTGTACTTGTATTATTTCAGCATTGGGTCTTCTAGTGATTTGGTGCTATAATTGGGCATTCATGTAAAAGTGAGTCATGAGTTCATGTAATAGTCATGTAGGAGGTTTTTTTATTTCTACTACCACCATGTATATATAATGTATATGTCAACAATCACAGTCATGTGGATTCTAAATTCACCTTGTGCTTATTTCCTTTGGCAAGGAAGAAATTGTTTGTAGTGGAATAAATTCACTACAACCTTGAGATGATGTTAGAGATGGCAAATGTTCAGGGGGAGCATTATATTATTGTTTACTTCAGTCATACATTGTTGGCCTTATGATCCACTTGGAGATGTTTATGATGTGCCTCATGCTATGTTATGACAATTGGGGTTCTTGGCTTCATGTAATGTTAAAAGATGTTTGGTAGTTTATGTTATGTAGTTACAATTAATAGTGTTGGTTGATGCCTCATGTGCACATTGCTAGATGTTGTTTTTCATTATGATGCTTCTCATTTATGCTTGTATGGTTTCCTTATGTTGGCATATTTTTGCTAATTCTAGAGGTTGCTGGTTGGACATGGTGCTTTGATTTTGTTGGTTCATATGGTTCTTGTTGTTTATATGAATAGTATGGTCATTGGTTGATATGCATCATATTTCAGACATATGGAGGCCAGTTTCTTAAATTTTTGTGTTTTTATTTTTTATTCCTATTTAGATTTAGTGGTCCCTTTGCCATTGATGTCAAAGGGGGAGAGATAGAGGATGATTATATATAGATTTTGTGTGGTTTCCATCAATGAAAAAGGGGGATATTGTTGGCATTATGGTGGTCATGTGTGTATAAAAATCTAAATGGATTCAAATAGTCTTGTAATGTACTAAAACAAAATACTGAATCAATTCTACCAACTGCGGAAACCAATTTCAATCACAACATCACATGAAAAAGAAAGAGAAAGAATATCAAGTGTGCAACAAAAATATGTATCTTGGGAAAGTGTTAGCTAAAAACCCTGTTATTTGTATATTGCATAAACTCAAGAACATGAAAAAATACAATGTTAATTCCCATCCTGACAAACCTCTACAATATCTTTGACTGTCTCACTCTGATCTAAGAAATTTTGGCCCAATATTTAACCACTTCCTTTCCTCTACATGACCATCCTTGCTCCCACATTCCTGAGATAATTGAGCCCCTATTAATTATGAAATTCCCATCAATAGATTTCGCAATACATACAAGGCATCATGATGACCTCATGCATGACATGTAAAATTTTCTAATTATACAACTGATATTTATATTCCCTTTAACTCTAATATCAACTGGGCCTTCCTTAGAACTAACATGCAACAACTATTTATAGGGAATTTTCATTTATCTGCCTGATGAGTGCATGTGAATTAAATCATATTTATTTCACTGGACCTATCACTAGCTCATCTCTCAGTTAGAACTAGTTAGACTAATTTTAACTCAAATAATTGAATTAACTAATTACAACTCAAAATAAACTACAACTGGACCCCCTAAAACTTAGGGAGAACTCTACATGCCTCTAGTTTGACCCTCAACTCGAATTTACTAAGCTAACTAATTCTTCTTCTCTCAATTAACACTTACAAGTTGTCATGTGATGTGGAATTAAAATTTACTTCTAATTTAATTAAGGGAAAATTAAATTAGAATCCATTTATTGTTGCCATTTCAACACTCCCTCTCAAAAAGAAATGGATTGTTTGCTACCCTGATCCTATCTCTATGGAACTCGAATTTTCTTCTTGATGGTTCCTTCTTCAAGATGTTTGAATCCTTCTCCTCTGTGGGAATGTACACTATTGACATAATCCACCTTTGCACAGAATCTATAATATGGTGATATCAAATATCAATATGCTTGGATTTGTCATGGAAAAATGGATTAACTAAGAGTTTGATGCAACTCTAGTTATCACAATATATCACCGTTAGATCCATTTTTCGACCAAACAAACCAACAAGTATCTTCCTCATCTAGATGGCCTCACATGCTGCTTGACTGGCTGCCATATACTCTACCTCTTCTTAACTGAGTGCAACTAATCTCTATTTCCTGTGAAGCCATATTTCCAATCCCAAGAAATAGTGCAATATCCCCATGACCATCATCTCAAATTCTCTTACAATATTCTCTTTGCAAGACTTGATGAGATTCTCATCACTTGTCAGTCTTGAATCATCGACATAAAATACAATGATCAAAATTTTACCTTCTACCACAATATGGTAAAGGTTCATATCTTCTTCACTCTTGGTGAAGCCCAACCTGGTGAAATAGAATTCGATCATGGTGTACCAAGCACGATGTTCTTGCTTCAGCCCATATAGTGATCTCTTGTGTTTGCACACATGCTGCACTATTTCAAAGGTCTAAAGACCTTCCAAATTCTCAATGTATAACTCTTCCTCAATCACCCCATTGAGGAAGGTTTTCTTTACATACATTTGATATATTTTCCATCCAATTTGTGCTGAGAGTGCAAGGATGGATTTGATTTATCAATACTTTGTGACTAGTGAAAATTTCTCGTCATAATCAATCCCCTCCACCTAAGAGAACCCTCTAGCCAAAAACATGGCCTTGTGATTCTCCACACTCCCATATGTTGCCTACTTCACATTGTAGATCCACTTATATCCTACAATCGACTTCCCCACTAGTCTTGGGACAAATTCCTATGCATTGTTTCTAATAATGGATTCATACTCCTCAACCATGGCATAAACCCAAATTGGTTGTTGCATTTATTCCTCGAAACATGATGTCTTTATCTCTACACCTTCGCTCATAAGATCCATGTAGCTAGTGTACCACTCTGGGGACTTTCTCTACCTCTAATATGATGTTGATGCTCCCACATTCTCTCTAGCATCAACCAACAACATTTCAACCTCTCTCTTGAAATTCCTTCCATGTTAGGATGTCTCTCCATGAGTGGTTGCTTCCAATCTCTACCCCTATTCTTATGTCTGCTCCACATCTTGAGGTTCTTCTTTTGGATCCAAGAGCTCCTCAACTGCATGTAACTGAAGCTCCCTCTCAAGGGAAATTTGCATGGCCTTCTCTACATTGAATTTCAAATATCTTCTGACCACCATCATCCTGTGTGATGGAAAGTACACCTAATATATGTGAGGTGTATCAGTGTACCCCACAAATATCCCCAACTCAGATGTTGGATCTAGATTATTCCTGGCATCTTTGGTCACATGGAAATAAAATGATGAACCAAAAATTTTAAAATGAGAACCATTTTGTCTCTTACCTGAAAATTCTTCCTCTGGTGTACTCATCATAGGTGTTCGATGAGGACTTATGTTCTGCACAAATAATATTGTATTGCATGCTTCTGCCCACAGATGCAATAGTAGGCCCTGATCATGCAACACAACTCATGCTACTAGCATAATAGTTGTGTTTTTCTTTCTTGCAAACCCATTCTACGGTGGGTTATGAGGCGCTATCAATTCCCTTCGAATTCCTTATGAAGCATAGAAGTTCTTGAATTCATTAGAGAAATATTCTCCATCATTGTCGCTCCTCAGAGCCTTTACCTTGTTCCTTGTATATTTCTCAACAAGTGCCTTGAACTCACAAAACTTGGAGAACATATGATTTTTCATCTACATGAATAAAATCCAACACTTGAGTGAAAAATCATCTACAAAAATAACATAATACCTTTTTTTGTCGAAGTTATCGAGAATGGTCCACACACGTTTGAGTGAACTCTCTCAAGGATCACCTTTTCTCGACTTTCCTTATCATGAAAGGTGTCTTTGGTATACTTCCCTAATGTAAACCCTTTGTATGTATCTCGCTGCTCATGTGCACCCTTTGGAAGTCTTGTATAAATTTTTTTCATGATCTTCAAAGCACCATGGTGTATATGGCCCAATGTCCTGTGCCATAACTCATTGATGTCTTGGCTCAACTTCTCTGCTTTTATGCCCAAGGAAACACAATATTTTACATCCAATTTGTAGAGGTTATTTACTTGAACCCCATATTATTCACTTGTCCCATGGCTTTATGACAAAGGAACGCCTTTCCTTCACTAAATATCACATCATAGTCATGGTCTTCCAACATAGCAACATAAACTAGATTCTTCTTTAGAAAAGGAACATACATGAAATCTATTAATGTGAGAGGAGTACTTGAATCCCCTTGAAAGGTAACTGTACCTTTTCTGGTTTCGTTATACCTCCTTTCATCTCCCATCTCGATGTGAATATGGAGATCTTTTTCCTCCAAGTTACTGAAGAATTCCTTGTTTTCATTCATATGGAACAATGCTCCAATATCTAAGTACCACATAGAACCCATCACAGATGACACCATGCATGTGATGAGGGTGAAATATAACTCAAACTATGAAGAAATTTCTTCACCTATCGCTCCTCCTAAGGACTTCTTGTTGGTCTTCTTGTGTGGACAATTTGTAGCATAGTGCCTAAGATCATGAGAGTGAAAATTTTTTACCTTGGACAAATATTTCTTCGTGCCTACCTAGCCATAATTTGATTTGGAATGGGACCTCTTCCCTTACGCTTTCATCGCCTTTCTAGCCAAGGCATAGTTCACCTCATAATCAATATTTGATGAGGATCCATCTTCGATGTTTCGTTGAATATCTTCTTGTACCAAGTCAGACCATAATCGCTCCTACTTTGGTAGTTTCTCCCTCCCATTCACCAATTTTTGGTAGCTATGCCAGCTCTTGGGAAGGCCTAGAAGTGCTAGGCTCACAAAATCATCCCAAGAAATTGTCACACCAACACTTCCAAGCTCATCTTGACATTGTGTGAACTTCGTCAATTATTTTTGGATCGTGTTGCCCTTCTCCATATTGATATTTCTGAGCTCGTCCTTCAACACAAACTTCCCATGGTCATTTCTATTCTGAAACAGATCTTTTAAGGCCTTCCACATAACACATGTAGTTTACTTTCCATGGATTTTTGAGACAATATGATATCGAACTCCTTCTAATAGAATCCTTCTCACATTTGCTACATTCTTCTTCCATGCATCAAGAAGTTGAGCATATGTTGCTACGGTTTGGGGAATATCAGTATCTATGAATTCCTTCAGCCTTTTTTCCTCCAAAATTGCCTCCATATTTTCCTTCCATGATATTTAATTTACCTTACCCTCAAGGGCATATTCGAGTCCCAATCCAAAGAAAGACATATTAACCTGTTGTTGGTCCTGAAGAATAAATCAGAAAATTCGATTCACCTCATCAAAAAAAAAAAAAAAAAATTCTCTTCTATGGTGATTACTTCTTTGATACCATGTAGAAATATCTAAATACGTTCAAATTATCTTTTAATGTACTAAAACAAAATACTGAATCAATTATACCAATTTTGATCGCACAATCACATGAACAAGAAAGAGAAAAAATATTAGTCACACAACACAAAGATGTATTTGGGGAAAGCCTCAGCTAAAACCCCCACTATATTTATTTTTCATAAAGTCAAGAACGTGAAATAATACAATGCGATGTCCCTTACTGAGAAACCTATGCACTATATCTAACTTTCTCACTTTGATCTAAGCAAGTTTAGTCCAATATTTAACCACTTCCTTGCCTCTGCCTAACCAGCCTTGCTCACGCATTAATGGGCTAATTGAGCCCCTATTAATAAGGAAATTCCCATCAATAGATTTCACAATACATCCAAGGTGTTCTGATGACCTCATGCATGACCTGTAGATTTTTCTAATTATACAACTGATAGTTCTCTTCCCTCTAACTTAATATCAACTGGGTCTTCCTTAGAACTGACATGCAAAAATTATTTATAGAGAATTATCAATTATCTGATTGATCATTTCATTTGAGTTAAATAATATTTAGGTCACTGGACCTATCACTAGCTCGTCTCTTAGTTAGAGCTAGCTAAACTGATTTTATCTCAAATAATTGAGTTAACTAATTACAACTCAAAATAAATTGCAACTGGACCCCTTAAAACTTAGGGATAACTCTACATTCCTCCATTTTTACCCTCAAATCAAATTGATTGAGCTAACTAAGTCTTCCTAACTCAGTTAAGACTTACAAGCTATCACGTGATGTGGAATTACAATTTACTTCTAATTTAATTAAGGGAAAATTAAATTAGAAGCCATTTCTTGTTGCCATTTCATCAATGTTTGCAACTAGATGATGTTGGTGTTGGTTCATGATGGCATCTAGCTTATGTTCCCATTGATGTCATCCTATGTATCCTAGCTAATGAATTGATGCCATTCTAGTAGCATGGTTGTCGCTGGTGGTGTTGAAAATGAGATAAGTATGTTGCCATTGATGTCATCCTTTGATGTCAAAATTTGGCAAGTCTTAGTGATGTTGATAATGTCCATGTTGAGGACTACGGAATTTCTAGGCCTTCATGTTCATCTTCATGCTCATGAATTTTTGTAGTGGGTGTTGGCCTTATGGTGATGATGGAATTGCTGCTACAAGTGTTGGAGATGCTTCTATAAGAGTTGGAGGCATTGGAGATGTTGCTACACGTGATGGATATGTGCTTCATGTTGATGAGCTTGGTAGGATTCTTATGACTTGTTGCAACCATTTTTTGATCTGATGGTGATATTGCGGAGGTGCTACAGGGTCTGTTCAGAGGTGTTGCAGCTTTTGTAGGTGTCATAGGAGAGTTGAGGACTTATTTGGAAGTCATGCCAAAACTTGTTTGTTTTTTTATAGGTCATCATGGAATTGACACTTGGAATACTTGTTTTATTCATTTGCAAAGGTTTCAAAGTCTATAGGCATGATCAGGAATTGGAGAAGGTAAGCAAGAAGTTTGATGCAATTATGAGGTGGAATTCTTGGTTTTATCCCATCCTCTATCCCAACCGAAGGATATAATATTGTGCATGGAGTTTAAGGGTTCCAAACACATCAATATAGATCTATCCATGCGATTTCATCCAATATTCAGTAGGTTTATGCATGCGGTTGAAAATTTAGCTAGAAATTCTTTGGATCCCTCAGGCACCTCTGATGTATTTTGGCTTGTATGTTTAGGGGAGATTATAAAGTAATTTGTAAAGGTTGGAATTGTTCAATTGATTCCTCTAGTGCATGTGAACACATTTATTGCACAAGTAGTGATGGTTGAGGATTGATTCTGTCAGCTTTTTGCACCTTTGATCCTAGTCACAAAGTGCAATTTTCCCTACATGTTTCATATTCTACATTTTGGATCTGGTTTATGGTTGGTTGAGTATGAGAGTGAGTTATATAATACTGCATAGATGAAATATACTTTATACCTAGTTTAAAGTATATATTCTTTAGTGTAAGAGAGTAAATGGCAGTGTTGTAGAAGATTTCTGAAGCAGAGCATCATGTTAGCAGAAATATTTCGACAATTCTACCAAAAATACCTTACTTAAGCCATGAGTGATTGATGGCCCTAACAATAGATGTGGTTGTTTAAATATTTAGATCTACAACCAAATGTTAGAATAAAACTGCAAAGTAATAGATTTGTAGCAGCAAAATACATTAAATAGTAAAGACTTAAATAATGTGAGACCCCATAGCATAGACAAAGCGATATCAAAGAATGAATAATATATTATAAATTTTGTTACACCTGGTTAAGGAGACTCATATGATGGTTATAGGTCCCCCTCAGATGAGATGGGTCCTTTGGATATCCTTTATGCTTCAATATACTTGATATTTCTCTCTCTATGATGTGTGAAAGCCAAAACTTATGTTGAACTAAAATGGGAGCTTGAATGCAAAAAGAAGATAATAAAAAAAATGATAATGATCATGGTGAGGAATGGATGGAAAAACCTCATCTTTATATCAAAATATTCCGTTATTCTCGAAAATGGAAAATAATAAAATATTATTAACCACAATCTAGATCTAGCCTCTTAGAATATTTTATTATATGTTTTGGAGGGAAAATATATTTAAATTGGTTAAATACATTTATTTAGAAATAATAAACAAAAAAAATATCTATTTATTATTTCAAGGAAAGGGTTAAGGAATAATAAACAAATAATGATATTTTTAATCATTCCTAAGTGATTTAGTCAAATTTGATAAGGAATATTTAACTAAATAATGACTTAATTAATTATTCCTAGAGAAAAATCAAATAAAGAGTGATTTATTTAACTATTTCTCATGATTGAGTCAAATGTGATAAGGAATAATAACTAAACGATGATTTAATTAATTATTCCTAGAGGAAAATCAAATAAATAATGATTTATTTAATTATTCCTCATGGGGTTTCATGTTTTAATTAGAAACAAATTAATACAATACAGTTTATCAAGTTATTTCCTACAATGAAAGAAAGTTTACTATGGTAAAATAGGTCTTACATGGTGTATTTCGATCCACTTAGTTAGATATGGCTAAGTGATCATTTTTTGGTTATAACACATCAATTTTCAGATTAGATTCATGGATGCTATAGTAGAAGTTGTTTGGAGAAGAATATCTTTGAGGGAAAGCCCAATGTTTGAGTATGGTTTGAGTAAAGGATTTATTTCATGATTGTAGTTTGTTTTGTAGGTGCTGTTGGTGTATATGGAAGAATGCCATATTAGATTTTATGTTGTTGATTTACAGAGGGTTTGATGTATTTGTTGGTTGTTCCAAATTTTTTTTAAATGGAGTTATGTGTGGGTGATATTATGGTTGTTGGTTGGTTTTGGTTATGCATGTTTTTTTTTATTTGACGAGATTTTCTTGCTGCTGAGAATTGGATTGCAGAGTTGAATTCTAGTTGAGTAGAGAGTCTTGGATCCAGTTTGAAATTTATGAAATGAGGTCCACATAGTGTAGAGGAGAAATGAATTCATGAGATTGGAGCACTAATATCAAAGCTTCAGTGAAAGTAACAATTTCTCCATCCAATTTAATTTGGATTGTCCAATCGGATTTGGGTGAGTATCGTTGATCGCGGTGGTATTTAGAAAATGGTAGTCTGCATATCCGTGTGAGAACATATCGATATGTGTACCATAAGTGTCATAAACTTGTGAAAAAAATTAAATGTGAATTCATTGTGATAATGAAAAATACCATACATGATGTCAATAATAACTCCAACTTGAAAGGCGTGCAAAAATAACCCCAAATAAATATTGTGTGGAGACACAGGAAACTATCTCCATTACAAAGCAAGTGGATGGTTGGGATGGTACCCACTACTAAGTTAATGTCGATTGGCTCTATTTTATATAAACAACTTTTTGTATGTGATAACACTTTTCATTCCTGATTATGAGTCGATTCACAGAAAAAAGGTTGAAGCGCCTTACATTTTCTGATAGTGAAGCCTTTGTTTACTATAAAATTCGAAATATTTTACATGTTTTAATCTAATTTCAAGAGGTTTTATATGTTTAGTATTGAGTTAATTTCAGTTTGATGAAGATAGAATTGAAAAGGATGCACTTTTCATAATGAAATATTATTCCATTGTACATTATGCTAATTTTTAATTTTCTACTTCTTCCATTTGCATTGTGCTTCCTCTATAATAGCCCCAAGTTAAAACTTCATGTAATAAAGTTAATAAAGGAAAAATATGACCATGGTCACGGGACACATATTTCATGATGATTGCTAGAAAAAACATCCTAGCGGGGTGTTCATTGGTTTATAATGGCTATGGAAATTTGCAAAGGCAATGGAAAAGGCTTTGGAAAGGAAAAGTGGAATTTATTGGCATTTATTTATGAAAATAATGGAAAATAGGAGAAAAGGAAGGTGAAATGTCACGCATTTCACGTGAGGAGTAAAATAAAGGAAAATAATGGAAAATGAAGAAAATAAAGGCATTTGTAATAAAAAATCTTCTAAGGATCAGTTTGCAAACTTTTTTGAGTTTTAGCTTGGAGATCTCTCTCTCTCCTACTCTCTCTCATACTCTTGGACACTTAGAATTTTCTTGGAGAAATATTGGAGGAGTGTGGCATACTTGGGATTTGTAGCAAGAAGGAAAAGGAAAATAAGGAAAGAATAAGAGGACATAGGGATCAATAGCTACAATGGATTTTTCTTGCAGGTACCGAGTTGCATGTATGATTTCCTTGCTAGTTTTGACATGCATGGCACATGCATGTAATTTCTTGGATATGATATGTCATTGGCGTGGATGATTTATTGGATTGAAAATGGGTTTTCCGTACCTTTTCATTTCCTGGATAGCCATGGTGTTGTGGGTTTACCCTTTTTTTCTAATTGGTTCTCATGTTCCTTATGGATTTGGGTTTAGTTACTAGTTCCTAGAATCGTTGGTTGGAAAAATGCTCTAGAAGCCCTATAACAACTTGGGTTGAGTTACAAGTCCTGGAAGCCTTGGTTGGAAAAACACTCTGGAAGCCCTTGGTGGGTTGAGTTACTATTCCTAGAAGTCTTGGTTGGAAAAATTCTTATTGGGTATGGAGCCTAATTATCTTATTTATTTTGTATCACAACATTGGACCCCTATACCTTAATGGGGCGGCAACGCTACCCATAATTAAACACTGCCTAGGGGGTCCAGGGGGCCCCTGAAGCTAAAAATAGATGTAAAATTGCCTTGTAAAAGTATAGTAATTTCTATTCAATCTGGGTCATTCATTAGGCAGATGATCTGACGATAGAAGTTATGTTTATTTTAGGGTTTTTTTCCGTAGAAGGAAACCCCTCGCTTTTATGAGGGTATTGTATTGTGGCTGTGTATTGTATGTGTATTCTTAGAGTGAGAAACAAATAGGGAGACTGTGAGAGAGAACAAAGGATATTATAGCAGATATGTTATAGGTTGTGTCTCTTCATTTTGCTAGATAATAGAAAGGAAGGATTGGATGTTCAGGGTGGACACAGACCAAACTGGGTGAACCACGTATATGTGTGTCTCTCTGGTTTTATGTGTTTTGTGTGCTTGTATTTTCCGCATATTTTATGTGTTGCATTGCTGTGTAATATATAATTTTCTAACAACTGGTATTAGAGCCAAAGGTCTATTTGGCTGATAAACTCATAGGAAAGAAGGGTTTCTGGTTCGAGTGGGAGCAATGGAGGAAGATGGTAAATTTAGGGTCGAGAAATTTAACGGCCAAAAATTCCCATTGTGGAAAATACATATGGAATATTATATGTATCAAAAATATTTGTACCTATCATTGAGTGGAAAAACAAAGAATTCAATGGCTATGACAGACGCAGAATGGGATATTCTTGATAGAAAGGCACTCAGAACAGTATGGTTGTGTCTTGCAGCGTCGGTAGCCTTAAATAATTCGAAGGAAACAATAACAGAGGGTTTTATTAAGGCATTGGCGAAAATATATGAAAAACCCTCAGCCTAAAACAAGGTATTTCTTATGAAACGTTTATTTAATATGAATATGTTAGAAGGTGGATATGTTGCAGACCATTTAAATGATTTTAATATAGTTACCAGTCAGTTAAGTTCTGTAGGGGTAAACTTTGATGATGAAGTTAGAACTCTGTTATTTTTGTGCTCATTGCCAGAAAGTTAGAATAGTTTAGTTATGGCCATTAGTAACTCTATCTCTGGATCTAGTACTTTAAAGTTTGATGATGTTTTCGGTGCTATCCTTAGCGAGGAAATGTGATGGAAAAGCTCCGGTGAAACATTGGGTAATGCTTTGAGTGCAGAGTATAGGGGAAGAAGAATGGAAAGAGGAAAGAGCTCAGGATATCGTAGTAAATCAAGGAAAGGCAGACCCAAGTCCAGATCAAGGATAGTGTGCTAGAAATGTGGAAAGAAAGGTCACTTGAAGAAAGATTGTAGATCTCGGAAGGAAAAAGAAGGAGATGCACTTCAAGAAAACAATCATGAAGAAAATGTGATAGGTGATGTGTTACAAGATGTTTTGATTCTTTCTTTCGAAAATGTTACTGATTACTGGGTGGCAGACTCAGGGGTCTCATTCCATTCCACACCTGATAAGAAATATTTTCATTACTATGTTCAAGGAGATTTTGGACAAGTTCATTTGGGTGATGATAAACCCTGTAAAATTATTGGAATGGGAAAAGTTCTTGTAAAACAAAAGAATGGAAACCAATGGCTATTAAAGGAGGTAAGGCATGTTCTAGATTTGAAGAAAAATCTGATTTCAACAAGGAAATTAGACGGCGAAGGTTGTGCGACAACTTTCACAAATAAAACTTGGAAGGTCACCAAAGGAGCCCTGGTAATAGCAAAAGGCGAAAAGGTTGGTACATTGTATTTATGTAATGGTATTTCTAACTCTGTTAATGCTTTAACTTCCAAAGGAGTAGATGCAACATTATGGCATCATAAGCTTGGACACATGAGTGAGAAGGGGATGAAGATTCTTCACTAAAGAAATTTGTTTCCGAGCTTGAATAATGTTGATTTGGATTTATGTGAGAATTGTATTTATGGAAAACATAAGAGAGTCAGATTTCTCAGAGTTGGGAAAGAAAAGAAGAGCGAAAATTTAGATCTTGTGCATACAGATGTATGGGGACCTGCTCAGGTATCATCTCTTGGTGGCTCTCGTTATTATGTTACTTTTATTGATGATGCTACTAGAAAAACTTGGATTTATTATATTCAGAATAAATCTGATGTATTTGATACTTTCAAGAAATGGAAAGCTTTGGTTGATATTGAGACAGGAAATAATTTGAAGTGTCTCATATTAGACAATGGAGGTGAATATTACAACAAATAGTTTGATAGGTACTGTTTAGAGCATGGAATTCATAGAGAGAAGACAGTTCCAAGAACACCACAAGAAAATAGTGTGTCAGAAAGGATGAACAAAACAATCATGGAGCGTGCAAGGTGCATGAGATTGCATGCAGGATTTCCTTTACAATTTTGGGCAGATGCTTAGATACTGTTGTTTATCTAATAAACAGAGGGCCTTCAATTTCCTTGGATGATGGTATTCCAGAGGAAGCGTGGACAGGTAAAAAGTTAAACTACTATTTTTTAAAGCCTTTTGGTTGTGAGGCCTTTGTCCATATTAATAAAGAAAACAGAACAAAGCTTGAGGCAAAATCAAAGAAATGTACCTTTATTGGATATGGTGTTAATGGTTTTGGTTATCACTTATATGATTATGAAATAACAAAATAATTATGAGCAAAGATGTAATATTCAATGAAAAGGTCTTGTATAAGAATCAATTGCAGGAAAAGAAACAGAAAAAAATAAAACAAAAAATACACAGTTCTTGATGAGATCACAGAAAAACTAAAGGTTCCTGAAAATAATAATAATCAACATCCACAATAGCAATAGGCACCTCAAACACTTGAAAGTGGTGTTAGAAGATATGCCAAGATAAGTAGACCCCCTGAATGATACTCTCCTTCATTATATTATTTATTGTTGACTGATTCTGGTGAACCCGAATGTTATGAAGAAGAAATGCAAGTTGAAAGCACGAAGAAGTGGGAGCTAGCCATGGAAGAAGAGATGGACTCCTTAATACATAACCAGACTTGGGACTTAGTTAGGTTTCCTGAAGGTAAAACAACATTACAGAATAAATGGGTTTACAGATTGAAGGAAGGAGATGGAGGAAAACAGAGGTAAAAAGCTAGACTTGTGGTGAAGGGATTTGCACAGAAGAAAGGTATTGATTTTGATGAAATATTTTCTCATGTTGTTAAGATGACTTCAATCAAAACTATTTTAAGTCTTGTAGTAGCGAAAGATTTGCATCTTGAACAATTAGATGTAAAGACAAAATTTCTCCATGGAGATTTGGAGGAAGAGATCTATATGGAGCAACCACAAGGATATGAGGTCAAAGGAAAGGAAAAATTAGTGTGCAGGCTAAAGAAGAGCTTGTATGGCTTAAAATAGGCTCTAAGGCAGTGGTATATAAAATTTGACAAGTTTATGTCTGAACAAGGTTATACTATATGTCACTATGATCATTGTGTTTATCTGAAAAAAAATGATGGAAGCTATATTATATTGTTATTGTATGTAGATGACATGCTTGTTGCAGGGTATAACATGCAAGAAATAAATGTGCTCAAAAGAAAATTGGACAATTCATTTGCAATGAAGGATTTGGGAGCTGCAAAACAAATCCTTGGTATGAGAATAACTAGAGACAAGAAAAATCACAAATTAACACTCTCTCAGAATGAGTACATACAAAAGGTGTTGAAAAGATTTAATATGCAGAATGCAAAATCAGTTAGTACACCTTTTGCTAACCATTTCAAACTTAGTAAGGAGATGTGCCCCAAGACCCAAGAAGAAATGGATTGTATGTCTAAAGTTCCATATGCATTAGCAGTTGGAAGCTTAATGTATGCGATGGTCTGCATAAGGCCTGATATTGCACATGCAGTGGGAGTTATAAGCATGTACATGAACAATTTAGGAAAAGAACATTGGATGGCAGTGAAATGGATTCTCAAATATTTGAGAGGTACCACAAATAAATCATTATGCTTTGGTGGTTCAAACATTGCTCTACAGGGATATGTTGATGCAGATATGGCAGGTGACAAAGATAATAGGAGGAGCACTACAGGATAAGTATTTATTGTAGGTAGAATAGCTTTTAGTTGGGTTTCAAAAATCCAAAGTGTTGTTGCACTTTCAACAACAGAAGCAAAGTATGTTGCTGCTATAGAGGCTAGTAAAGAAATGATTTGGTTACAAAGGTTTATGGATGAATTGGGTAAGAAGCATGATATGGGCACGTTATACAGTGATAGCCAAAGTTCCATTCATCTTGCAAAGAACTCAACATTTCATTCCAGGACTAAAAACATACAGCTCAAGTACCATTTCATATGGTCAGTATTGGAAGATGGACAGTTGAAGCTGGGAAAAGTACACACTAGCCAGAGTCCTACAAATATGCTAACAAAAGTTGTAATTGACAAGAAACTGAGAATATGCTCATTTTCAATTGGTCTTCAAGTATGATTATGAAAATGAGAAACATCCAGGTCCAAAGTGGAGTCATTGTCCAGCAAATGAAGCAGCGATGGAGTTGCTACAAATCAGTCTTGAAGTGGGAGATTGTTGGGTGTGGAGCCTAATTATCTTGTTTATTTTGTATCACAACATTGGAACCCTGTACCTTAATGGGGTGGAAACGCTGCCCATAATTAAACGCTACCTGGGGGTCCAAGGGCCTTTCATTAGGCTGGTGATTTGACAGTAGAAGTTATGTTTAGTTTAGGGTTTTCTTCCCTAGAAGGAAACCCCTCGCTTTTATGAGGGTATTGTATTGTGGTTGTGTATTGTATGTGTATTCTCAGAGAGAGGAATAGATATGGAGACTGTGAGAGAGAACATAGTATATTACAACAGATATATTGTAGGTTGTGTCTCTTCATTTTGCTAGATAATAGAAAGGAATGACTGGTTTTTCGGGGTGGACATAGCCCAAACTGGGTGAACCACGTATATATGTGTCTCTCTGGTTTTATGTGTTTTGTGTGCTTGTGTTTTCCTCATATTTTATGTGTTTCATTTCTCTGTAATATATAATTTTCTAACAATTCTCTGGAATCTTGATGACAATTGTGGGTTGAGTTACTAGTCTTGGAAGCCCCAGTTGGAACAAATGCTTTAGATCCCTAGACATCTTAGGTAGAGACCAATCTAGTGATGTATGGTGATGTATGACCATGAAGTAGATTCATGGTTAAGGGTTGAGGTGGTTTGGAATCTATAACCGCTATTTTGTTTTTTCTTGGTTTATTCCATGAGATCCCACGTTCATTCTTGGAATATGGCATAGGGGTGATTGGCTGAAAAAAAATATTTGGTTCATCCTAATCTATGGTTGAGGGGTATGTGGAAGTCCCATACATGGTTTAAGTTTTCATATGTCAATAAGTGCTCTTTTCCTCTTGTATTTGATGGGTAAAATTAATTTCTATTATGATATATTATTGGTTGTTCTATCATTGTTATTATGTTGGTTATACGGTAGTTATAAGCATGTTTTGTGATAGTCTTGATGTATGGATCTCATCATGATTTGGTTAGTATATGGAATGTTAATGAATGAATGACCTAATAGACAACAATGTAGATATTTGGAGGAGATATTGGTCCTCCTTTACAATTACCATATAATTATGTGATCCCTTTGCTCATATCTGTTGTTTTGACCTATAGATTACATATTTATGACATGTTTGATGAAATGTCTGTCATGGCTAGTAGGGTCCCAATCAAGTCCTTGATAAACTACTTGTATTAATATCTTGATTTCATGGTTATGTATCATTTCTAAAAGTTCCATGAAGTTATGGGCATAGGCCTAAGACCTATCCCTAAAAAAGTGGCTCGGAATTTGGGGTCTCTAGCGTAGAACTGCCTAAAAAAGTCCACATTCGCTAGCATGCCTTGTTGCAGGAGCGACTGGAAGGAATTAGTCCCATGCATGGTTTGTCATGGGAGTGGATGAGGGTTGAGATCAGTAAAATGATAAGTTTTCTTTTGGGTTAACCAATTGGAAGGGTTGGTTTCCTCTTGAAGGGTTTGTAGCTCTTGAGGAAGGTCAGACTGGTTTTTTTTTTTGTCGGTTCCACTTTCTTAATGATAAATGGGGAGTTGAATCACATCATAGTAGCCTCTCACCACATTTTTACCCTAGTGGACTGGTTAGCTTGGGTAAATTTGGGAGGATGGTGTTACAAGGTCGTATCAGAGCATGAGTACGCTCACTTTGGATAATATATGATACCACAAGGTGGTATCAAAGCAAGTTTCATTCTTTTTGGGTGGTGTATGGTTTCTCTCATCTTTGTGTGATATCTGATACCACAGGGTGGTATCAGAGCATGGTTCAACCCTTGGACTAGATGGGTAGAATGTGGTTTCGATGTATGCATCTAGGTTGTATATGTGTTTGTTATGTATGCATGGAGATGTTCATTGTTACAGTTGTGTTGACATGTAGTAGTTGATCATGTTGTTGTTGGGATACATTTTTCTTGAATGCACGTTAGTTATATATGAATTTTTTATGTATGTCAATGCCTATGATATTTTTATGCATGCATTTTGATAGTAATTTTTGTAAATTGTTTCACAATGATGTTTTTGGAATGTTATGATGATAATTTGTTGGCTGAGATAGAGTACGAGAAGTAGATTATCAAGACAAGGTTGTAACACTAGACCTGGAGGTAAGAGAAGATCATCATACAGGTTTGTATGTTGGGCCTGCATGTATGTTGGTTAATGATTTTTATAATCATTATTGTTATGTGCATGTCTGTCATTATATTGTTTTTGTGGTTACATGCATGATAGATTATAGTTAATCCACGTTGTCATATAAAAATGTGTCAGATAGTTAGGGATGGTAGTAACTTGTTGTTATATTCAATGCGGTCGTACACTTGATGATTATGGTCATTGTATCTATGATCTTGATATCATATGTATCACGCTACTCTGGATTGGCATGTGCAGATGGTTATGGTTATGATATTTAGGTATGATTTAACATGCTTGTGATATTATGTAGTATTAATCAGGACTGGATTTTGCAGATGTGATTGTTATAACTGCATCTCAGTTGTTTATGAGTTTATCGTGTTAACATATTAGTTAGTTATTTTTATGGAAATCATGGCCTTATTTATGTTTTAGCTGATTTTTTGTGAAGTTATATTATGCTAATCTAGATTGATTGTGTAGACAAGATAGCCTCCCATGAGATACATTGAGGTATGAGTTTCTTATGTCATATATTTGGTGTTTGGTGTCTATTATGTCATCTATCTATTGTTTGAATGTTTTATTAACTGAATCATATGAGTATATGCACCTGTAATATTGCATGAATGAATGATCTTATTTTAATATGCATGTACTAACACAATATGCATTGAGACAATTGATATGTACTTGAGTGTAAGGAGGTGATAGTTGTAGCATTATGTATTATGAATGTTAGTTGTTTATAACATGGTTGTTAGTATTGGTAAAGGTTGATTTCAAATTAATAGATATGATGTATTGATATTTGGAACATGTGACCAACATGTGTGAGAAGTTGCAGGGAAACATGCTTGCTATTAGCATGAAAATGTAACAATTGATTTTTCTATATAGTTAACAAATGGGTGATGTGATAGTGCTTATAGAGACTCAATTGTAGCAAGGTAAAATTTAAAATAAATGAATTGGGTGATAATTTTTGTGGCTTTGTTTGGAAACCACAATTCCAAATGAATGAGTGCTTTTCATGAATACAAGAAGATTTCTTAACCTTGATTTTGTTTGATATTATATGGATGTGTGATATATTTATGAGCATTTACTTGATAGATATGACAACTGGTTTTAATTTATAGCAGGATTTATCAAGGAATCATACTCTCTTGATATATGATGTATTTGCATGTTCAAATATAGGGCAGTTTTCTTGGCATATCGAGGTAAGGTAACCGATATATTGTTATGTTTATTTATGCACTAATGATTATGTGTGTTTTGGTAGTATGATGTAGGGGATTGCATGGAAAAATAGACTGCCATGAAATATTGAAGAAATATCAAGTTGAGATTTCCTCAGGGACCATGGGGATTGAGTCATGGTGTTTATTGATAGTCTTGTGCTTTTGGTCTTTTGTGATTTGTTGTGCTTGATTGTGGCTTTGTTTATGTATGGTGTATGGCAATACCACCTTGTGTGTGATGTCGTATTGCTATTGGTTTTCATGGTTTTTCTTCTTGGTCTCTTTTGGTTATTGCCTTTAATGTTTTGAGGGACTTGGTAATTGGTTGGGAAAGAGAAAAGTTAATGGATCTCGAGGAGAGCTGAATGAAATAAAAAAGGTGATGTAAGCCCTGAATGAAGCTTGGTACATGTATAAGGGAAGCTGAAGGTAAGATTAGGATATCATGTTGAGTTGGTTGCATCCATTGAGATAAATGGATGATGGCAAAGAAGTCATGAGAAAGGTAGTATGAAAGCTAAAATAAATGGGATTAAGGTAACATATGTCTTATCTATGTTCGGAATTATTGTTCTCGATGTTTTGCATGCGTTGCATAGATAAAGGGAGTTATATTAACCTTAAACTTATGATATGTGGTAATTATTATATGATTATGATTATGATGATGTATATTTGTGTGTGTGTGTGTGTGTGTGCGCGTATGTTTTTGTCTAACAGTGTCTTCGGGGATCATGATTATTTTATGTTGATGTTTATATGTATATATGTATGTATGTTTGTCGTTTTCTGATAGGTTTGTCAAGATATTTCTTATGGAGAAATGATTTCTTATGCAAGTGAATGGCATGAAAAGGTTCTCAGTTTATGAAGAATCAAGTGGGAAGAGTAACCCTCATAGATATACAAGGTTAGTATCATGTGGATATGAATTGATATTATATGCTTGTACTATTCCTATGTTTATATTATGGATAGGTAATGTTGAGGTATACATCAGTAGAATGGAAGCTGTGTGATTGACGACATGTTGGGAAAAGCATGGATGGTGGAAATACATTGGAAGCAAGGTTGCTTGATAGAGCCATTGTGTGGTCTATGTATGTGTAGTAATATTTTTTGTATATATGTTATACATGTTTCACCTGTGATGTTGTGTGCATGCGGTGTGGTGTATAGATGGTGTTGTGTACATGTTTTCTATGTAGTGTTGTGTATAGATTGTGTTGTGCACATGTTGGATATGTGGTGTTGTGTACATATGGTGGTGTGTAGATGTTGGATATGTGGTTTTCTGTAAAGATGGTGGTGTGCACATGTTTGATATGACATGTTGTGTACATATGGTGTTGTGTGAATGTTGGATATGCAGTGTTATGTACATAAGGGGCTTTGCACATGTTGCATATGTAGTGTTGTGTAAATATGGTGCTATGTACATGTGGTGTTGTGTGTATGTTTTTACTTGTGGTGTTGTGTGCATGTGGTGTTGTGTACATGTTCTACATGGGCTGTTGTGTGTAGGTGGTGTTGTTTACATGTTGTGTAGGTCGTGTTGTGTACATGTCGTGCATGTGGTTTTGTGTACATGTTGTGTAGATGGTGATGTGTACATGTGGTGTTGTGTACAAATCGTGCAAGTGGTGTTGTGTACATGTGTTTTTGTGTACACATTCTATTGGTGGTGTTGTGTATAGGTGGTACTGTGTACATGTTGTGCATGTGGTACTGTTATACATGTGGTATTGTGTGCATGTCATACATGCTATGTTTTACACATGTGGTATTGTGTGCATGTTGTACATGTTGTTTTTTGTATGTGTCGTATTGTGTATGTGCATTGTGTAATCATGGTATCGTGACATGTGTATTCGTTGTGTTGTAATATGTGTATGTATATGTATTGTGTTTTACAATGGGTGTAGGTGTATGTATTGTGTTGTGTTTTACACCAAATGTAGGTGTATGTGTTGTGTTGTACACCAGGTGTAGGTGTATCTGTTGTATGTAAGGTGTAGGTGCATGTATTCTAAGGTTTTGTATGCTATGTATGGTTGTATGCATGTGGTGTAAACTATGTGTATATGTACATGATTGAAAATAAGTGAAGGCACTCGGTGCTTGTCAGGTGTGGTAACTGATCTGGTGTGTGTATGGAAAGGACAAGGACAAAGGTCGAAGCAAATAATCGATTAAAGGATAATATCAATATTTCATTTCAGTTTTATTATGTATGTGGTATATGATACTATTTTATGATGATTACATGTGATTTATGATTTTGATTTACGATGGTTGTATTTAGATCTAATGAGATGTGATATGTTTGTACATGATGATTTGATCAAACATCTATTTTGACTTGTTGTGACAAGAAGTGAACATAATTTCAAGTGTAACTTATTGACGGGCCACCAATGAGGGATGATTTGAATCTATTTCAATTTTTTTTTAATCTAATGATAATTATGTTTTTAGTACGAGGAAGCCTAAAAATTCTCAGTTGGGTGGTTGAAACCGACTGCAATAATTAGTGGCAGTTGTGAAAGGAATTGGAATGGGAAACAATATGTTGGTAAAGCATTCAGAACCAAGGCCATTATGCGGCACTAGTATCCAATAGTCCATTGATTTCCATGAACATGCTATGACCAGTATGATGGTTTTGAGGTGGGGATATGCCCTTTTTTTTATACCTTTCAGTGTTAGGAAACATTTCGAAGGGAGGGGTCACCCAAGGGATTGTAGCAAAGAAGAGGATTCCCATGAAACTTGGAAGGTGTGTGACTGCACAAGATAGAGTGACCGGATTTCCTGAGGGATTGCGTAGAAGAGAAGGGAAGACTTGGGATGGATTTTTTTTGGTCATTAGCATTTCCATATGGAATATGCACATTGGGAGTGTGCCCTAGAACAATGAGCTGATAACTATCCACTGAGAGGACAAGTGGCACAATATTGTAGCGTTGTACATTAGATGCAAGTTTGAACTTGATAGTGGATTCTAGATTTTTTTGGAAGGAGGTGAATCCTGGTACTAATTTTGACGGTGGAGGTGTGAACCTCTAGATTCCCTTGGTGTTGATGTAGGTATCATATCCTTTTACTCGTTGGTTAGATAAAATTTTCATATGTGTATATATGTATAATATTGTAAATATTGTATTGAGCTAGATTTATAAATATCCATAAATAATATGGTTATTTTCTAGTTGAAGAAAATGTGCATAAGTATATGTGGTTGTTATTGTAAATATCGTAATGAGATGTATTATAAAGGTCCAGTAAATTGTATGTTTTTCATGTTTTCAGGAGTGGTCATTGTAAATACTTCAACAAGATGTGTTATAAATCTCCATAAGAAGTATATGTTGTTTTTCCAATAGTTTTGTTGGTTGTAGGTGTCATTGAACACCGAGGACGGTGTTCCCCTAAGGGGGAGGGATTCGTAACAACCCAGGGTTAAGAATTCATGTAATAAAGGAAAAATAAGACCATTGTCATGGGACCTATATTCCAAGCTGAATGTTGGGAAAAAAATCGTAGTTGGGTGTTCATTGGTTTATAATGGCTATGGAAATTGGAAAAGGAAATGGAAAAGGATTTGGAAATGAAAAGTGGCATTTATTGTCATTTATTTATGAAAATAATGGGAAATAGGAGAAAATAAAGATAAAAGGTCATAGGTTTCATGTGAGGAGGAAAATGAAGGAAACTAATGGAAAATGAAGAAAATAGAGGCCTCATTAATCAAAAGGCTTATGAGGATCAGTTCACGGACTTTTGTCAGTTTTAGCTTGGAGCTATCTCTCTCATATACTCTCTCTCATATTCTTGGACACTTAGAGTTTTCTTGGAACACTCTTGGAAGAGTTTGGCATACTTGGGATTTGGAGCAAGAAGGCAAAGAAAAAGTTGGTAAGTGCAAGAGGACATTGGTATCAGTAGCTACAACGATTTTTTCTTACAGGTACCGAGTTGCATGTATGGTTTCATTTCTATTTTTGGCATGCATGGAACATGCATGTGGTTTCTTGGTTATTTTATGTCATTGGCATAGAGGATTTCCTATATTAATAGTGGTTTTGCCTAACCTTTCCATTTCTTCAATAGCCATGGTGTCATGGGTTTACCTTTGTTTTTTTAATTGGTGCTCATGTTCCTTATGGTTATGGGTTGAGTTACTAGTTCCTAGAATCATTGGTTGGACAAACGCTCTAGAAGCCCTGTAACAACTTGGGTTGAGTTACTAGTCCTGGAAAGCCTGGCTAGAAAAATGCTCTGGAAGCCCTTGGTGGGTCGAGTTACTAGTCTTGGAATCCATGCTTGGAAAAATGCTCTAGAATATTAGTGAAAGTTGTTGGTTGAGTTACTATTCCTGGAAGCCCTAGTTGGAACAAATGCTCTAGAGCCCTAAATATCTAGGGTAGAAACCGATCTGATGATTGTTAGTGATGTTCGACTGTGATATGGAATCACTGGTTGATGGTTGAGGGGTTTGGCCTCTAGAAGCCTTGGTTTGTTTTTTCTTGGTTTATTCCATGAGATCCCACATTCATTCTTGGAATATGGTGCGGTGGTGATTAGCTAAAAAAAATATTTGTTTCAGATCAATCTATGGTCGGGTGGTATGTGGAAATCCTAGACCTGGTTGCATTTTTCATATGTCAATGAGAGCTATTTTCCTCTTGATTTGATGTGTAAATGTACATGTCATTATGAGATATTAATAGTTGTTCTATCATTGTTATTCTAATTTTTATATGTTGGTTATATGCATGTTTCATGGTAATCTTGATGTATGGATCTCATCATATTTTTGTTAGTATATGAAATGTTAATTAATGAATGACCTAATAGATAGCAATGTAGCTATTGGGAGGAGATATTGGTCCTCCTTGATGATTCTAAAATAATTATGAGATCCCTTTTTTCAGATTTGTTATTATGACCTGTATATTACATAGTTGTGACATGTTTGATGAATGTTTGTCATGGCTAGTAGGGCTTGAGTAAATTCCTTGATCAAATTCTTATATTAGTAGCTTGATTTCATGGTTATGTATCATTTCTGAAATTTTCATGAAGTTATGGGAAGACTCATGAAACCTAGCCCTAAAAAAGTGGCTTAGAATCCAGGTTTGATAGCTCATAACTTTCTGAATAAGTCCACAGTCGCTATAATTACTTGCTATTGGAGCGACTGGGAGGCCTCAGTCGCATCCATGACTTGTAATGGGATTGGTTGAGGGTTTAGATCAGTAAAAAAATAATTTTTCTCATGGGTTAAGCACCTGGAAGGTTTTGTTACCTCCTGAAGGGTCTGTAGCTCCTGAGGAAGTTCATATTGGTTTTTTTTTTCGGTTCCACTTCCTTAATTGTACATGTGGGATATAATCACATCATAGTAGCCTCTCATCAAATTTTTACCCCCAGTGGATCATTTAGCTTGGGTAAATGTGGGAGGAGGGCATTACATCCTCCGCATTCCTTACAATGAAAGCTTCCTTCGTACCTCCTGAATGATGTCAACTGAAACATTATAGCTTAACGATATTTCAACTACATATTTTAGAAACATTAAAATACTTTTGCAAGTTCCAAGAAAAATCATCTATTCTGTCCAACATAGATCTATTAATTAAAGGCCATATGCAAAGAAATTGGATAAACAAATACCTAGACATCTATTGAAAAAAGATCCATATTTTATTCTACACGTCGATATTTACAATTTTTTTTATAACTTTTGTCAAGATTCTATAAAATATATTTTGTAAGAAATAAAAATATATATCCTCAAAGCACAGAGCTGAAGAATAATATTTCATTATGCTTCTTCAACACATCCACACCTTGCACAATGAAAGTTTCCTCCACACCTCACAATGAAATTGATGTATTAATTTTGTGGGTACTAAAATTTTTGGGCACAAGATTTAACAATATCAAAAATCAATGGTAGAAATGAAACTCATTAAATCAATAAGAATTACAATTAGATCCTTTGGTAGTAGGCAACATTTGGTATTTTTCTATAGTTTCCAAAAAGAACACTTCCCTGAGAAGGTTACATTGAATTGAAGGTGAAGTAACACTTGTCGAGTAGATAACTTTAATTCAGTTAACTTTTGTTATGTAACTAGATAAGAAAAAAAAGAAAAGATAGATTGATTTCTTGAAAATAAGCCTCTTTGAGGGGGGAACTTCATTTTACATCACATAAATGAACAATTCTCGGATGATTCAAATGATAATACCTCCTTGATATATATATGAGTCTATTGGGGCACAATATGACTAGGGCCTACATAAAAATAATAATGTAAGGGCACAAGAATAACGATAGTTGGCTTCTATGGGGTACAAAAATAACAATATGGGGGCTACAGTAGTATTATAGGGACCTAACATGTCCATCTCCTTAAAAAAACTTTTTTTCTCAATTCTTGAGGGGTTCTGGATGGTTCTGGATAAAATACTCATCCTCCCATATGTAGTATTCAGTAGGTAAGTTCTTCCACGTAATGAGATACTCTGAAATTGATTGTTCCATAGATTTTAAATTCTTGTTTCTATGATTACTTTAGGCTCCAATATTAATTTTCCTTCTATTGGGCTGAGAATAAGTTACGTTTCACCCTATCCTTACCACGAATTATTATGTAATTCTACGAATTTTCCCCTCATCTTAGCAATAAAGGAAAGGGAATTAATGTAAAGTGAGGACAAAATGAACTGATGATAAAAGGGATGTTTAACAATGGAAAATTGACTTGTTGTATCTTTATTAACATGGAAGAAAAGCAGCTGAACTGATGATAACTGAAAAGCAGCTGACAAGAGAGGCAAATGGGATCATGATGGCTCCCATGGGCCAGCGAAATATGGAAAGGCACATCCATGCTTGGAGGACTCAAACGATAGCCATGAGCAGCAGGATCCCGTATGGAAAAGACCCATTACCACTGTTGAAATTTCCTTTAAAAGGTAGAAAATGAACAATATAGACATATCTGAATAGAGATTTTCTTCTGTAATAGACATATCGGGACAGAATTGTGCAGTTGTATTAATGTATTAATCTTCAGCTTAATAAAGATTTTTGCATTTTGAATAGTCAATCTCTGATTTTTCCTTAGCAGTAGACTTCTGGTGGCTCTAGGCCCAGCCCTAGGAGTTTCTTCGCTACTTTTGTGCTATATGTTTAATTATAGAACTTACGTTTCTAGTCATTTAATGAATTTTATGAGATATCATTTAATTGGTTGAATTGTGGACATTAGATGCTACGACTTTTGATTTCATTAGAATAGTTCATCATTCATGCTTTCGTGCTTACAATCAATGTTTTCATAATTTTTTATATACTTTCATCATTTCCCAATGCCTTTATACTCGTTTGATTAAGTTTTATCATGACTTTTGTTCAATCTTGTATATAGTTAAAGTTGGATCTTTTCATTATTATTGCGAGGTGTCTAGTTTTTTATTTATTTAGAGAGATGTCATCTATTAATTTAAAAGAGAATTCCATTGAAAAATTTAGATAAAAAATTGTTTTTCAATTTATTAAATTTGTTGTTCAATTTATTAGGAATGTTGTTCAATTTGTCACAGTATGTTGTTCAATCGTAGTTTTCTCTTTTCAACTAGAATAGTCATTTTTGCATATGCCTAGAACAGAGTAGTCAATAGCATTTTATAATTATATTTCACTTTGCTTTGATTGAGCTTCAAGAATTAGATATTCCTCCTTATGATAATTTACAGTATTTTTCCTTTGATGTCACTTGCATATATTGTGCTTACACTCTTGAAATAACAAGACTTGCCCTGGGTTGATAATTAAATGAGAAGCATTGAAGTTGCCTGTAACAGTCATCTTTATGACCCAACATTTTTGGAATAATTTCCGGGGAGAGTTTTTAAGAGTGATGTCCTTTATTTATTTTCCCTTTTGCTGTGAAGAATTGGGTATTGAAAATGAGAGGTAAGAACCTATGTACTAGCAAGAAAAATGCTTGCTATCTAGCCCGCTTTCCAGCAATTGTGTAGAGGTTAGTAGGATAGGTGCACTTGTTTTATGAATAGGAAGAAAAAGATAGAAACAAATCAAAATCCCCCACTTAAATCAACAAAACCCAAATGACCGGTGATCCTTGGCAGAACAAAATATATAGATGAAATCATTAAGAAGGCTAAATCCCAGGCATCTGTATGACGCAGAACCATTCGAACTCAAAGTCCTACTACACTCCCTCAGGTAGCAGCCTCACCATCTGTAGCCCACACCGATATTCACAGTGAAACAAAAGGGTTTGAACAAAGCCTTCAAACTATTGATCACATAAGTGTTGACCCTTCGAAAGAGGGAGGTTCTTGCAATCTACAAGAAGGGGAAGTGTTGGAAGGCTTCCTCCACATCTGCTCCCTAATTCCACTAAGATTAGTCAACTAGAATAATAAATCCCCAAATATTATTGGCATATCTTTGGTCAAATGGAAAACAACCAGAACCAGAACCAAAGGCAGACACCAACATTGGAGTATCCCATTGTTGATCCTACTGCAAATGCCCCTATGAAATCCATTCCATTAAAAAACATCCCCACCTTCCATGGGTTGACCTCAGAAGATCCTGATGCATTCTTATTTGAATTTGATGTCTTATGTAGGGGATATGACTACACCACTAACCCTCAAAAACTGAAATTATTTCCCTCTACCTTGAAGGGAACAACATTACGTTGGTTCATGGGGCTTGGTGGAGGAACCATTAATAATTGGGACCAGATGAAGAACAATTTTCTTAACAAATATCAATACTATTGCCAGACTCGAGAATTAAAAGATGAAATCCTCAATATGTCTGCAAAAGACAATGATACATTAGAATAATATGTCGAAAGGTTTCAATATAACTTACAAAGGTCTCCATATACTACATTGTCTAAAAATATCTTAAAAGAAACGATGATAAAGGGAATGAAAGAAGAATGGTTTGAAACACTTAACATAATGGGAAAAGGGAACATCTACCAAGAAGGATATGATGATATTATTTCACTGTGTATCAGGTGTTCTCAGGGTAGTATGCGAAGTAGTCCAATCGGGCGAGACTCAGCTACAAGGAATCCTAAGCAGTCCAGTGGCAACATGACCGGAGAAGAATTTGGTAATCTTTTAGAAGATTTCAAAACTAATATCTTGGGCACCCTGACAACACATCTAGATGTCCTACAAGCCAAGCAGAAGCAAGCTATAGCAGAACAAAACTTGGCCGTATTTTTCCCATGCTGTCGGAAGGAGCACAGTGAAAGGGAATGTCCATTAGACATGGTCCAGACATGTGCTATTTGTACCAAGGACCATGCCACTAACCATTTCCCTTCGCTTTCAGGGCTGAAAGTAGTTTTTAAAGAAGCATAAGAGAGATGGAACCAGTCTATCTAATGAACCAACATCGACAATGGAAAGCACCACCAGATATGCCAGAAGACATGCCTCAGTTCTTATCTTCTCCACAATTTAACCAACAAAACCCTATAACAACTTGGCAAAACCAATCACCTTTCTCTACTTGGCCATCTCAATAATATCCTATGCCTCCTTGGCAAACACAACCCTCTTCAGGTAATAATTTTCCAAGTTTTCCTTTTCCCCCCCTAACTGGAAAACAACTCCCTATCAATCCCAGTGGCTGGCCTCCCCTTCACAAGCCACAAATTGGCCTCAGAACTGGCAGTGACCTCTAGGAATGACCAACCTACCGATGGGGGCAGGGTTGCAAAATCAACCTACATTACCAGCTCCATACCCAATCCAACACAACCCTCAACCTATCATGAAGCCTCAATTGTTAGCTCAACCCAATCCTAATCCCCACAATAGGCTGGTTTAGCTAATTCAGATTGTTGAAAACCCAAACCTTGAAACTGAACAGAAGAAATGCAATGAACTAAGGCTGAGATCAGGAGGTATTATTTCACCAAAAGAAGATATGACCCTGCCTAAACCTGAATCTGGAACTCCAACAGAGCCTAGACAAACAACTATGACTGAAACAGAGGTAGAGTAGGGAAGGGAAACGGTTGACCAAGGGAGACCTGAAAACCTTATAGTTTCTCCCCCTCCATTACCTGAAAGATTAACACTACCTAGACTAATAGTCTCTCCAGATTTCGATATCCTAGGGAAATTAAATAATCTTTGCATTAAAATTCCTCTTTTGCAGGCTATACAAGACATTCCCATCTATTCCAAGATAATTAAAGAGTTGTGCGGAAAGAAGTAGGTAAGGAAAGAAAAAACTGCACCCACTGTTCATGTGGTGGGTGCACTATCAGAGTTATTGTTGGGTAGGGAAACACCCGTGAAATATGAGGATCTAGGGAAACCCATAGTAACTGTGCAAATCTCTGGCCACTCCTTTCCAAACACATTGGTTGTATTAGGGGTGGCCATTAACATCTTAACTACAAAGACCTACGAGAAGTTAAGCATAATAGCGTTAGAACCCATAGCTACCTCGTTGGAACTTGCTGACATATTTGTTATGAAAGCAGAAGGAATATTACAAAATCTTGGTTTATGTGGACTCATGGGAATATCTAGCTGACTTTTTAGTTATTAACCCAAAAACTAGGATGGACGAACACCCCCTGATACTTGGTCAACCTTGGTTAGCAATAGTCGATGCTTACATATGTTGCCACAAAAGAAGCATGACCATCACTAGAGGTGATTCCATAAAAAACATTATCATTTACCCGCCTGACAAACCAAGTCTACCCACGGTAAATATTCGCAGGCATCCACTTACATACTAGGAATAAAATATTCGTTCACCACTGACAATAGTTGAAGCTCTTGAATTCAAATATCAAACTGAAGACAATGTAATCAATAACTTCATGAATCAGTCATCAATGCCTAGAAACTTAAAATGCCAAATGTTAAAAATAGTTCTTGGTGATGAAACATAAGAAGACCCCTTGGCAGACATTGATAATCAACACATACCCACGACTGTTTTTTGCAACAAAGTACCAATTGAAATGGAGCCATGGAAAGTTTTAAATATTAATGGCAGTCCGGATGGTGACCAAAATCAAAATCTCATAAAGGTTTTACAGAAGTATCAGGGAGAATTTTCTTGGAAATACCCAAACATGAAGGGTATATACCCTTAGCTATGCACACATCACATCTATACTGACAAGGAGGCTCGACCTATTCAGAAACCTTAGTGGAGGCTAAACCTACATCTGAAAGACATTGTAAAAGATGAATTGCAAAATTTGTTGGATGTAAACTTCATTTATCCTATGTTGGAACGGGGTCTCTTAACAAGCTATGAAACTAGTCCATTTTGGTTATTTTTTATTATATTTAGTATAGCGCAGGGGTTTTGGAGCGGGACAAAGCCCCGAACGCATTGTAATGGGTTAAAGGGTAAAATGGGGGTCTGAAAACCATGGGTTGCGGACCATAGGAATGTTAAAGCTAGATTGTTATAAATAAAGAGACATTTCGGATTGTAAAAGGTAGGATTTGATGAGATATTGATGTGATATGTTGTGTAAGTGATCTGTTTGGGTTTTTGGGGAACGACCTCCTCCTGGCTATGTGCACAAAGATCTTAGTCCAGTTGTGCATGAACCCTGCTGCTGTGTGCATAGGTTGGGGAGGGAATTGTAAGGAAAGGTTGATGAATCAATGAATATGCTGGATTATTAGATCTAAATCTATGAGTACTATTGAATGAATTTTTGGTAATTATGGTGTTATGCATTTTCTGTCTTTGCGCTACGAAGGTCTATATATTGAAAGATTAGATCTGTTTCACTCTGGTTATATCGTGCTGCAAAATTCTGTGTATTGAATTGTATCTAGATCTGTTTTGTTCTGGTTATGTAACGTTGTGTTGATGTTATGAAAAACATATAATTTTAGATCTAGTGCACATGGATGCAATTGGATACATATTTAACCCTGCGCAGAGACAAGGTAATCTGAACAAAACTCAACCCTACTTGCCTTACCCTTCCTTTCTCAAGGTGCGGAAACCTGGTTCCAGCACCCACCCATACTACTTCGGGTGAGACTATGACCTGCGCAAGCGGGTCACTACCGAAAGGGCTAGTAGTATAGGGGTTTGTTGGTAAACCTTGCACACTGAACCTGGGTCAGGACCCCTCAAGCCAACAAATGGTTCTGTTGTTGGGACCGGAAGAGATCTAAGAAAGGGATCGGGTAATGACAAGAGAATACTGGAAGCCTGAAAAAAAAGAGATCAAGGACTGGTTCTAAAGGTAGATCCAGGAGTTTGCAGTAAAAGAAAACCGAAGTGAAAAATTAACGGCAGAAAGGTGGAAAAATAGGTATGTTCTTATTGAAAGATACGAAATATTCTTTGTAACCTTTGTAATTGAGCTTCATGAGTGGCTGGCTCGGCTGGTAGAATTCTAGAAGTGCTGGAAGGATGAACGAGTCACTCAGTGGACTCCAGATCTGCTTGAACGGCTGGAAAGAACCGATAATACTATTACACATATAGTGGATCACTGGGTGGATAGTGTGCTAGGAGGCTTTGTGACAGAATTTTCCATTGATAAGTTTGTATCATACTTTGAGGCCGAAGCAACGATTCTTCAAAGGAATTTGGGGTAAGTTTCTAAGGATGTTACCGTTACTGATCAAGAAGTTGCTGTGCAAGAAGAGAATTCTGTGTAGCCATACCGATTGAATGACCTCGGATCCAAACAGGAGCGCGACATGCAGTGGTAAGTATTATCGGACCAACCTTGATAGAGGAAGGGCCGCCTATAGCCCAGTAAAGGAACCTGCTACATCACCACCTAGGGAATGCAAGGGTAAGAATTTGCCTATAATGTTGTCCCTGGATAGTGATATGGATGCACATTTGAAACTGCCTACCTTCAAAGGGGTAGGAGATCATGAGGACATGGATCGATTTTGGTTCATTGCGGACTCTGTCTGGACTGTGCAGAATGTGGCAAGTGATACAATAAAAAGGGTGCAGTTGTCTTTAGCATTCGAAGACAGAGCTCTGGATTGGTATATGCGATATGTTGCCCAGAATGGAACCACCTCCATTAAGGATATTAAGGATGCTCTGAAGCAACAATTTCGCAAGCCAAATTCTTATTCCTAGTTAGTAGCAGATGTAAAGGAATTCAAACAAGGTGCGTATGAATCAGTATGGGAGGCGAATCAACCGTTAAAGAAGGCAATTAGGGAAGGAGGGTTCGAATATGATGATAGACAACATATAGAATGGTTCATCACCATGTTGTTACCTCACCTACGCACACCAATGAATCAGAAAACCTTTGAATCGTAGGAGAAAGCTATAGAAGCCGCTATGAAGTTAGAAGCTGCTCCCCAGGAAGATACCTCAGTAGGAGTACAAAAAATCCAGGAACAGCTCAGGGCTATGCACATAGAGATACAGAACCTATGAAAAGAGCAAGGAAAAGACATCTGCGCAAATCTCTGGTGTATACGTTGCCGAGTATCTGGTCACACAAAGGATCAGTGCCCTCTATTGACTGATTATATGAAAGCCGGTGGACCTAGTCCACTATTCCTAGGGGTAAGTAGGGAACCTGTCCTGTTGCAGCCAGGGTCAAGCAGATATGTGCTATGGTGTGATGATTGTCGGGTAGCAGGCCTACATGATACGAACCATTGCCCTCGGCTGGGTGCGTATGTCCCAGAGCTAAAACAACAATGGTGCCAATTCTATCGATCCATAGGACATGGCGAGCATAATTTCCGAACGTATGACTTAATGATGGATCGAGGGAACCTATATCAGGTGCAATCAAACCCTGCATCGCCAAGACTGGCTGCGCACTTTGGAGGATCATCGGCCCAAGGTAGAGGAGGTCGGGGAGGAAGCATAGGCCGAGGATGAGGTCAGCTAATCTGTTATAACTGTGGAAAAATAGGGCACTTTTCCAGAGAATTCCCTAATCCCACCAGGCCATTGTGTAAATACTGCAAATAGCCAGACCATGAGGTAGAAGACTGCCTGATCCTAATAGCCATAATGCAGGAAAAGCAGCCTACCTCTATGCAGAACATACAGAGGGTTAAAACTGAGCTACGAGAAGCAAATCCAAGTGTAAAATTCATAACACGTAGCGGTTTGGACACCAAGGGAAGCAAAGAAGTATCCTGCGAAGAATAGGCACTATTAGTAGCCCCTGCATAGTCTCAAAGCGAGGAAGAAATTGAGACCTTTTTGAAGGCATGTCTGAAATTGCTTAGGAAACCGTAGGCCGTAGTAAACCTCCTGGCCTTAATGAATACCTATGCAGCTTGGCCCACCTTGATTCCTAGGACCAAGGACGTGCACAAACTGTACAGCTCTAAGAAACACACAGGGAAAGAAATGCGGCTAACTACACAAATCAGAGACTATAAAATGGATTAGGTTATCTAAGATCTTGGATCTGATGCCAATATTTTACCCAAGCAGACATGGAAGCAGATGGGAAAGCCCAAATTGGAATGGTCCACTATCCAGCTGCGCATGGAAAATCAACAGAAAATCATTCCCTTGGGTAGGTTACCAAAAGTTATGGTTGACATTGCAATGGCAAGGGTCCTAGTTGACTTTGAAGTAATTGAGATAATTAAAGATGCGTACCCCTACCCTGTGCTCCTTGGATAGGATTTGTCAATGGGCATAGGAGGTATTATCAACCTCAAGAAATGAAGAATGGTGTTTGAAACCGAAGGCACGCATGTCATAGTACCCATGGATCTCACGAAGGGTACCCAGTATACCGAGCCTGTCCATATGCAGGAAGAATTAGATCATATTTATAAAATCACTACGCAAGATGAAGATCGGGTTAACCCCACGGATGAAGGGATGCTCTATTGGGAAAAGGACAGTGAATGTTTTTTTGACTCTAATCAGTAGATGGATAATTGGTAGAGCCGGATGCATGAGGTTTCGGCGCTTCGCAGCCTTCAGACCGTCAGAAACTTCCGTCGCATCTCTACCATAGAAAGAACCTTGCCTTGCCAAGAGGGTGCAGATGACACTCAGAAGCCTGTGAAGCCTAAGGGTTTCACAGAATGTAGGTCCGAAGCACTACCGCTAACCTAATATGAAACACCTACACAAGGACCTGTATCCCCTACCCGGATAAACTACTAGAGTAGGGTGATCCTGCGCATAGAAACTCCCTTAGCCAGATGGGCCCCAAGGTTGGTCGACCCACATGGTTACCTACTGACGCGCAACACTTAAGGGTGCGCTCAACCCTTGCCCAACCAGACTTACCAGAGTACTACTAACCTCAGCGCACATAGGATTATGGACCTGTATACAATCATGTGTATCTGGGAGAATCGGCGAACGTCTCGAGAAATAAATCACCTACAGATGTATTACGCAACCGTCTTGCACAAGAATGATCCTTCCATGAATGGCATAAATGCTTCGAAAATACTCCCAATCGACTTGCAGGATCACCTTGTGTCAACCTTCTATCGAGATACGAAAACGCCTTCAACACATCAGCCACGCTCTGAAATTGCAGGGACATGACCTTGGACATGAAGGAAGAACGTCAAGTCATCCCGAGTTAATGTGAAAAGACACTTACAAACACAGAAAATGGGTTGCAGATCATCAATATCATCATTTATGAGAAGTACGGTT
This sequence comes from Pinus albicaulis, assembly GCA_034641835.2. Lineage (NCBI taxonomy): Eukaryota > Viridiplantae > Streptophyta > Pinopsida > Pinales > Pinaceae > Pinus > Pinus albicaulis. The sequence continues at coordinate 1,690,918,315 of CM076575.1, read as the reverse complement.
CAACAGATTGAGGGTAGGCACCACATGTGAGCTACCTCGCCATTAAGTAGCTTTGATTGGGGCACAGATGGATGGAAGATGTTGGGTCGAGCTATTTATTCTCCTATCAAGTGGCATTAGCTATCTGCATTCTAGTTTTTTATACTTATTCATACATTATATAGCGTTCGTCTTTCTGTTATGGATCCCAACTCACAGGAGGAACTGATAAGAGGACCAGGAGATGCTGAGTGCAGTAATAGGAGTGTGCACGAGCTACCGCTTGGAAGGATTATTTGCGAACCAAGTTCGGCAGGAACGCTGTGGTACCGAGACCTGCTGCAAAATCTCCGCCATTTCCAGACCTCGCCCACTAGAAGCAACGTATGTTTACTCCCCCGCACTGCCATAATTCACACTTCTAAACTGGTGACTGGGGACATTCAAGTAGACTTAGCACAACTATCTACTATAGAGCTACAAAGACTATCTACCAGCATAATGCAAGAAGTGCACTGCCATGACCAAGAAAGGCGCAAGCAATATGTCATGCCTCCAAAAGAACGAGCCCAGCGAATTGATGTGGTCACTAACACAACATGCATTATTCAGGAACAACTGGTGCAGGGAGCCCAATTGCTTGAAGAGGCTACGCAGCTATGGATGAGAGTACAGCACCACCCCACGCTTCGGCATGCCCAATGGGAATTGAAGTAGGTAGAAGATGTTCTATATCAAGTTCGGTCCTCCACACCTCCCCCCACCCCCGCACAATGCCTAGTCACCATACACAGGATTGAGGACCTTCTTCACTCCAAGAAGACTGTGTGCAAAAATTTGAAGCCATGGTTTGATGCTGCACTCTAGCTTGCACATGACGCATAGTCCGCCATTGCACGCCTCCACCGGTTGTTGGAACTAGTTGGTCCGGATCTCGATGGGCCTGCTTCTTTGACGATGATCAACATGGTGCAACACGTTTCGGCCCAAAGTAAGACGGTGCTTCCACTACTCCTTTTCACCCTAGCTACCTTGCGCATGCAGATTGAAGGCGTGCCACCAATGTGACTTGGGACACGTCACAAGATTGTGTTGGGGGACTATTAGAATGATATCTCCTAACAAGCTATGAAACTCGTCCATTTTACTTATTTTTTATTATATTTAGTATAGCGCAGGGGTTTTGTGGCGGGTCAAAGCCCCAAACACATTGTAATGGGTTAAAGGGTAAACTAGGGGTCCGAAAACCATGGACTGCGGACCATAGGAATGTTAAAGCTAGATTGTTATAAATAGAGAGACATTTTGGATTGTAAAAGGTAGGATTTGATGAGCTATTGATGCGATCTGTTGTGTAAGCAATCTATTTAGGTTTTTGGGGAATGGACTCCTGCTGGCTACATGTGTGGAGATCCTAGTCCAGCTGTGTGCGGACCCTGCTACTGTGTGCACAGGTTGGGGAGGGAATTGTAAGGAAAGGTTGATGAATGAATGAGTATGCTAGATTATTAGATCTGAATATATGAGCACTATTGAATGAATTGTTGGTAATTACTGTGTTATGCATTTTTTGTCTTTGCGCTATGAAGGTTTGTATATTGAAAGATTAGTTATGTTCCACTCTAGTTATATCGTGCTACGAAAGTCTATGTATTGAATTGGATCTAGATCTGTTCTGTTCTGGTTATGTAACATTGTGTTGATGTTATGAAAAGCATATAATTGTAGATCTAGTGCACGTGGATGCAATTAGATACATATTTAACCCTGCGCAGAGACAAGGTAATCTGAACATAAATCAGCCCTGCTTGCCTTACCCTTCCTTTCTCAGGGTGTGGAAACCTGGTTCCAGCACCCACCCATACTACTTTGGGTGATACTGTGACCTGCGTAAGTGGATCACTCCCGAAAGGGCTATTAGTATAGGGTTTTGTTGGAAAACCTTGCACACCGAACCTGGGTCAGGACCCCTCAAGCCAACATCCTATCTCAGACAGTAAATGGGTCTCTCCTTTAGTAATCGTTCCTAAGAAGAATGGGAAGTGGAGAATCTGTATGGATTACAGAGAACTGAATAAAGCAACATAGAAGGACCACTTCCCCCTTCCTTTCATCGACCAAGTCCTCGATACATTGGTGAGAAAATGGTTATTTTCCTTTCTTGACGGTTTTAGTGGTTACAATCAAATCCAAATAGCTACGGATAATTTTAAGGATGGAAAATTATCTTGAAGTCTAAAAAAATGGCGAATCTCACTAGTCCCTAATATGAAAACTATAAAATGTTTATTAATGTATTTTAAAAATGATTCAGATTTATAATGATATTATATATATTTTCTATATAATGTTGGTGATTTTAAGGTAATATAATTTTATATTGTAAAATTTGGGCGAATTGTTTTTATAAAAAAATGGAAATTGGCGAATCTTTTTTTTGGAAAAACCATGGAAAATTAGCCCACCTGCGAATATTAGCCCCTAAAATTTTCCATGCAAATAGCCCCCAAAGACCAGGATAAAAAAAGCCTTTACCTGCCCATGGGGTACATTTGCCTACAGGGTATTACCATACAACCTTCCAAAGAGCCATAATCATCATTTTTTCTAATTTGATAAATGAAGGGCTTGAAATTTACATGGATGAATTCACCCCATACAGAGATGATTTTGATCAAGCACTAGAAACACTTAAAAAAATTACTGGAGCGATGTATTGCTACCATATTATGTTTGAGCAATGAAAAATGTCACATGATGATGATCAAAGGAGTAATCCTAGGACACTATATCTCTGCAGTTGGAATACAGGTAAACCTAGCAAAAATAGAAGTAATAATTTTATTAGCCACACCTTGTACGTAGACAGAGGTACATATTTTTCTTGGACATGCAGGGTACAATCGCAAGTTTATAAATAATTCTTCATAAACTGCTACACCCTTGTATGCATTAATTGGAAATTTTGAATTCCACTGGTCTGATAAATGTGACACTACATTTACATATTTAAAGAAACTGGTCTCGACAGCATCGATCTTATGTGGTCTAACTGGAATTTTCCCTTTCACATTTCTTCAGATGCATCCGACACAGCAATAGGGGTAGTTCTCGGTCAAGAAGAAGATAAAAATCCCTATGCTAGTTATTATATCAGCAAGAATCTCGCTCCTGTTGAATTAAACTATACAGTGAATGAAAAAAAGTTCTTGGCTGTCATTTATGCTATCAGTAAATTTAGACATTATATAACTGGCTATAAAGTACTCATGTATACCGATCAATCTGCCATTAGATATCTAGCCAATAAGCCAATTACAAATGGGAGAATAACTCGTTGGTTCCTGCTTTTGCAGGAATTTGTTATAACTATCAAAGACCATCCAGGGAAGGAGAACGTGGTTTCAGACTTCCTATCCAGAGTTCCCAGACCATATGACACACTAGAGGTGGATGATCAGTTTCCCAATGAACATATGTTCGTTGTAGCAGTAAAAACACCATGGTATGAAGATGTAGCAAACTACTTGGAAATAGGAAGTTGCCTAGACATTTAACATCAAGGGAACGGAAGCTGATTGTTCGGCGCAGTGCTAGATTCTCCTAGATCGGTGGATACCTCTTTTATATAGGAGTTGATATGCATATACGCAGATGCATTCAGGAAGACAAGATTTATGACATTATACGGAACTGTCATGATGAACCTTGTGGTGGCCATTTTTCAGATCGCAGAACGGGGCACAAAGTATTGCAAATGGGTTATTATTGGCCTAGGATTTTTAAATATGCCAAGAAATATGTCCAAGCCTGCGATAGCTTCTAAAGAAATATTTTCCCAGGCCAAGCTAATGAAATTCCATTACAACCACAATTGGTAGTAGAACCATTTGAATGATGGGCACTGGACTTCGTTGCACCATTCAACCCGCCATCAAACCATAATATCTACATACTGGTTGCCACATAATACGTAAAAAAGTGGGTAGAAACAGTGGCCTTATCAAGAGCTATGGAAGAATCTGTGATTAATTTTCTTTTTGAGCTTTTTGTGCGATATGGCTTACCACAGGAAGTGATAACTGATGGAGGGGCACAATTTGTGGGAAATAAAATTACGGCCACCCTGAAGAACCATCATATCATCTGTAGAGTCACATCTCCCTACCACCCACATGCAAAAAGGTAGGTTGAAAGTACCAACAAAGTCCTCGAGGCAATTCTCACTAAAACAGTAGAAACACATCATCGGATTGGGCTACTAGACTACCAAAGGCCTTGTGGGCTTACCGCAGATGGTGAAACACCACTGGATATTCTCTGTATCATATGGTATTTGGAAGAGAGCCTATTTTTCCTATCGAATTCAAAACAAAGACTCGAAGAACAGCCCAGGAGGTAGGCCTGGACTTGACGAAGGCCCAAATTAGAAGACTCTAGAAAATAAATGAATTAGACGAAATATGACTACTGGCTCTGCAACGCACCGCAATCATCCAACAACAACGAACTAAATGGCATGACAACCTCATCAAAAAGAAGACATTCCATAAAATAGATTAGGCACTTCTCTATGACTCCGGATTCTAAGATTTTCCGAGAAAGTTACAAACAAGGTGGCTTGGTCCATACAAAATTCAAGTAAGTACACAACAATGGTACCCTCACGTTGAACACCATTGACGGATCTGGTTCTACATTTCGAGTCAATGGGCATAGAGTGCGCCTCTATCACAAACCACTTGCAAGGGAGTCTTTCTTCCAGCAGGTTTGCAACGATCCCGCCATCCATATTTTAGCATCAGGGGGTAATAGCCCCACAAATTTAAGTACATAAGAGCTTGCTACTTCATTCTTTTGTAAATATTGTATATAATTTCCCTGCAATTTATAGTTTTCTTAATTTTTTGTACATTATTCATACTCACAGTTGTATCATTTTCCTTCATTGTTCCTTTTGTTATTTATTTTTGTTGTTCAAATCTTTGAATGACTATTTTCCAATCCAATTGAACAGTTTTTGTTCAATCGGATTGAACAACCGTGTCCTTTTTTGTGTTTATTTTTGTTGTTCAAATATTTGAAAGGTTGTTTTTCAATCCAATTGAACAGTTGTTGATCAAATGGATTGAATATCCGTGTCCTTTTGTTGTTTATTTTTGTTCAAATCTTTGAATGTTTTTTGTTCAATCCAATTGAACAGTTGTTGATCAAATGTATTGAATATCCGTGTCCTTTTGTTGTTTATTTTTGTTGTTCAAATCTTTGAATGGTTGTTGTTCAATCCAATTGAATAACTGTGTCATTTTGTATGTTTATTTTTGTTGTTCAAATCTTTGATGGCTACTGTTCAATCCAATTAAACAGCTATTGTTCAATCAAATTGAATAGCCATGTCATTTTCCATGTTTATTTATTGTTGTTCAAATCTTTGAACGGTTGTTGTTCAATCCAATTGAACAGCTGTTGTTCAATCAGATTGAACAGCCATGTTTCATTTTTTCTATTCAATCGAATTGAATAGTTGATTTTTTTCCCCTTTCTAAGCATGATCCTTCTTTCTTTTTGATGATCTCTTTTTGCAAAAACCCACTCCTCATTCCACACCCTAGCTGTAAAAGACAATTCTGAGCAAGAATTGGCACCTGAAAAGGAGAAAAGCAGTAATATTACTAATATGATGATCCTTTCGAACTTTCATGGAAATATCTACTCCAGAAGCTGACATGGTATATCTATGCAATGAAGGGCTAGACATCTCCTGCTCAAACATGTTATCACACAATTCATAGTCTTATAACGGTATATCTTTCTACACTCTCAAGTAGTATTTCCCTTTGACATAAAGATATTAGAATAAAGAGTATTAATTGTATTGGCATTCTTTTTACTTCTCACACCATCCCTAACTCTTAAGGAGTTAATGAGCCTCCCTTCATATATAAAGATTAAATATTATGTTTACATGAAATTTTTTAAAAGAGAATAGGGGCTCTCATAAAGAGACAACTTACCATGATCATACAGATTTAACAGGTGACATGCCCACAATGGCCAACACACCAGGGTAATGACCTTCTTGATAGCTCCAACTGTTTGAAGGATAGGAGGTCTCATTACGAGTTGGCTTGATCACTCTATTACAATCCTAGTGAATGGCACTGTGACTATCTGGCCACCACACCAACACAGTGGTATCTTCATAAAACAAAGAAAAATCCTACTTTTCAAAAAGAAATGTTATTTCTATATGCAAGTTTTTAAGAGAGAATAGGGGGTCTCATCACAAGCTAGCCTACCATGATCATAAGGGTTTAGCAGGTGACATGCCCACAATGGCCAACACACCAGGGTAATGACCTTCTCGACAGCTCCAACTGCTTGAATGACAGGAGGTCTCATCATGAGCCAGCCTGATCACTCTGTTAAAACTCTAGTGAATGGCACCTTAACTATCTTGCCAACACACCAGCATGGTGATCTCTCCATAAAATTGGAAAAATATATACTTTTACATAGATTATTCTGGCTCGTTTTTTGGGTTAAAATAGCAACCCTATCAAGGCTATGAACGCCTGCTGGCAGCAGTGGCTCTGCTTGTGGTATGAGAGTACTTTTCTAACAATAGCCAACTACTTTTATATATGCCTTATTTCCTATTTTCATCCATTCTCGAGGTAAATTCACTACTCGAATAAGTGATAATACTATTCACTTGCATAATTAACTATGAATTATCGTTTCATGTTTGAATTAAGGGATGATGGCACCAATCGTTATCCATCACTGTCATGCTTTCGTCATACCATACCATTAAATAAGGACATCCTATCATAATAATTTCTATATCAGTTTCTCCCCTTCTTCGGTCATTTCCATCTGATATATATACTTATGATAAATCCCAATTCTGACCTTTGCTCCACATGCATTCATGATTATTGCAATCTTGCCTCTTTTCTTGAGCTCCAAGGCCATAGATGTCATTCTCTTGTACAAACTATGATTACTAATTTCTGACATTTTCCCCCAAATGCATTCATGATTGATCCAATCTCTCTTATACTTAAGGATGTGGATGCCATTATTTCGAGAGAGGGGGTGTAAATATCCATAAATATTAAGCATGTGAATTCCTTGCACAAATTCCTTTGGATATGCTGATTGGACCAAAAGATCATTGCAATTACGATATGAAGTTACATACATTTACGACATAAAGTTGCAATTTCTTTTTTCTCTCGCATGCAGTGTTTATTATAACTAACAGGGCCAGAAGAAACACGGATAGAGGGAGAAATTAGTTCAGATAACACATCATCCATGGGAGGAAACTCTTTCCGAAATGAAACCACTACCTTCCCAATCTCAAATGCAGCTTGCACCATTCTTCGCAAAGTTGGCTTGTTGCCATACCTACACAAATTGCAAGGGTTTAACATAGAAATAGCAGTTGAATTCCTACATAACCTACAGGAGGGACATACCAGACTCAAAGGAAGGATTATACCAGTCATAGAGGATATCATTGTTGAGGTCTCCAGAATAGCAGCAGAGGGAGAAATATGGATTGAAAAACACCTCCGTCTATGAGAAGCAATTTGAGCATACCAGGACCCAGGAGAATCATTGGAATGGAAAGGAAATGGGATTAACCATGCATCCCTAAAAAAAACTTGACAAGAATTGGCAATGTTCATTCAAAGATACATCACATGCAATGGATGCCAAGACATGGTAAAACCTTGCCAACTCAAATTTTTAGTTGTTCTTAAACAAAAAAATTCAGTCAATCTGCCTTCTTTATTGAATTTTTTATTACAGGACACTTTTTTTTGAATTAGAAAGGCCAAAAATCCACAAGAATTCATCAGCCACCATGGCTTAATCAAGTTAATTATCATTCATGAGCTAGGTAAATAGCATACATCTTGGGATAACTTTGTTAATACTGCCTTGCATGCCCTTGAAGAAAACCCTGTCGGAATAGAAATTGAGCTTCCTATAATGAACTTACCTAGGAGATCAAGATGAAAAAGGGCCTGTGCTTCGACTTCAGAACCAGGGAAGCGAAGATAGTACGAAACACTACAATTATGGCAAGACAACTAGGAATTTCCAGATGAGGCAGAGCCATCCCTTACGCCACCTTCAAGCCCTCAAAACATACCCTTACAAGACTATGAAGAAGAAATGGCTCGAGTCCTGGAGCAAATGAGGGCATCCCGTGAAATTAGAATCCCATCTGGACAAACTGAGGAGAAAGAGGAACCGTTGAATCAATATGCCACTGCTAGCAGTTCTGGCCACACTGAAATATTACCCTACCAGGATGAATCGTAGGCTTTTAGGGCCTTATCTCCTCCCGGGAGTGATTGGGTGAATAAGGAGGACTAGGCGGAAGGGATAGCCAGAACTGAAAATCAGTTAGGGGACACCATCCCCTTAAAACAAAATGCAAGCATGGAGATAGTCCCCCTAACACCTGAAGGGAACATTATCTCACCTATTCAGGATATTAATGCAGAAATAAACTACAGAGCATAGGAAGTAAATATCATCACTAATAACCTTGGAACTAGCACCACTGTTCTTGAAAATGAAGCTGTTGCTCCTCCATCCCCTACCAAAACCATGCTAGAAGAGAAATCAGCTGAAAATAAGTTGAGAAAAATGAGCAAGACCTGCAAGAGGCTAAGAAAAATGATAAAACATCTAAAGAAATAGTTGAAGGAAGTAAGCAAGGCTCGGAAGCCTAAGAAATAATTAGCTACCATAGAAACCCAAACAAAGTTTTTCACCCAATTGATAGACACTACTGAGATTGAGGTAAAAATTGACCTAGTGGACACTGTTGAAGCTTCGTTGCAGACTAGGCTGGAACTTATAGAAGAAAAGGAAACTCAAATGGAGGAGACACCTGCCTACACTCCCCTAGTAGAAAAGGCTTCCAATCAATAATTGCATAATGAATTATTTCAAACCCAAAATGAATTGGCACAATGCAGAAAGGAAGTAGTACCCACACAAGAACATCAAGCACTATTGAAGAAATTCAAAGACCTTTTTGCAATGGAGGATGAGACATTCGCTCAACTCAGAGAAGAAAAGGTGAGGGTAAATAAAGCACAAGATCAGGTGGAACAAGCCAAGAAGAAAACCAATATGGTTTGCTCTCTTTACTCCGATGTACTAATGTGCAGGGCACCAGCCACCAATTATGCTCTATTCTTAGTATAATGGTATCTACTATTGAAAATCAAGGCTGTCAGGGTAGGAAATCCCATGAATTTTAAAACCGTTGAGGAATTTTTCCAATGCTTCAATGAGAAAAATGAGCGGGTCCAATATCTTTTGTGTGAATTTTACTTACATAATTTATTTTTAGAGGAGGATAGGGACAATAATCCCAGCCCCTTTATAGGGGACATTTAGTTCCAAGATTTCCTATATTTTTCCAAGAACCAGACTCGGTGGGATAAAGCCTACAACACCTTCCAAAAGAGGGAGCATTGCCTAGACCTATGTGCTAGGGGGGAGCCTACTAGACCTCTGTATCTATTCACCCAGCATAATAATTTCATGTAGAGGAAAGGATTAAGAACTAAACTGGGACCTATCCACAAGGATATCATACATCATGGGTAGGAGTACTTTGAGGAAATTTAGGAAGCAACTTTGGTAGTAGCCAAATAGAGGTGGATAGCCTCCATGAACAATGTGAAAAACAGAGAGCCATTTGGTTACGGAAACTTCAAATTAGCTGCATCCATATTCCTTTTATACAGCAATCTAATCTTCAACATGGGCCCTAAATTGATAGGGTGTAGGTACAGGTGCCCTCTCATCTGGTACCCCCCTGAGGATTATCATCACAATTATGAGCTGCCAGAGATGCACGCAAACTCTGCCTTTGCAAAGATCAGACAAAAACATGGATTCATACTATATAAAGAAGAATTCTACCTTGCATATTCTCTTACCCAGTTACACCTCAACCATTTGTTTACATGAGGTCCTATAAATAGTTAAGCAAGGGAGTATGTTGGGCTGAGAATAAGGTACATTTCACCCTATCTTTACCATGAAGTATTATGTACTTCTATGAATTTTCCCCTCATCTTAGAAATAAAGGAAAGGGAATTAATGTAAAGTCAGGAAAAAATGAACTAATGATAAAAGGGATGTTTAACAATGGAAAATTGACTTGTTGTATCTTTATTAACATAAAAACAAAGCAATTGAACTGATGATAACCAAAATACAGCTGACAAGAGAGGAAAACGAGATCAGGATGGCTCCCATGGGTTAGCGGAAGATGGAAAGGAACATCCACGCTTGGAGGACTCAAACAACAACCACGAGCAGCAAGATCATGTATGGAAAAGACCTGTTACCACTATTGAAATCGCCTTTAAAAGGCGGAAGATGAACAAGATAGACATATATGAATATATATTTTCTTCTGTAATAGACATATCAGGACATAATTGTCCAGTTGTATTAATGTATTAATCTTCAACTTAATAAAGATTTTGGCATTTTTGAATGTCCAATCTCTAATTTTTCCTTAGTAGTAGACTTCTGGTGGTTCTAGGCCCAGCCCTGGGAGTTTCTTTGCTACTTCTGTGCTATACATTGAATTACAGAACTTATGTTTCCAGTCATCTAATGAATTTTGTGAGATATCATTTAATTGGTTGAATTGTGAACATAAGATGCTACAACTTTCGCTTTCATTAGAATAGTTATCATTCATGCTTTCATGCTTACAATCAATGTTTTCATAATTGTTTAGCTGATTTCATCATTTCCTAATGATTTTATACTCATTTGATTAAGTTTTAGCATTACTACTGTTCAATCATGTATATAGTTAAATTTCAATCTTTTCATTATTATTGCGAGGTGTCTAGTTGTTGTTTGATTCAGAGAGATGTCATCTATTAATTTAAAAGAGAATTCCATTGCAAAATTTAGATAAACAATTGTTGTTAAATTTATTAAAGTTGTTGTTCAATTTATTAGGACTTCTGTTCAATTCATCACAGTATGTTGTTCAATTGTAGTTTACTCTTTTCAGCTGGAATAGTCAATTCTGCATATGCCTAGAACAGAGTAGTCAAAAGAATTTTATAATTCCATTTCATTTTGCTTTGATTGAACTTCGATAATTAGATATTCTTCCTTATCATAATTTAGAATAGTTTTCCTTTGATTTCACTTGCATATATTGTGCTTACACTCTTGAAATAACAATACTTACCCTGGGTTGATAATTAATTGAGAAGCATTGAAGTTGCCTATAATAGTCATCTTTATGACCCAACACCTTCCTCATCAAATTATGAAACTATACTTTGAGTTGGGAGCTTATCACATATATCCTTCTTCAAGCATGGAACATGGAAAACAATATGCACTCGTGAAGATGCAAGAAACTCCAATTTGTATTCCATGGTACCAAGCTTTTGTAACACCTTGTAAGGGCCATAACACTTGGATGATAATTTATTATTTTTGTTAGCTTTATTGAGGGAAATTTTTTGTATGGTTGTAGTCGTAAAATTACCCAATCACCCACATCAAAAATTATTTCACTGTGGTGTTGGTCTTCCTATTTTTTCATTCAATTTTGTGCCAGAATTAGGTTATCCTTTAAGAGTTGGAGAAATTGTTTTTGGTGTTCGATGTGACATTCCATTGCTTGAACCTTAGAATTGTCTCGTAAGGATGATTTGATGGATGATGGATGATATCCATAAAGTTCCATAAATTTGGTCATTTTTTCTATGGTATGCAAGGAAGTAACCATTTGATCCATTGTGTTTGTTTATCAGATACAAAGCAACAAAGATATCCTTCCAAAAATTTGTTCACTATCTCAATTTTCCCATCATATTCAGGATGATAAGATGATCTATGAGCTAATTGAGTACCAAGAAAATAAAATAATTCTATAAAAAAAATTCTAGTGAAAATGAGATCTCTATCACTTACAATAATTTTTAAGTTTTCATGTATCTTTTGAATTATTTCCATAAACGCAGTAGTGATTGTACTTTCTTTGAAAGAATGAGATAATTCACAAAAATGTGCATATTTGGTAAGTCTAGCAACTACCACCATGATTACATTTTTCCTTCAGACATGGGTAAGCCTACGATAAAATCCTTTAATACCTCTTCCTAATGTTAACTTGGAATGACTAATGGTTGTAAAAGATCAAAGATCATAAATGCATCAACTTTATTTTTTTGGAAAACCAAACATTCTGCCACAAACTTTTGAATATTAAATTTAAGGCTATACAAAAAAAATCATTTTGACCCTATGGTAAGTTTTTAAAAATATCAAGTGCCCTCTTATAGAAGAGGTGTGCTATTCCAAAAGAATATTTTGTTTAAGTTGGGAGTTATTACGTAGATATAAGTTATCTTTGTACCACAGTTAATCATTTTTCTAAATAAATGAATCAGATGTAATAGGACCTTGCTACAACTTTTGAATGAGTTTCCATACCTCTTCGTCATTCTTACATTCCTCTCTTGCTTCAATTATCCAATCAAGATAGATAATAGAAATGGCACGGAGAAATGCTTCCATATCCTCATCCCTTCTTGAGAGTGCATCTGAAACAAAATTTTGCTTCCCTTTTTTGTAGATGATTTCAAATTAATAAGCTCTTCTAAGGATAAATATTTTTGTTAGCGTAAATTCTTAACACAAGTGTACAAAAAGGGCCTACTTTAGCTATGTGTGAAAAAAACCCTAACAACAGACATGGTTGCTTAACTCCTTAGATTTGCAATCGATAGTTAAAACAAATGCTGCAAAAAACCATATCTATGCAGTAAAAATAGTGAAACAGTGAAAAGAAATAGTAATTTACTCCATTCATCCAATAGACAAGACATGATTTAAAGAATGTTTCATATATTATTACACCTGGTGAAGGGAACAAATAAGAGTTACTAGTCCCCCTCAATGGAATGCGGTCTTGGTTGTCCTCAATGCTTCAGTTCCAGAAGTTTCTCTCTCAATAGTGCAGAAAACCCAAAATGTATTGCACTCTATGGAAGCTCAAGAAGCAAAAGGAAATAGTAGTTGCAATGAGATTCATGATCAAAGCATGGCAGTGAAAGTGATCAAATTCAATAATGAATTGAAAAATCCTCCTATCTATAACAAAATATTGAGTTATCCTCGATAACGGTGAATAATAAAATGTTATTAACCAACATCTAGATCTAACCGCTTGGAATATTTTATTATATTTTGCTGGAGGGAAAAGGTATTTAAATTGTTTAAATAAATTTATTTTGAAGTAATAAGAAAATAAATGATAAAATAACAAATAATGATTTTTTTAATTATTCCTAGATGATTTAGTCAAATTTAACAAGGAATAATAACTAAATAATGATTTAATTCATTATTCTTAGAGAAAAATAAAATAAATAATCAATTATCTAGTTATTTCTCATAATTGGGTTAAATATGACCAGGAATATTATTTAAAAAAAGGTTTGATTAATTATTCCTAGAGGAAAATCAAATGAATAAGGATTTATTTAATTATTCCCCATGGGGTTTCTTGTTTAAACCAAAAATAACTTAATAAAATATGGTTTATTAATTTATTTCTTATAGTGAAAGAAATTTTACTATGGTAAAATTCGACTTACATGGTGTACTTCGATCCATCTAATTGTAAATGTGTTAGATGACCAAATTTTGGGTGATAACAGTTGTCCCCCAACGTGCGAGCGTTAGGAGCTAATCATATCACTGAAGTACTGTTCAGAACTAGATCATGGACTAGAATGATAGCTCAAAATTCAAAGTGTTTATAAGTGTGCCAAACCTTAGCGACTGGATATATCTCGTCTTCCTGATTCCAGCGCCGCAAACGGTTCAAAAAACCGACACCGTATGAAGAAGTTATCACAATTTGAAAAGTCCAGTAAACTACAAAAATTGGACTTTGACCAAGTTTGACTTGGATTTGGGAAAATAAAAAAGAGAGTATTCAAGGGATTATTCTTGGAATATTCCCCTAAATATTCCATGCGATCCAATCAAGACATGACAAGTGGCATCATGTGATTTTTTATTTGGTTGACTTGAATTTACAGTCCAATCGGAAGCTGCCACGTGGCAGGCCCGGAGGCCACCACGTGGCCTAGGTCTGGTCTTATAAAAATTTTGGGTCTACATGAGAATCAACCACCTGACCTCCCCACTGCACACGAATGCTCTTACCGACTCCCCTATACAATAGTTATTAACAATGTTAGAACTCCATTTATATTTAAATTTGAGCAGTTTATATGTTGGGGGAGTGGAGGCCCAACCCCTCCCATATGACCGTCGTGCCAAGACCATGGGCCTAAGCCCTAACTGTCAAACCAACTTCCACCAGTTATGGTAAGTTATCACGTGGTCCAATTCAATGTTTTACAACGTGGTTCCTCGATGGTTACGCCCAATAGTAAATGTGCGGATTAAAGTTCAGGCATGTGCCCACTTTAAATAGTGAGATTTAATGCCAATGGTTATGTTTGGTGGGAAAGATAGAGGCGGCACCAAATTTCAGATATATGCCTATTTTAACTACAGATATGTGCAGTCTCTCCACATTTAGTAGAGTTTTTTAAGGGACATTGGGCAAAAAGTTGTTTTGGCTCTATCTAGAGCTAGATTTGCCCAATTTTGGAGTGCCAATAGTCAATTTCAACTACCTCCGACATTCCAGAACCAATAGAGTAGGTTTCAGAGCCATCATAGAGCTTCTAAGTATGTTTTTGCATCAGTGAATTTCAAGGGGTCACTAGGGGGTAGCAGCAGTTTGAGGCCTAGCTAGGGGAGCTAGAGGCCTTATCTAGAGATCCAATAGTCAATTTTGGATATTTCAGATGTTTTGAATCTAATGAGATGGTTTTGAGAGCCTATATAGGACTTTAGAAAGTCTAGAAGCTTCAGTAAAGTTCCAGGGGCCATCAGTGCCAGCTTTTTCCAATAGTAGTTTAGGGCCTAGCCAGGGCAGCTACAGAACATATGCAGCGATCCAATAGTAATTATTGACTGTAAAAAACATTTGGACTCCATTGATGGAGGTTTCAAAAGCTTTTGAGGACTTATACAGGTCGAGAACCCATCAGAGAATTTTTCAGTGACCCTAGTGCCAGGGGGTGTTGATAGGTGTTGGAGGCAAAAACGGAGCAGCCGAAGGCCGTTTTTGATGAAAAATAGTTTATACTGACTAATTTTGGCATTATGAATCCAATGAATGGGTTTTCAAATCCATTTTATGACTTCAAGAGCTCGAAAAGCTGAATGGATGTTTTGGGCAGCCTTGGGCAAACCGTGGAGGAAGGCCTAGTTTGGGGATGCATTGCTCGTTTTGAGCAAATTATCAGTTGATATTTGGTGTATGATGTGTGTTGGAGATATTAGGTGTGGATTCAGGGATAGAAACATAATTCTAAAGGAGTTAGTGCCATACAGAAGCTCAGTGTATCTTAGTGCACCGACAGAAGGAATCGAGTCTAAGGGAGCCTAAAGTTGTTTTCAGAGTGATGAAAGCCATGAAAGGGATGTAGATGGTATTATAAGCCCTTTGGATCAGTTCAACATCCATTTGAGTTAAGTTTGGAACTTGTAAAATAAACTTTACCATAATCCCAAAGAGCCCAGTCAAGATGACAAAGCTCAAAGGAGACGTAGCCCACGATATTCAAGTGAACTCCTAGATTAATTTTGTTGTTGTGTGGGAATTTTTTATTGCTTAATTATTTTGCTATTATACATGTTAAATTTCAGCAAGAAAAAATGGACTTAAGACACTTAAACAGGTAAAAATCATACACCACTTTTAAGCATAAATTATGCAAATTGTCAAGTACAAGCTAGATCTTTTATTTGTTTAGCTGAGTGGGAGGTTCTTGAAATACTAACAAGTTATCCAACCCATTTTCATATCAGGTTGGTATCAAAGAACTTGGTTTCTTGATTTCCAGAGCAATAGCTTGCTTGTTTGGCTTGAAAGGTGTTTAAATAGTGCAAATAATTTGACTGTTTGGCTGTTTGCAAACTGAATGTTGTTTGAGTTTGCTAGAGGTGAAGGGAAAGCTACTATTAGCTAATTCTAGTAGAGGAAAAGAAGGAATAAGGGCTAAAGGAAATTTCCTTACCCAAAGGACCTCAAGGAAACCCTTGAAGCACAAAAGGGTTTGTTTGCAAAAGGCTGCTTGAAAAAGAGCTTGACTCTATAGCCATTTTGTTTAAAAGCTTTGTCATTTGTTTTGAAAGCTTTGTGAACTTTGTTGAAGTTATTTTAGTTCATTTTCATTATGAAATATTCTTCAAGTGAGGTTTCAAAATCCTCCTCCTTCGCAAGATTCTTCGATGAAGATATGAAGCGTGACTTCTACATCTTGAAGGACATGGTGCAGATTCTATTTGAAGATAGAAGAGAAAGCACTGAAATTCATGATAAATTGTTTACTATGAAGAAAGAGAAGAAATAAATTATTTAAATATTGCATGATATGGAGATGCAGCTCCATCAAGCCCAAGAGGCTTTGACCAAGAACATGTGTGAAGCAGAGGTAATTCACTCTAATATGTCTTCAGTTTCTTCTTCAAAAAGATGTGTTGGTTCATTTGAAAAGCACACTAGAGGTATAGGGTCCAAGTTAATGTTTAAAATGGGCTATGAAGGCAAGGGTTTAGGCAAGCATCCACAAGGCATGATTGATCCTATCTTGGTTGAGGAACGACCTAATAAATTTGGTCTTGGTTATGTTCAATCTTATGGCGAAGAATCCAAAGCCATGAAGGCATGTGAGGCAACTTCAAAGAAAAAATTTGTTCCAAGTTCTAATATACAAACATGTCAAGTTTGTTTTCAAGTTTATTGCCATTTCTTTAAGCCTTTGTTGCAGCAAGAAGATTGTAGACATGCAGCTTATGGCGAGCATGTGATTTCAGGCAGTTTTCAAGAAAAGAACGATGATGTTAGTCTACAAATGAAAGTTGGAACCTCTATTAGTTCATCTCCTCAAGAAGGAAAAAAGGATGGACATGCAAAGTAGAACAAGGGGTATAATTCTTTGCATATTCAAGTTGATTATGTTTCTTCAAGGGATGAAAATTTTGCATGCTTAAAAGGAAGAAAGAGTTGTTGTGCATATTGTGGTCGGTTTAACCATGATGTTTCGAGATGTTGGATGAGAAAGAAGGCATACAGGAAGGAGAATAAACAAAGGAAACTTGCAAAGAAGGTGCATAATATTTTCCAATATTGCCAGAAGAGGGGACATGTTTTTTCCCAATGTTGGACACTGCATCCAACTAATCGTCCCAAGCACATGCAGCAAGAGGACAAAAAGACTAGCAAAAGTGGAACCAAGGATTCCATCATTAATGTGAGAATGGATGTTTCACACGAAGAAGATTTGCAGCAGCGAAATTCGTCATGGAAGTGGCTTGGTAAGAAGTGGTTGGAATTATTAACACAGTAAGACATACTCATTTGTACATTTGCAAATTTCGATTATGTATGCATGTATATATGTTGCAATCCCATGTTTGTTTGAGCCACCTTGGATCAATGATCAAGGCAGCAATGTTCAACTACCTTCTGAAAATTTCTCGCTAGAAATTTTTCTGAGTGAAAGAAATATAGTTCTTGACAGGAGGACAAGCACATCGAGGAAGAGAAGTGTCGACTACCTTCAAGTTGTGGTTCAAAGGCACTAGCCAGGAAAGGTAAGTGTTTGAAGGTTGAAAAGAAGAGGGTATTGTACTCTCATCTATTGTACAGATAAGTATATCAGTCTTTTTGGGTCCAAAAGATTCCTAATGGGGAGGTGTGATTAGAATTGGATCATGGACCAGAATGATAGCTCAAAATTCAAAGTGTTCAAAACTGTGTTGAACCTGAGCAAATGGATAGATCTCTTCTTCCTGATTCTGGCACCATGAACGGTTCGAAAAACCAACACTGTATGAAGAACTTATCGCAGTTTGAAAAATCTAGTAAACTGCAAAAAAATGGACTTTGACCCCAAGTTTGACTTGGATTTGGGAAAATCAAAAAGAGAATATTCCAGGGAATATTCCATGGAATATTCCCTAGAATATTCCATGCAGTCCAATCAGGACATGACAAGTGGCATTGTGAGATTTGATATTTGGTTGGCTTTTGAATTTACAGTCCAATCGGAAGCTGCCACGTGGCAGGCCCAGAGACCGCCATGTGGCTCAACTCTGGTCTTATAAATTTTTTGGGTCTGCATGGGAATTAACCACCTGACCTCCCCATTGCACATGAATGCCCTTACTGACTCCCCTATACAATAGTTCTTAACAATGTTAGAACTCTGTTTATATTTAAATTTGAGCAGTTTATACGTTGGGGGAGTGGAGGGGCTAGCCCCTTCCGTATGGCTATCACGTCAAGACTATGGGCCTAAGCCCTAACCATCAAACCAACTTCCGCTGGTTACGGTAAGTTATCACATGGTCCAGTTCAACATTTTACAATGTGGTTCCTAGACGATTACGCTTGACAATAAATGTGTGGATTAAAGTTTAGACATGTGCCCACTTTAAATGGTGAGATTTAATGCCAGCGGTTATGTTATCACTCAGGTTTTCCTAGAAGTTGTGTAAGAGGAAAGTATACCCGAGGTAACCACAAACCAACCTTTTAGATGCAGAATCTAGCCAATCTGCATCCAGAGAGGGCTCTCTCTTTATAATTTATCTTTGTTCTTGAAAGGTTTTAGGCTAGTTATAGATTCAAGAGTTTGTTTTGGGAAAATGGTGGAATCCACAAACTAAGGGCAAGGTTGAGGATTTTCAGTCCATTGGGCTATGGAGTCAAAGGATGGCTTTACTGGATTTCTATTCTACGCACAAGATGGCTTTACAGGGCAAGATAGCTAGACAGAGAACAATCCTTAAAATTTAAAGTGGATGGGATGATTTTGAAGGGATGAAAGGCAGCTAAGAATCTTTCACCATGTTCAAAAGAAAGAAATGAGATGACTACAAACAAAGAGTAATGAAGAATTCTTTATTATAGTAATCAACAATGTTTAAATTAGCAAAGCAAGAGCATTTAAGAATTCATGCTTATAACTAATTTAGAGGAAAACATTAAGAACAATCACATCTGAAATCAGAGTACAATTAAGTAAATTCTGATTCAATCCTTTATGTAAATTATTCAGAAATGGACATAATGATACTATAAACTGATATAAAATTTAAGACAAAGAAATAGAAAGACTTATTGAACTGCCGTCCAACACATGAATCCTGCAAAAAGTCCTGAAGCTTCAAATCGTCATCCAGTAAACCACGAATAAACTTCTCCAAAATGCTTTTATTCGAAAATCTCAATGTTACAGCAAAGTAATAGAATCCACCCTCAAATGCTTCCAAGAGTGGAGTATTTATACAAATTCTAAACTAAAATATCTTGAAAAAATATCAAAATTGGTTCACAAATCTCTCTAACTATGTTACATAAATAGAACTAAAGTAAAGGACACTCAAACTATTTGGCACTATTTTTGATGGATAGGTGAGACAAAGAGGATAATTCGAATCTGATCCAACTCTTAGTTGATGATGAGGCATCCAAGTCACTAACTGCTTCCTTTCTTTGTGCAATCTGCTCCAACAATTCTGCAAACTTGGGGTCCAATGATATCTTTGTATTTCTCAATCCGTAATAGATATGTAAAAAGTGAAAGAGGTTATTGTGGATAAATATGTTGGTGAGATAAACCTCTTTCACTTTCCTAAAATTCCGCTCCAGCTGTGCATAATATTCTCTGTACAAAATATGTGTAAAACAGAGTTTTACAGAGTCTGAAAAAATGGCCTGTAAAGATGCGCATGTATCTCTCATTATAAAACCACTTTGCAAAAACGGAGATAGGTTTTTGTATATGGGTCTCTTAGGAACAAAAACCTCCTTCAGTTTTGTGAAATGTATTTCTAATTGGCCACAATATTCTCTGCAAAATGATGACTTGACTGTAATTTTCTGCAAAAAGTGCTTTTCAACTTTGTTTAATATATCCAAAACCATAATAGCTGTTAGAAACGTGAGAGAGGTTTTTGTATATGGCCCTATTAAGAACATAAACCTCCTTCAGTTTTGTAAAATTCATCTTGGATTGATCACAATAGTTTCTGCAAAACTATGACTAAAATATGCAATTTCTGCAAAAATGTTCCTTCTTGTTGTATTTTTCATCTTTTCACTTTTTTGTTCCTTTGACTGTTTTACTTTCACTTTAAATAAACTTCAATGTTGGTGAAAGTATTTTCATCTCTTTTTACCATTTTACTGCCTCTGTAATTACTTTTACTGTTTTACCTTTGACTGCTCTGTAACTTCATTTTAACTTGCACTCTGACTTTTACCTGATACACTTTAACCACTGATACTCTTTAACTGTTATGCTTTTCCTATCCCTCTAATTTCTCATTTCACTTTTACCATTCAATGTGCATATTTCATCATTCTAATCTCTCTCTGAATTTGTATACAAACTGTTTGTTGAATGAATATATTGAATTAAAATCTGAGAATTTGGAGTAAACAATTTTGTCAACTAGTATTGAAATTGTTGGTCCAAATCCATTTTCTGATGGTAACCTGCTAAAATCAAACAATTTGTTAATGAAATCCAGGTCTCTATGAGGGGCATTCAATGGGGTTACATTCAGGGCTGCCGGAGCTTCCATTTTCGTTCTTGTGGATTCAAAATGGAAATTTGGCTAATGGTGAGGAATTGAGTAAATTCACGGGAGAAACAGGTCAATTTGCAGGTTCGGGGGGAACAATTTACAGTCGTAAAACTCGGGGAATGATCTTAGGACTAAGATTTAAACACTGATTTCAGTGAAAAACAAGGAAAACAGAGTTTCATTTGAAGTTCGGGGCGTAATAGGATAAATACCTGTTCTTGGAGGCAAACTGAGTTTTAACAGGTATCAGGCAATGGCGGGACTGTTCTTCAACACGGGCGCAGCAGAATTTTGGGGCGAAATGATCAATTACAGTGAAAATTTGAAAATCGCAGCGGGAGCTCTGTCGTTTTCAGAATAACGAAAAGAACAGGAAAAACACGAAAAATGGCTTTATTCGCAAGTTAAAAGTATTTTTTATTTTTTCGAGGTGATGACATCATCGACGTACGGGGTGACGTAAGCCGGCAGTAAGCGGTAAGCGGTAAGTGGTATTCCCGCACCGCTTTTGGTCGAGGATGGTTTTTATCGGAGGGGCAGCGATTCCACAGGTTTCTTGCCACGTGGATGGTCTGACTATTCAAAACCACCCATCCCCCGTTGGTTAAAAAACTTACACGGGATGGGCAGCGGGATCAACGCTGGCCGTTGATCTGCGGGAGGCTGATCCAACGGCTGGGGCGATGGGGAGATAGGCGGGGTTTCATGTGGGCCCGTCGAACTTTTAAACACTTTTTAAATGTTATTTAATCGCTCCAGGGGATATTTAATTGGCGGAAAGAATGAAGGAAATGGGGGGTCGCGGTGGGGTTTTAATCATCAGGGAAATGCCAAGTGGACAAGCCACGTGGGCATAAAACTTCGGATTTATTTTTCTTTGGTATTAAACATATACACCATATGTTTAACGCTTTTTTGAATACATAATTTTATTATATGGTAAACTAATCATATGCAATTAACTTACCATAGGGGCGGATTTATATTATAAAGATATATTTAACCAAAGGGCTTATAAAGCGGGGTTTTTATTTTCAATGTGCGGGGATATAATACTTTGGTAAACATTATAATAAATGGGTTTTTGGGATATTTATAAAAAAGGGAGTTATATACTTAGGAAAGGGTATTTCACTAGGGATTTAATATAATAGAGTTGAATGTTAATATGGCTAAGGACAAGGAAAATCAAAACATTTTTGTACATCTAAGAAAGTGATAACTTGTGAAGTAAATTGCAACATTTTATCTTCAACACTTAAACTTAGAATAACAAGTTATTTTGAGAAATTTTTATGGAATTTTGCATCAGTTTCCTAAGTAAAATAGGATTTTACTTAGGAAAAAGTTAAAGATGGAAGATAACAATGATGAATTATCTCAAGTGCTTAGGTCTTTTTGATCATTAGGCCGAGGGTCCGGTCCCTCCATAAGTCAAGGAAATGCCTTGAGCCCTTTTGATCTCCAAATACCTTAGTACTTTTGGGGGGAAATTAGTAAAACTCTTGAGGGGGAAAAATGATGAGGGAGGTTAATGAATTTGACTTTGCTTGCTGTGATTTTCCAGTGTATTTCCTGCTTTAGTACTTGTGATGAAAGTAAATGATTAACCAACATGTAGCAGCACCATTCATCGGATAACACTTTGCAGCACCATCTACCTACCCTATCTACTTAACACTACCATTTTCTCTTCTTTATTAGGGTGCATTTAGACTTGCAAACCATTTTCAATCTTTTCTTTTTACATGATGAATCTATCTATTTCTACCCTTATTACATCCAAGGGCTCAGATTAAGCTGTTGAGCACCTTTTATTTACTCTACCTATCTACTTATCTGCCAAGATTAAACTGTTTGGCTAGATATTTATTCTCTAATCTACAGCATGAAATTGAAATGTGACTAAGCCAAGTTTAAACAGTTTGACTTATTCATGAATTATGGCAAAGCTGCACACAATTGCTTTATTACAAAAATGAAATAGTAGTGGCATTTGGATTTGCACACTTTCCTTGGTCTATTTTTCTATTTGGGGTTCATTTCTTTTACTTTTTGGCCATTTTTATTATTTTTACCCTTTGATTTTTCTTTTAGGGTATACCCTCTTTACATTTTTTAAATTTTTTGATTTTTTGGTTTTTCAAGAATATGGAACACCTTTGTCCAAGAAAAAGGTTTGAACATATTCCATAGTTCAATCAAGACAATCATGAAAAATGACACCTATTGGTATAGGAGTCTAACATGTTATATTCGGTGGGAAAGATAGAGGCACCACATAATTTTGGATATGTGCCTATTTTAACTTCACTTATGTGCAGTCTCTCCACATTTAGTGGAGTTTTTTAAGGGACACTGGGCAAAAAGTTGTTTTGGCTCTATTTGGCGCTAGATTCGCCCAATTTCGGAGTGCCAATAGTCAATTTCGACTATCTCCAACATTCCAGACTCAATGGAGTAGGTTTCAGAGCCATAATAGAGCTTCTAATTAGGTGTTTTCATTATTTAAGTTCAAGGGGCCACCATGGCCACCAAGGGGCAGCAGCAGTTTGAGGCCTAGTCAGGGGAGCTAGAGGCCTTATCTAGAGATCCAATAGTCAATTTTGGATATTTCAGATGTTATGAATCTAATGAGATTGTTTACAGAGCCTGTAGAAGACTTTATAAAGCCGAGAAGCTTCAGTAAAGTTCCAGGGTCCATCAGTGCCAACTTTTGCCAACAGTAGTTCAAGGCCTAGCCAAGACATCTAGAGACCATATGCAGTGAACCAATTGTCATTCTTGACTATAAACAACATTATGAATACATTTATGGAGGTTGTAGAATATTTTTAGGACTTATAGAGGTATAGAACCCATTAGAGAAGTTTATAGTGACCCTAGTGCCAGGGGGTGTGTTGAGCCGAAAAGAAGGTTTGTTTCATCATATCTTTACCACGAATTGTTATGTAAATATATGAATTTCCCCTCATCTTAGAAATAAAGAAAAGGGAAATAATGTAAAGTCAAGAAAAAATGAACTGATGATAAAAGGAATGTTTAAAAACAAAAAATTGACTTGTTGTATCTTTATTTTTAGGGAAGCAAAGAAGTTGAACTATTGATAACCGGAAGATAGATGACAAGAGAGGAAAATGGGATCATGATGGCTCCCATGGGCCAGTGGAAGATGGAAGGGCACATTCACGCTTGGAGGACTCAAACGACAGCCACGAGCAGTAGCATCCCGTATGGAAAATACCTGTTACCACTGTTGAATTCATCTTTAAAAGGCCGAAGATGAACAAGATAGAGAGGGCGGAATATAGATTTTTATCTGTAATAAACGTATCGAGACAGAACTGTCAATTTGTATTAATGTATCAATATCCAGCTTAATAAATATTTTTCCTTTGTGGTATACTTTTGGTGGCTTTGGGCCCAGCCCTGGGAGTTTCTCTGCTACTTCTGTGGTATATGTTTAATTATAGAACTTTCGTTTCCATTCATCTAATGCATTTTGTGAGATATCATTTAATTGGTTAATTGCGAACATAAGATGCTACATATTTCTCTTTCATTAGAATAGTTCATCATTCATGCTTTCTTTCTTACAATCAATGTTTTCATAATTGTTTAGATGCTTTCATAATTTCCTAATGCTTTTATAATTGTTTGATTAGTTTTAGCATGACCGCTGTTTAAATTTGCATATAGTTAAAGTTGGATCTTTTCATTATGATTGCGAGGCGTCTGGTTGCTGTTTGATTAAGAGAGATGTCATTTATTAATTTAAAAGAGAATTCCATTGCAAAATTTAGATAAGTAATTGTTGTTCAATTTATTAATTTTTCTGTTCAATTTATTAGGATTTTTGTTCAATTCATCACAGTATGTTGTTCAATCGTAGTTTTCTCTTTTTAGCTGAGATAGTCATTTATGCATTTACTTAGAACAGAATAGTCAAAAGCATTCTATAATTCCCTTCCACTTTGATTTGATTGAACTTCGAGAATTAGATAGTCTTCCTTATGATAATTTAGAGTAGTTTTCCTTTGATATCACTTGCATATATTGTGCTTACACTCTTGAAATAATAATACTTGCCCTGGGTTGATAATTAAATGAGAAGCATTGAAGTTTCCTGTAACAGTCACCTTTATGACCCAACATTTTTGGCGTCATTGCCAGGGAGAGTGTTTGAGAGTGATGTCGTTTATTTCTTTTTTCTTTTGCTGCGAAGAATTGGGTATTGAAAACGAGAGGTAAGAACCTGCTTACCGAAAAGCAAAATGCTTCATCTCCAGCTCGCTTCTCAGCAATTGTGCAGAGGCTATTAGAATAGGTGCTCTTGTTTTATGACTAAGAAGAAAAAGATATAAAAAAAATCAAAATCCCCCACTTAAACCCACAAAACCCAAAGGACTTGTGATCCTTGGCAGAATAACATATATAGATGAAATCATTAAGAAGGTTGAATCCCAGGCATCTGTAGGACCCAGAACCATTCCTACCCAAAGTCCTACTACACTCCCTCAGGCAACAACCTCACCATCTGCAGCCCACGTCGAGATTCATAGTGAAACAAAAGGGTCTGAAAAAAGCCTTCAGACTATGATCATGTAAGTCCTGACCCTTCGAGAGAGGGAGGTTCTTGCAATTTACAAGAATGAGAAGGAGAAACCGGCAATGTAGTACAGGTGAAAACTCTAGAGCCTTGATCCCCTGAGAGAGTGGTTTAAACAGAGACACCCAACATCCCAGACCGGGGAAGTGCTATAAGGCTTCCTCTGCATCCACTCCCTAATTCCACTGATATTATTCCTCCAGAATAAGAAATCCCCAAAGATTATTGGCATATCTTCTATCAAATGGAAAACAACCAGAACTAGAACCAAAGGCAGACATCAACATTGGAGTATCCCACTGTTGATCTTGTTGCATATGCCTGTATGAAAGCCATTCCATTAAAAAACATCCCTAACTTCCATGGTTTGACCTCGGAAGATCCTGATGCATTCTTATTTGAATTCAATGTCTTATGTAGGGGATATGACTACACCACTGACCTTAAAAGATTGAAATTATTCCCTTCTACCTTGAAGGGAACAACATTACGTTGGTTCATGGGGCTCGGTGGAGGAACCATTAGAAACTGGGACCAAATGAAGAACACTTTTCTTAAAAAATATCAAGACTATTGCTGGACTCGAAAATTAAAAGATGAAATCTTCAATATGTCTACAAAGGACAGTGAGATGTTAGAAGAATACGTCGAAATATTTCAATGTAACTTACAAAGGTCTCCAAATACTACACTATCTAGAGATATCTTAAAAGCAACAATGATTAAGGGAATGAAAGAAGAATGGGTTGAAACACTTAATATAATGGGGAAAGGGGACATATACCAAGATGAGTATGATGATATTATTTCACTGTTTATCAGGTGTTCTTGGGGTAGTACGCGAAGTAGGCCAACCGAGCAAGACTCAGCTACAAGGAACCCTAAGCATTATGGTGGCAATGTGACCAGAGAAGAATTTGGTAATGTTTTTGAAGATTTTAAAACTGATATCTTGGGCACCCTGACAACACAACTAGATGTCCTACAAGCCAATCAGAAGCAAGCTATAGCAGAACAAAACTTGGTCATATTTTTCTCACACTGTCGGAAGAAGCACAACCAACGAGAATGTCCATTAGAAATGGTCCAGAAATGTGCTATTTGTACCAAGGACTATGCCACTGATCATTTCCCTTCACTTCCGAGGCTGAAAGAAATTTTTAAAGAAGAAAAAGAAGAGATGGAAACAGTCTATCTAATGAACCAATGTCGACAATGGAAAGCACAACCAGGTATGCCACAAGACCTGCCTCAGTTCTTTTCTTCTCCGCAGTTTAACCAGTAGAACCCTGCAACAACTTGACAGAACCAATCACCTTTCTCTACTTGGCCATCTTAAGCATTTCCTATGCCTCCTTGGCCAACACAACCCTCTTCAGGTAATAATTGGCCAAGTTTTCCTTGTTCTCCCCCTTACTAGCAAAAAAATCCCTATCAATCCCAGTGGTCGACCTCCCCTTTACAAGCCACAAATTGGCCTCATAATTGGCAGTGACCTCTGGGAATTACCAATCTCTCGATGGTGACACGGGTTAAGAATCAACCTACATTTCTAGCTCCATAGCTAGTCTAGCACAACCCTTAGCCTATGATGCGGCCTCAACTGCCGGCTCAACCCAATCCTAATCCTAACAACAGGCCGGTTCAGCTAATTCAAATTGTTGAAAACCCAAATCCTGAAACTAAAAAGAAGCAATGCAATGAGCTGAGGCTGAGATGAGGACGTGTTATTTCACCAAAAGAAGATATGACCCTGCCACAACTTGAATCTGGAACTCCAATAGAGCCTAGACAAACAACTATGACTGAAATATAGGTAGAGAAAGGAAGGGAAATGATTGACCAAGGGAGACTTGAAAACCTTATGATTTATCCCCCTCCATTCCCTGAAATATTAACACTGCCTAGACCAATAGTCTCCTCAGATTTCAATATCCTAGGGGAATTAAAGAACCTTTTCATTAAAATTCCTCTTTTACAGGCTATATAAGACATTCCTATCTATGCCAAGACAATTAAAGAGTTGTGTAGAAAGAAGCAAGTGAGGAAAGAAAAAATTGTACCCATTGTTCATGTGGTAGGGGCACTATCAGACTTACTGCTGGGTAAGGAAACACCCATGAAATATAAGGATCCAGGTAACCCCATATTTACTGTGAAAATATCTAGCCACCCCTTTCCAAACATATTGGTTGAATTAGGGGTGGCCATTAACATCTTAACTACAGAGACCTGCGAGAAGTTAGGCATAACAATGTTAGAACCCATAGCTACCTTGTTGGAACTTGCTGACAGATCTGTTATCAGACCAAAAGGACTATTACAAGACATCCTAGTTTCTATGGACTCATGGGAGTATCCAGCTGAATTTTTAGTTATTAACCCAAAAAGTAGGATGGATGGAAACCCACTAATACTTGGTCGACCTTGGTTGGCAACAGTCGATGCTTACATAGGCTGTCAGACAGGCAGCATGACCATTACTAGAGGTGACTCCATAAAAAAATTTATCATTTACCTGCCTACCAAACCAAGTCTACCCATGGTAAATATTCAAAGGCATCCACATACATACTGGGAACAAAATATCTGTGCACCACTGACAATAGTTGAAGCTCTTGAATTCAAAGATCAAACTGAAGACGATGTAATCAATAACTTCATGAATCAATAATTTGCACCTGGAAACTTAAAATTCCAAATGTTAAAAATAGTTCTTGATAATTAAACACAAGAATACCCCTTGAAAAACATCGATAATCAACACATGCCCACGACTACTATTCGCAACAGCATACCAATTGAAATTGAGCCAGGGAAAGTTTTAAATATTAATGGCAGTCTGGATAGTGACCAAAAGAAAAGTTCATAAAGGTTTTACAGAAGTATCAGGGAGCATTTTCTTAGGACTACCCAGACATGAAGGGTATAGACCCTCACTTTTTCACACATCACATCCATACTGACAAGGAGGTTTGGCCTATTCGGTAGCCTCAATGGAGGCTAAACCCACATCTGAAAGACATTGTAAAAGATGAATTGCAAAATTTGTTGGATGTAAACTTCATTTATCTTATCTCAGACATCAAATAGGTCTCTCCTTTAGTAGTCATTCCTAAGAAGAATGGGAAGTGGAGAATCTATGTGGATTACAGAGAACTGAATAAAGAAACACAGAAGGACCACTTCCCCCTTTCTTTTATTGACCAAGTCCTCGATACATTGGCAGGAAAGAGGTTACTTTCCTTCCTTGATGGGTTTAGCAGTTACAATCAAATCTAGATAACCCCTGAAGACCAAGATAAAACAATATTTACCTACCCATGGGGTACATTTTCCTACAGGGTATTACCATTTGGATGATGCAATGCCCCAACAACCTTCCAAAGAGCGATACTCAAAATTTTTTCTGATTTAATAAATGAGGGACTTGAAATTTACATGGACGAATTTACCCCATATGGAGATGATTTTGATCAAGCACTATAAACACTAGAAAAGGTATTGGAACAATGTATTGCTACCAGATGATGTTTAAGAAGGTATGCAGTTTTCTTGTATATATAGGGTACTATCGTAGGTTTATAAAGAAATTTTCACAAATTACTGCACCCTTGTATGCATTAACTGGAAATGTTGAATTCCATTGGTCTGATAAATGTGACACTGCTTTTATAGATTTAAAGAAATTGGTCTTGAAAACACCGATATTACGCAGTCCTAACTGGAAGTTTCCCTTTCACATTTATTCAAATGAATTTGACACACCGATAGGGGTAGTTACTAGCCAAGAAGAAAACAAAAACTCGTATCATATTTATTATATCAGCAAGAATCTCACTCTTGCTAAATTAAACTATATAGTGACTGAAAAAGATTTCTTGGTTGTCATTTATGCTATCAATAAATTTAGACATTATATAATAGGCTATCAAGTACTTCTGTATATTAATCAGTCTATCATTAGATATCTAGCCAATAAACCAATTACAAACGGGAGAATAACTCGTTGGTTGATGCTTTTGTAGGAATTAGATATAACTATCAAAGACCATCCAGGAATGGAGAACGTGGTTGCAGACTTCCTATTCAGAGTTCCCAGATCATATGACACACTAGCGTTGTACGATCAGTTTCTTGATGAACATATGTTCGTTGTAGCAGTAAAAACACCATGCTATGCAGATGTAGCAAGCTACCTGGTAGTAGGAAAGCTGCCCACACATTTGACATCAAGGGAACGAAAGATGATTGTTCAACGCAGTGCTAGATTATCCTGGATCGGTGGATACCTTTTTCTTACAGGCACTGATATGCATATATGCATATGCATCCAGGAAGACAAGATTTATGACATTATACAGGCCTGTCATGATGAATCTTGTGGTGGCCATTTTGCATATCGCAGAACGGGGCACAAATTATTACAAATGGGTTATTATTGGCCTACAATTTTTAAATATGCCAAGAAATATGTCTAAGCCTACGATAATTGCCAAAGAATGGGCCACCCAAACCAAGCTGATGAAATTCCATTACAACCACAATTGGCAGTAGAACCATTCGAACAGTGGGCACTAGACTTCGTTGGACCATTCAACCCACCATCAAACCAGAAAATATAGATACTGGTTGCCAGAGATTACGTAACAAAGTGGGTAGAAACAATAGATTTATCAAGAACTATGGAAGAATCTGTGATTAATTTTCTTTCTGAGCTATTTGTGAGATATGGCTTACCACGGGAAGCGATAACTGATGGAGGGGCACAGTTTGTGGGAAATAAAATTTCCAACCTGAAGAACCACCATATCATCCATAGAGTCACATCTCCCTACCACCCGTAGGCAAATGGGCAGGTTGAAAGTACCAACAAAGTCCTTGAGGCAATTCTCACTAAAATAGTATCAATGCATCGTCGGGATTGGGCTACTAGACTACCAGAGGCCTTGTGGGCTTACCACACAAAATGGCGAAACAACACTGGATATTCTCCGTACCATTTGATATTTGGAAGAGAACCAATTTTCCTTATATAATTTGAAATAAAGACTTTAAGGACAGCCCAGGAGGTGGGGTTCAACTTGACGGAGGCCCAGATTAGAAGACTTCATCAAATAAATGAATTAGATGAAATACAACTACTGGCTCTGCAGCGCATTGAAATCATCCAACAACAACGAGCTAAGTGGCATGAAAACCTCATAAAAAAGAAGACATTCCAAAAAGGAGATTGGGCACTTCTCTACGACTCCAGATTCCAAGACTTTCTAGGCAAGTTACAAACAAGATGGCTCGGTCCATACGAAATTTAGGAAATACACAGTAATGGTACACTCACCTTGACTACCATAGACTGATCTAGTTCTACATTCTGAGCCAATGGGCACAGAGTGCGCCTCTATCACAAACCACTTACAAGGGAGTCTTTCTGCCAGCACGTACGCAACGATCCCACCATCCAAGTTTTAGCAACACGGGGTGATAGCCCCACAACTTTGAGTACATGAGAGCTTGCTACTTCCTTTTGTAAATAGTGTATATAATTTTCCTGCAATTTATAGCTTTCTTATTTTGTTGTACATTCTCCATACTCACAGTTGTATCATTTTCCTTCATCGTCCCTTTTTTTGGTTATTTTTTCTGTTCAAATATTTGAACGGTTGTTGTTCAAACCAATTGAACAGCTGTTGTTCAATTGGATTGAACAACTGTGTCCTTTTGCGTGTTTATTTTTGTTGTTCAAATATTTGAATGGCTGCAGTTCAAATCTTTGAATGGCTACTGTTCAAACCAATTGAACAACTATTGTTCAATCGGATTGAGCAGTCGTGTTCCTTTGCGAGTTTATTTTTTATGTTCAAATCTTTGAACGATTATTGTTCAATCCAATTGAATAGTTGTTGTTCAATCGGATTGAACAATCGTGTCCTTTTGCGTGGTTATTTTTTTTGTTCAAATCTTTGAACAGATGTTGCTCAATCCAATTGAACAGTTGTTGTTCAATCGAATTGAACAGTCATGTCCTTTTGCATGTTTATTTGTTTTTGTTCAAATCTTTGAACGATTTTTGTTCAATCCAATTGAACAACTTCTGTTCAATCAGATTGAACAGTCGTGTGCTGTTTTTCCTGTTCAATCAGATTTAACAACTATTTTCTTTTTTCCTTTTTAAGAATTTTCTTTCTTTGTTTTTGATGATCTCTTCTCGAAAACCCACTCCTCATTCCACACCCTAGTTGTAAAAGACATTTCTGAGCAGGAATTGGCACCTAAAAAGGAGAAAAGCGCTAATATTACTAATATGATGATCCTTTGTAACTTTGATGGAAATCTCTACTCCAGAAACTGACATGGTATACCTATGCAATGAAGGGCTAGACATCTCTTGCTCAAACATGTTATCACACTATTCATAGTCTTATAACAGTATATCTTTCTACACTCTCAAGTAGTATTCCCCGTTGACATAAGGATATAGGAATAAGGAGTATTAATTGTATTGGCATTCTTTTTTTTTACTTCTCACACCATCCCTAACTCTTAAGGAGTTAATGAGCCTCCCTTCATGTATAAAGAATAAATATTATGTTTACATGCAAATTTTTAAAAGAGAATAGAGGGTCTCATCACGAGCTAGCCTACCATGATCATATAGATTTAATAGGCGGCATGCCCACGATGGCCAATACACCAGGGTAATGACCTTCTTGACAGATCCAACTACTTGAAGGATGGTAGGTCTCATCACAAGTCAGCCTAATCACTCTGTTACAATCCTAGTGAATGGAACTGTGACTATCTGGCCACCACACCAACTTAGTGGTCTCTTCATAAAAAAAATAAAAATTCTTACTTTTCAAAAAGAAATAGTATGTCTATATGAAAAATTTTAAGAGAGAATAGGGGGTCTCATCACGAGCCATCCTACCATGATATTAAGGGTTTAGCAGGTGACATGCCCACAATGGGCAACACACCAAGGTAGTGACCTTCTCGAAAGCTCCAACTGCTTGAAGGACAGGAGGTCTCATCACAAGCTGACCTGATCACTCTGTTACAACTCTAGTGAGTGGCACCTTGACTATTTGGCCACCATACCAGCATGGTGATCTCTCCATAAAATTGGAAAAATATCTACTTTGAAATAGAGGATTGTAGCTCAGTTTTCAAGTTAAAAACACAACCCTATTGACACTATGAACGCCTGTTGGTAGCAATGGCTCTCCTTATGGTATGAGAGTATCTATCTAACAATAGCCAATTACTTTTATATATGCCTTATTTCCTATTTTCATCCATTTCCGAGATAAAAGTACTACTCAAATAAGTGATAATACTATTTACCCACATAATTAACTATGAATGAATTATCCTTTCATGTTTGAATTAAGGGATGATGGCACCAATCATTATCCATCACTGTCATGTTTCTGTCATGCTATACCATTAAATAAGGACACCCTATCATAATAATTACTATATCACTTTCTCCCCTTCTTCGATCATTTCCACCTGATATACACTTATGATAAAATCCAATTCTGACATTTGCATCACATGCATTCATGATTGTTGCAATCTCTCCTCCTTTCTTGAGCTCCAAGGCCACAGATGCCCTTCTCTCGTACAAACTATGATTATTGATTTCTGACATTTTCCCCCATATGCATTCATGATTGCTCCAATATCTCTTGTACTTAAGGGCGTGGATGCCCTTATTCTGAGAGAGGGGGTGTAAATATCCATAAATAATAAGGATGCAAATTCCCTGCACAACTTCCTTTGGATATGCTGATGGAACCAAAAGATCATTGCAATTACGATATGAAGTTACATACATTTACAACATAAGGTTGCAATTTCTTTTTTCTCTCGCATGTAGTGTTTATTATAACCAACAGGACCAGAAGAAATGCAGATAGAGGGAGAAATTAGTTTAGATAACACATCAACCATGGGAGGAAACTCTCTCTGAAATGAACCCACAACCTTCCAAATCTCAGAAGCAACTTGCACCATTCTTCAGCAAGTTGGTTGGTTGCTATACCTACACAAATTGCAAGGGTTTGACATAGAAATAGCAGTTGAATTCTTGCATAACCTACAGGAGGGACATACCAGACTCAGAGGAAGCATTATATTGGTCACAGAGGATATAGTCGATGAGGTCTCTAGAATACTAGTAGAGGGAGAAAGATGGACCGAGAAACACCTTCTTCTACGAGAAGCAATCTCAACATACCAGGACCCAAAAGAACCATTAGAATGGAAAGGAAATGGGATTAACCCTGCATCCCTACAACAGCATTGGCAATAATTGGCAGTGTTCATTCAAAGATACATCACATACGATGGATGCCAAGACGTGGTAAAACCTCACCAACTTAAACTACTAGCTATTCTTAAACGAAAAATTTCAGTTAATCTTCCTTCTTTCTTGAATTTTGTATTGTTGTTCGAATTAGAAAGGCCAAAAACCCCCAAGCAGTCATTAGCCACCATGGCTTAATCAAGTTAATTATCATTCATGAGCTAGGAAAACAGCAGACATCCTGGGACAACTTTGTTAATCCTGCCATGCATGCCCCTAAGGAAAACCCTGTCAGAACAGAAATTGAGCTTCCTAGAATAAAAATACCTAGGAGAGAAAGAGGGAAAAGGGCCCATGATTCAACTTCAGAACTAGGGAAACGAAGACAGTCCAAAAGAATATAATTACAACAAGACACCTCAGAATTTCCAGATGAGGAAGGTGCATCCCATACCCCACCTTCAAGCCCTCAAAACATGCCCTTACAAGACTATGAAGAAGAAATGGATCGAGTACTGGAGAAAATGAGGGCATATCATGAAATTAGAATCCCATCTGGACAAACTGAGGAGCAAGAGGAACCATTGAATCAATCTGCCACTAGGAGCAGCTCTGGCTACACTGAAATATTACCCCACCAGGATGAATCGCAGGCTTTTAGGGCCTTATATCCTCCCGGGAGTGATTTTCCAAATAGGGAAGACCAGGCAGAAGAGATAGCGAAATCTAAAAATCAGTCGAGAGACACTATCCCATTAGAACAAAATGCAAGCATGGAGACAGTCCCCCTAACACCTGAAGGGAACAACATCTCACCCAATTGGGAGATTAATGCAAAAATAAACTCTAGAACGCAGGAAGGAAATATCATCACTGATAACCTTAGAACTGACACCACCATTCTTGAAAACGAAGCTCCAGCTCCTCCATCGCCTGCCAAAACCTTGCTAGAAGAGAATTCAGCTGAAAAGAAGATAAGGAAAATGTGCAAGACCTGTAGGAGGCTAAGAAAGATGATAAAACATCTGACGAAATAGTTGAAGGAAGTAATAAAAACTCAAAAGCCTAAGAAGGAATTGGCTACCATAGAAACCCAAACAAAGTTTGTCACCCAATTGATAGACATTACTGAGATAGGGGTACAAACTGACCTAGTGGACACTGCTAAAGATTTTGTGAAGACTAGGCTGGAACTTACAGGAGAAAAGGAAACTCAAACGGAGGAGACACCTACCTACACTCCCTTAGAGAAAAGGCTGTCAATCAAAAATTGTATAATGAATTAATTCAAACCCATCTCAAATTGGCACAATGCAGAAAGGAGGTAGTACCTGCACAAGAACATCAGGCACTATTGAAGAAATTCAAAGACCTTTCTGTAACTGAAGATGAGACATTTTCCCAACTTAGAGAAGAAAAGGCGAAAGTAATGAAAGCACAAGATCAGGTGGAACAAGCTAAGAAGAAAACCAGTATGGTATGCTCTCTTTACTCGGATGTACTAACGTGCAGGGCACCAGCCACCAACTATGCTCTATTCTTAATAGAATGTTATCTACTACTAAAAATAAAGGTTATCACGGCAGGGAAGCCCATGAATTTTAAAATTATTGAGGAATTGTTCCAATGCTGCAATGAACATAATGAGCAAGTCCAAGATCTTTTGTGTGAATTATACTTACATAATTTCTTTCTAGAGGAAGACAGAGACAGTAATCCTAGCCCCTTTATAGGGAACGTTTAGTTCTAGGCTTTCCTATCTTTTGCCAAGAACCAGACTCAGTGGGATAAAGCCTACAACACCTTCCAGAAGTGGGAGCATGGCCTAGAACTATGGGTTAGGGGGGAGCCTACTAAACCCCTGTACATGTTCACCCAGCATAAGAAATTCATGCAAAGGAAAAGAGTGATCTCCAAATTGGGGCCTATTCATAAGGATATAGTGCAGCATGGGCGGGGGTGCTTCCAGGACATTCAGGGAGAAGCATTAGCAGCAGCCAAACAGAGATGGCTAGCCTCCATGAACAATGTAAAAAATAGAGAGCAATTTGGTTATAGAAATTTCAAAGCATCTGCTTCGATATTCCTTCTATACAACAATCTAATATTAAACATGGGCCCTACATGGATAGAGTGTAGATACAGGTTCCCTCTCATCTGGTACCCCTATGAAGATTATCATCATGATTATGAGCTTCCAGAGGGGCACACGAACACTGCCTTTACAAATATCAGACAAAAACATGGCTTCAGACTCTATAAAGAAGAGGTCTACCCTCAATATTCTCTGACCGAGTTACTTCTCAACCATTTGTTTGCACGAGGACTTGCAAATAGGTAAGTAGGGGGGTATGTTGAGACAAAAAGAAGGTACATTTCATCCTATCGTTACCATGAATTATTATGTACTTCTATGAATTTCCCCTCATCTTAGCAATAAAGAAAATGGAAATAATGTAAAGTCAAGACAAAATGAACTAATGATAAAAGGAATGTTTAACAATGGAAAATGAACTTGTTGTATCTTTATTGATAGGGAAGCAAAGTAGCTGAACTGTTGATAACAGAAAGACAGCTGACAAGAGAGGAAAATGGGATCATCATGACTCCCAATGGTCGGTGGAAGATGGAAAGGCACATCCATGCTTGGAGGACTCAAATGACAGCCACGAGCAACAGGATCCCGTATGGAAAAGACCCGTTACCACTGTTGAATTTTCCTTTAAAAGGCCGAAGACAAACACGATAGAGAGGGAGGAATAGAGATTTTCCTCTGTAATAAACGTATCGAGATAGAACTGTCAAGTTTTATTAATGTATTAATCTCCAACTTAATAAATATTTTGGTGTTTTTTGATAGTCAATCTCTGAGTTTTCCTTAGCGGTAGACTTCTGGTGTGTAATATTCCCAAATGGGAAAGTAGCAATACATGAACATATTAATGGAAATAGCAGTGAAAAATCAACAAATGTGATGTAAGAAGCTCATATAGCCATCACACTAAGATCATAGCAGCTAAATGTATACAAGTCCTTGATGAAATAGTCACTCAAGCTTGGTAAGACAAGCCTCAAGAGAACATGTACATGAAATATAAAGAACACTGCTACACAAAAAATACCCAAGGCTATGACAACATAGTTTTATTAGATATAACAACAGCTGGAAAATTTCAATACATAGATCTGAAGTTATAGGGCTCAAATAATGCCAAGAACAGAGATCTAAGCTCCCAAACACATTTTCAAGACAACCCGGGAAGGGTTTCCTGAAATATGCAAAATACCAAATTGCCAGAATGCAACACTAGGGCTGAATAGCAGCTGCTACTAAATACCTGGATGAATATGGTTGTATATAATACACACGATGAATATATATCCTCCAATATATCCTTCAAGTGAAAAGGTGATCCTAACACTGAAGATCTCACCCTCCATATCAAGCATTGAAACCCCCATTGCAAATGCTCACTGAAATAACGCAGTCAAAGAGGGATGATGGGTTGCATATGATGGGAATATTTTGACCTGGTGCCAAGATGTGAAGGAAAGATCAATAACCTCCCTTTCTGACCTCCCAAAGAGAAGAATTCTTCCTCCTATGAAAACTAGCTCCGGAAGTGGGTTTCTCAACCCTCCACTACAACACCCTGCAACACAACACAATACTCTGCAGAAACTGCACTGTAGCTGGAGACTGAAGCTTGGCCTTGAACTTGATAATGGAAATGATGGTACAATGCTCCCCTAAGATGCCTCTCAAGGAAGGAGATGGGATTCCTTCTTGGGAACACCCAGTACTAAACAACACAACAATCTCAACTAAATAGCTGAAGAATGCAAATAGTCATACAGACCATAAAATCAATAATCAATCATATAACACACTATGGATGCCTTTCCCTCCTTAGAAAAAATGTGAGCCTTCTCACCTTGGTTCCCACTCATTAGGGTTTCTATCATCATTGATTCTTTATCCCATTCACACTGCATTGTCTCTTAATGATGCTCCACTCCCTCCTAACAACGTTGTTGACTTGGTCAAACTTGACCTTGTCCACATGCATTAGCCCCTATTCACACATGAGGGTGCTTAATCGAGCTATGAATATGATCCCTTTTCACATTAAGAGGGATTTTATCCCTACTAAAGAGATTTATGGGCCTCCCTACCCATTTATTCATCTAACTAAATGACAAGAGAAAAATTAATATTCCAATTAGCTGCATGCTAATTTAGGAATATTAGAGTCCTCCCCTCCAAAATGTTGCTTTTCCTCAAGAAACTGCAAGGATAAAACTAAAGAGCCTCCTCTCCTCCTCTTGTAGCATCCTCATATGATAAACTCCTCCAAGGAACAAGATGTTGTCTCATTAACAAATCTCCAAGTTACCCTTCCCAAGTATGCAAGTTAGCTTTTGGTAACCATCACAAATAGCTATCATCATGAAGAAGTAAAACACCCATGGAGGCAAAAATGTGCTGTCTAGAGCCCTTCTTGAGGCATGGAATCTGAAATATGTTGGGAATTATCATTCCCGTGTGAATATCCCATCCCCAAGTTATCAACCATACAAAATGAGCCACCCTCCAAAATGTTAACTCATGAAAAATCCCCTCCACCTTTAGCTCCTGCAATGTGGGTGGGCTGCAGAACTGAACAGGGTAGAAAACATGGCCTACCCCATGCTGTCTCTCTCTCCACTTATGATAACTGTAGAGTAGTTTTTGATTTTTGGCTGCAATAATGTTGCCCTCAAGAGGCAAGAAGAATACTAAATCTTCAAATATCCTCTCCATAGATTCATGAATCATGCTGGCCCAAACCATCCCATACAAAGTGAATGGTACATCATCACCATATGGCATCCAAATCAGAAAAATTTTGAAGGTTATGTACAATTTTTTATGATTCCAATGGTTTCTCCAATGGATATAGCGTAGTTTTACCAACTGTTGTTTGAGAACATTATGTGGCAAGTTGTCTCCCAACAAGTTGCTAGTTGTGCATGTTTTCTCATCTACTATGAGGTAGTAAATGGAATTATAAATCAGCTGAGCATGACAAGAATAGCACCAAATTTTCCCAAGCTCATTCAAATAAGGGTTATCTTCATCATAAATGTTGGTCCTAAAATTACCTTGAAACCTAAAGATAATCTTCCCGCTTGTGGAGCAATGCATTATACATAGATGGTGAGAAGATGCAAATACTTTATGAAATGATCAATAAGTATAGAAATGCATTTCTTACCATGCATTGTGAGTAGCTTGAAAGTGAGGTCCATATATGAGCCCTCCCATGAGAGTTTCCTCATAAAGATCTGCAAAATGAAGGGATGCATACTCCCTTTGGAATACCCCATCAATATAAACATACTCTCAAGTGACAGTGTCGTTGGCCTTAGTGATAAGGCTCTTTCCACTCTATGACTCCATTCTTTGACATGCCATATGCCAAATTTATCCACCATCATGCTGCTATGTGTGGAAGTCTCCTTCCTATGTGGAAGTACCTCCTAATCCTCCAATGTTGAAGGGTAGCCTCCTTGCACTTTGATTGTGTCATTCCTTCCTCCTGAAACATACTGCAAAGTATGGGAGAAATATAGCCCATACTCTCCCAAGAGAAGACAAAGCAACAATAGCTCTTGATGTCTCCTCACACCTACACCATACAAATCATGAGATGAAAACATGATGATTGATATGAATAATGCCATACCAACATAATGCACCCAAAATCCTTGCTGCCATATGATGCAAGTACCATGCCAAGTTTCCTCCACCAACATACCCTTTGAAGAAGGATATGTCATATGATGGAAAAACTCTTTCAAGAGTAGCCAACGCAACCATGCCTCATACTACCCTGTGTCATAGATATGTAGGTCGTTCACCAGCTTCTTGCTCACCATCCACACCCATTTATCCAAATGTGGGTGTCTCCTACCATGCTCCATCTTGGTACTCCTCCAATGGAGAACATCATCCTCCCAAATCAGATTTCCATCCTTTCATTTAATGGGACGTTGAAATGGAACCTCTTGGAGATCTCCAAGTGAGTACCACTCACCAATGACCATATTGAATCCATAAGGATCCAAGTACGCTGAAGTCAAAGTCTTCTCATAGAGTTGTACAAAGCTCATCAAGAAAGATCCATCACAATGCTAAAAGATAAGATGTCTCTCATTGTTTAGGAGCATAATGCCTAATGCTAAACATATAGTTCTACATTGGTTTGTTTAGGAAAATGCTCACCCTATCCTCTAGGAATCCACACTCCAACCCCAGGAGTTGTGTGCATCTCAATAATGAATAACTAGGATGAGTGTTTATCCGCTCCTTGAACAACTCAGGGCTGCTCAGTGCAGCGATATTCTACTGCTCCAAATCAACAATATGATTTGACCCTTAGTCATGCAATGGCATATTCACAGAACCCTTCATAAGATGTGCTGAAATAATAGAAAGTGGAAACATATGCATACCTTGGTAAAGCTTGGGAAAATCTTGTACTACTACAAGGGTTCCTTCCTCCCATGTGATGAATTCCCCAACTACTGATGATGATGGCTACTCCTCTATGGATGTATCAGCACTGGTACAAGTCTCCTCCTCCTCATTCATCTCCAAGATAGTGCATGGGGCTCTAAATGTAAAGAGATCAAGACCACTTTGCAAAGGTACAAGTGCTCTTTCTCCTTATGCAAGTGCTCTTGTAGTAAGTGGTGGTGAAGGCCTCTTCTCCTCTGACTTCTTATTTTCAAATTTCTTGATCAACCTTTGAGTAAAATCTGCAAATGCAGTCACTCTTGCATGAATTAAATGTCTAAACCACCAAATTTTTGCTTCACCCTCAAGGTGAAGCGCTGCAATCTCAACAACTTCTCTTTCTACCACTAGATGTAGTAGGAAGAATGCATCTAACCTCATTCCCCAAGCCCTTGCTATACATGTGGATGACCCATCAAAGGTAGATAATAGAAATCTATTGCCCTTTATTATCCTATTGCTGCAAGGTCTCCTTTCTTCTTCTAGCTGAATGAACTGTGGGAGAGTTAGAGTCTCCTTGAAAGCTATAGGTTGACACTTATATTCTGCCAGGTATTCAATTAGAATTTCATGCTCCAAGTTCCCTCCATCTCCATGCCTCTTGTCTTCTTTATCAAAAGAGAAGGGAATAGTGTATTGCTTTGGATTTCTATGCAATATCGGTTCTTTCTTCTGATGATAGGAAGTACATGGACCTTCCTCTTCTTGAAACCGTTTTTAGATCTAATTGCATCTCTCCTCTTTCAAATTCTTGACCTCCTTGGAGAGGTTCTTCATAGATCTGAAAAGTGATGAGACAAAGCTCATTCCTTCCATCATTTTAGATCTTGTTTTCTTGTCTTCTTCTTCTTATAGCATATTGGCCTGAAACTCACAGGCTAAGCCAAGATTATGCTCGGATACCACTGTAATATTCCCAAATGGTAAAGCAGCAATACATGAACACAATAATGAAAATATCAGTGAAAAATCAACACATGTAATGTAAGAAGATCATATATCCATCACATTAAGATCATAGCAGCAAAATTCATACAATTCCTTGACGAAATAGTCACTCAAGCTTGCCAAAACAAGCATCAAGAGAACATGTAGATGAAATATAAAGAACACTACTACACAACAAATACCCAAGGCTATGACAGCGTAGTTTATTAGATATAACTACTGATGGAAAATGTCAATACATAGATCTGAAGTTATATGGCTCA
This sequence comes from Pinus albicaulis, assembly GCA_034641835.2. Classification (NCBI taxonomy): domain Eukaryota; kingdom Viridiplantae; phylum Streptophyta; class Pinopsida; order Pinales; family Pinaceae; genus Pinus; species Pinus albicaulis. The sequence goes on along the minus strand of CM076575.1, from coordinate 1,690,876,862 downwards.
AATAATGTCGAGAACAAAGATCTAAGCTCCCAAACACATTTTCAAGACAACCTGGGAAGGGTTTCCTGAAAAATGCAAAATACAAAATGTCAGAATGCAGTACTAGAGATGAATAGCAGCTGCTACTAAATAATTGGATGAAGATGGACATAGATAATGCACATAATGAATATACCTCCTCCAATATATCCTTCAAGTGAAAGGCTGATCCTAACATTGAAGATTTCACCCTCCAAATCAAGCACTGAAACCTCCACTGCAAATGCTCACTGAAATAACGTAGTCAAAGAGGGATACTACGATGTAGATGATGGGAATATGTTGGCCTGGTGCCAAGATGTGAAGGAAATCTCAATAACCTCCCTTGCTGACCTCCTAAAGAGAATAATGCTTCCTCCTATGAAAACTAGCTCTGGAAGTGGGTTTCTCAACCCTCCATTGCAACACCCTGCAACACAATGCAATACTCTGCAGAAACTGCGCTGTAGCTGGAGACTGAAGCTTGGCCTTGAACTTGATAGTGGAAATGATGGTACAATGCTCCCCAAGAGGCCTTTAAAGGAAGCATATGGGATTCTTGTTGGGGAACACCTAGTGCTAAACATCACAACAATCTCAACTAAACAATTGAAGAATTCAAATAGTCATGCAGACGATAAAATCAATAATCAATCACATAATACACTACGGTTGCCTTGCCCTCCTTATAAAAAATGTGAGCCTTCTCACCTTGGGTCCCACTCATCAGGGTTTCCACCATCATGGAGTCTATCTACCATTCACACTGTGGTGTCTCTTAATGATGCTCCACTCCCTCCTAACAGCATTGTTGACTTGGTCAAACTTGACCTTGTCCACATGCATTAGCCCCTGTTCACACATGAGGGTTCTTAATCCAGCTATGAATATGATCCCTTTTCACATTAAGAGGGATTTTATGCCTACTAAAGAGATATATGGGCCTCCCTACCCATTTATTCATCTAACTAAATGAAAAGAGAAAAATTGATATTCCAATTAGCTGCATGCTAATTTAGGAATATTACATGGTGGCTTTGGGCCCAACCCTGGGAGTTTCTCTGCTACTTTTGTGATAAACGTTTAATTATATAACTTTCATTTCTAGACATCTAATGAATTTCATGAGATATCATTTAATTGGTTAATTGCGAACATAATATGCTACGGATTTCTCTTTCATTATAATAGTTCATCATTCATGCTTTCTTACTTACAATCAATGTTTTCATAATTGTTTAGATGCTTTCATCATTTACCAATCCTTTTATAATCATTTGATTAGTTTTAGCATGATTGTTGTTCAATTATGCATATATTTAAAGTCGGATCTTTTCATTATCATTGCGAGGCATTTGGTTGCTATTTGATTTAGAGAGAGGTCATTTATTAATTTAAAATATGATTCCATTGCAAAATTTAGATAAACAATTGTTGTTCAATTTATTAAAGTTGTTGTTCAATTTATTAGGACTCTTGTTCAATTCTTCACAATATTTTGTTCAATCGTAGTTTTCTATTTTAAGCCAAGATAGTCATTTCTGCATTTTCTTAGAACAGAATAGTCAAAAGCATTCTATGATTCCCTTCCACTTTGATTTGATTGAACTTCGAGAATTAGATAGTATTCCTTATGATAATTTAAAGTATTTGTCCTTTGATATCACATGCATATATTGTGCTTACACTCTTGAAATAAAAATACTTTCCCTGGGTTGATAATTAAATGATAAGCATTGAAGTTGCCTGTAACAGTCACCTTTATGACCCAACAAGGTGTCGACGGGTGTTGAAGGTGAAACCAGAGCAGCTCGAGGCCGTTTTTGATGAAAAAATAGTCTATCCTGACTAATTTTTTCATTATGAATCCAATGAATGGGTTCTCAGAGCCATTTGATGACTTAAAGAGCTCAATAAGCTAAATGGAAGTTTTGGGTAGCCCTGGGAAAAACATGGAGGAAGGCCTATTTTGGGGATGCAGTGCTCATTTTGAGAAAATTATCAGTCAATATTTGGTGTCCGATGTGTGCTAGAGATAGTAGGTGTGGTTTCAGGGATAGAAATAGAATTCTAAATGATTTAGTTCCATACAGAAGCTAAGTGTAGCTCAGTGCACCGACAGAAGGAATCGAGTCTAAGGGAGCCTAAAGTTGTTTGCAAAGTGATGACAACCATGACAAGGATGTAGATGGTATTCTAAGCCCTTTAGATCAGTTCAACATCTATTGGAGTTAAGTGTGGAACTTGTAAAATAAACTTTACCATAATCCCAAAGAGCCTAGTCAAGATGACAAAGCTCAAATGAGACGTAGCCCATGATATTCGGGTGAACTCCAAGATTAAATTTGTCGTTGTGTGGGAATGTTTTATTTCTGCATTATGTTGTTGTTATACATGTTAAATTTTACTAAGAACAAATTGACTTAAGACACTTAAATAGTTGAAAATCATACACCACTATCAAAACAATGTTATCGATCAAACGGGAACTATTACCTCAAAACAAGAATTATAGGCCAAAAATACTCAAAAAACATGAAAAAACGCCCCAAAAACAAAAAGTTTGTATTCCAAAATGCATTTGTTTTTTTTTCTCAAGGTCAAATTTCACTTTTTTATAAAATTATGCTAAAAATGAAATTGTTTCTTGAAAAAATGATTGAAAAAACACCCTCAAAACAAAACGAGTTGATGCTAGAATAACAAAAAAAAACATTGTGTCACACTTTTGACACATTGTAACAATGGAATTAAAGACAACATATTAGGACATTGAAAAATCGTAAAATTCTAAATTTTTTGATAGATGATGTTAAAGATAAACAAAATCATGTTTGAAGGGCTTATCATTTCGAACAATTTTTATCCATGTTGTTAAACATAAAATATCTTGACTCTAAACAACCCTAAAATTGTAATTATTTTCAACCATATCATTAAAAATAAAATTTCGCAACGCATAAAATCTTTAATGACAAGTTGTAAATCTCAAGTTTTTAAATCTTAAGTTTTCAAGATACTTGAACCATGAAATTATGGAGAAATTATATGACTTAAACAATTTTTAAAAATGAACAAGTAAATGAAAAAATTATTATTCATATATTTGTTTGTTTATATATAAAAACATATTTTTTAATTTTTTTATTGTTTCTCTATATTTTAAATTATAATTGTTTTAGTTTTAAGGAAAAAAAAAATTTAAAATATTCTTATATATGTTTTTTTATATTTTAAAACATATTTAAAAAAAAAAAAATTTATTGTTTTTTTTTTAAATAATAATTGTTTTAATTTAAAAAAATTAAAATTAAAAAATATTTTTTTTTATATTTGTTTGTTTATTTTTTAAAACATATTTTTTAATTTGTTTTTATTGTTTTATTATATTTTAAAATTTTAATTGAATAGTTTTTTTTTTATAATAAACAATACTTTTTTTATTATAATAGTTTTTGTTTAAAAAAAAAAAAAAAAAATTTAATAATTTGTGTTTGAAAAAAATAAAATAAAATAAAAATTAATTTGTCGCCCGTCAGGGGCTAGAGGTAGATTGGGAAACCCTCGACGGCACCGCCCGGCCGGCCTCTAGCCCATGACAGGGCAGAGGGCGATTCCAAGAATCACCCTCGGCTGGGCAGAGGGTGATTATCGAAATCGCCTTCCGCCCAGCCGGGGTGATTCTCAGAATTTCCCTCCACTTAGCTAGGGGTGATTCTTAGAATCGCCCTATGCCCAACCGAGGGTGATTCTCATAATCGCCCTCCACCCAGCCAAGGGTGATTCTCATAATCACCCTCCGCACAGCCATGGGTGATTCTCGGAATCGCCCTCTACACAGCCAGGGGTGATTCTCGGAATCGCCCTTCGCTCAGCCGAGGGTGATTCTCGGAACTACCCTCCGCCCAGCCGGGGTGATTCTCATAATTTTCCTTCGCCCAACTGGGGGTGATTATCGGAGTCACCCTCCACCCAGCCGTGGGTTATTCTCGAAGTCGCCCTCCTGTGGGTGATTCTTGGAGTCACCCTCCGCCCAGCAAGGGGTGATTCTCGGAATCGCCCTCTGCCCAGCCGGGGGCTAGAGTCAGGCCGGACGACGCCATCGAGGGTTGCCCAACCTGCCTCCGATCCCTGGCTAGGCGAAGGCAGGCTAGGCAGCCTGCGATGGCGCCACCTGGCTAGCCTCCAGCCCCCGGCTGGGCGAACGGAAATTCTCGGAATCACCCTCCACCCGGCCAGGGGACGAAGGCTGGCCAAGCAACACTGTCAAGAGCTACCCGGCCTGCCTCTACCCTACCGAGGGTCGGAGTCAGATTGGGTAGCCCTCGACAGTGCCGCCCGGCCTACCTCCGACCCCCAGCTGGGCAAGGGGCAATTCCAAGAATCACCCCCGGCTGGGCATAGTGCGATTCCGAGAATCACCCCTCGCCCAGCCGAGGGTGATTCTTAGAATCACCCTCTACCCAGCTTGAGGCCAAAGGTAGGCTGGGAAACCCTCGACTGCACTGCCCGGCCTACCTCTGGCCCTCGGCTGGGCAGAGGGTGATTCTGAGAATCACTCCCGGCTGGGCGGAGGGTGATTCTTAGAATTTCCCTCTGCCCAGCTGGGGATGATTCTCATAATCACCCTTCGCGCAGCTGGGGGTGATTCTCAGACTCACCCTCGCCCTAGCCGAGGGTTGGAGGCAGGCCGAGTGGCACCGTTGAGTGATGCCCAGCCTGCCTCTGACCCGCGGTTGGGTGGAGGGTGATTCTCAGAATCTCCCTCCACTCAGTCGGGGGCCGGAGAAAAGCTGGGCAGCCCCGGACGGTGTTGCCTGACTGGCCTCCGGCCCCCGACCGAGTGGAGGGTGATTCCGAGAATCTCCTGTCGCCTAGCCGGGGACCAGAAGCCAACAAGATGGCACCATCGAGGGTTGCCCAGCCTGCCTCCGCTCAGCCGGGGGCCGGAAGTAGCTTGGGCAACCCTCGATGCCGTCGCTCTGGCCCCCGGCTAGGCAGAGGATGATTCCGAGAATCGCTCCCGGCTTGGGTGGAGAGCAATTCCAAGAATCACCCCTGGCTGGGTGGAGGGCAATTCCGAGAATCTTCCCCGGCTGAGCGGAGGCCGGCCAGGTGGCATCGTCGAAGGCTGCTTAGCCTGCCTCTGGCCCCCAACTGGGCGGAGGGCGATTCTTAGAATTTCCCTCCACCCAGCCGGGGACTAGAGGCAGGCCGGGCGACGCCGTCAAATGAATAAGATTGGGTTTTGGATCTATTTTCAGGTTTAGGTAAGTTTTATTATATAAATTTAAATTTAAATATTTTATTTTTTACTTTTTATGTCTTTATACTAGTTTTCTTACTTATTTCTTTTGTACTTGATGATTAGGGACAAAACTAGCATGTTGCCTACCAAAAGGAAGAAATTGCATTGCCATTGAGAAAGACCTAGTGCAATGAAAATTTATTCAACAAAGAATTAACACTCTTGAATTCCTTCCATATGCGAAGCAAGAAATTGGTTTGAGGAAAGAGGATTTTAATGAATCACGTGTGGCAAAAAAGCAAAGGAACCTCAACCACCATTATATGGAAGGATTGGAAAGGGGCACTTTGGAATATTTGCAGACATGAAAGATCTATTAGAAGATGACAATGACCAAAATGAAGTAGAAAATGTTGCGGAAAAAGCCATCAATGATGTGCTAGATGATGTTGAACATGTATTAGTTGATATTGTTGAGGATCTTTAAGTTATACTTGCAAACAAAGCTAATTTTTGAGATCTGTTAATCAGTTTTACTTGTAATGTTTAGACTTTGATATTTTATGAGAATAATGCAAAAAACAGGGGATTACTATTTTTTTTGACATAAAATTCAATAAAAATGCTATTTTCTTAAGTTTTTTTTGTTAAGATTTTCCCAAAAATTAGTTTATTTAACATGTTTTTTTAACAAAAAGTCTCTAAAAGTGTATTTTTTGCATTCTATTTGTATTTAAAATTTGTATTTTTTTGTCACATTGTTCAAAATATTGGTTTTTTAGCGAAAATTATTTGATGTGCATTGAAAAATTAATTAGCAATACATAAACTTGTAGAAAACATAAACTTTATAATATTGACCCTTTTTTCATTTTTTATCTATGTGAAAAAGTGAAGATATCATTACAAATTTTTATTTTTAAAAAGAAATATTTTTTTATTTTTAAAACACAAGTACATAAATGAACTTAAAAATAAACATCTCACATAAGAAGAAGACATTATAAAATGTATAGTGTCAAAATCAATCCTCTAAAAAAAATTTGGTGATGATACGCCACCACTATTCAAAATCGACATAAAAAGCATCACAGAAAAAAAAGAAAAAAAAAAAATTAAAGTGCCAAAAACATGCTAAAAAAAAAAGTTGATTCTGCATCACCACTTTTCAAAATCGGGTGTTTTTCTTTCTACGTCAAAAAGTATATACCAGTGTAGTTACCTATTTCATCGGTAACAATGTTTCAAGCATAAATTCCACAAATTGTAAAGTACAATCTAGATATCTTATTTGTTTAGCTGAGTGGGAGGTTCTTGAAATACATAACAAGTTATCCAAACCATTTTCAGATCAAGTACATTGTAAGAAAAAAATCACTCGACAACGAAGGGGAGTCAGAGAGAGAGAGAGAGATACATAGACGAAGCAAAGCAAGAGAAGACAATGAATGAGGGGGCGAGACCTACAAATGATATAAGTCTCCTTTGATGTTGGGGTACTTGTTCTCAATGGGGCAGGGGAGGAATACCTATGCCCGCTGAGATGAAAAAGTACAAGGAATGATAATGGGCTCAACAATATGAGACTGAGAAATAAAGTACAGATAAACGGTACATGACATGATGGCATAAATGGGCCAGACAAAAATATAATGGATCCCACATACATACTTCGCCTGGAGAAACATGAGTCAGGACTGAATGCAATAATTTCTGAGTACACAAGACATAATAACAACCAAAGAAGCCCTGCTAAACAGAAAAGGGATCTGAAAATATGAATGGATCATATAAATGATACATGCATGCTATGGGCACTACAAGCGGCGTAAACTGAACCTATCAAATCTATGGAGCTGCACCTAAGGCTGTAGCATAATCTGAGGTCATCTGGGCATGTGGGGGGAAACATGAGGGCCACGCCCTCATGAGGTCTAAAACATCTCACACACACCTGGGAATCACTGGTACAATATGTTGGATCACTGGACCATCAAGGATACAAATCTCTATCATGAAATAATGAGCTGAGGCCGAGTAGATGAGAAACAACCAAGTGAAAGGGCAATGATGATTCCCTTTTCCTGATCTGAGGCTTCAAACAAGAATGGAAGCTTGAACCAAGGTACATAATCCTCTAGACCTTTCTTTTGGAATGAATGTGTTGATCTCAATAGAAGGAGGCCCAACATAGGTGAGGCAATGATGAATCCTCAACTAGTAGTAAAGTGAACGATGGAATAACACTAGGGATGATGATGGAATAGGGGATACTAAGTAGTAGACGAACGACTTCCTTTGCCAAATCGTAAAAAACATTGATGACCCAGAAATGACTGACTCGACTCTGGAGGGTATGGGGGACAGTATGACTAGAGGCCAAAATGGGTGACATGAGAGGAGTGCAAGGAAAAACTAGATGGAATACTATAACAGGAGGAAAAGAGACTCGGGACAGACTCCATGAATGCGATGATGACTCAACTCGGATTCTCTTAACAAGGGTGACTTGATGATGCTGCCACACATAATAGGTCTAGTGGGGATCATAAAAACATGATCAAAATATGGTTACTCATGACAAAAACAAACACACGATTTGATAAGTATGAAGGAAAAGAGGAGGCAAAGTGACCCTTCTTAGAAAAATGGCTTCCTGGTGAAATGTCAAATTACCACAGAAAAAAGAAGACCCGTTATAGTGCTCATTGAGAGCTTTCCAATGGTGCTCATGGGTTGTCAAACCGAGCTACGGTTTGGTCACAACTAGCGAAGGAAAATTTAGGTTTTTTCCTTTAAAAGGCTAATTTCCCTCCAATTTAATTTATTTTCTAAGTGAGTTGTGGTGAATTTGGAGAAGAGGAGAAGGCCCTAAATCTTGCGGTGATCATAGCAGACAAATCAACCATTGGAATCAGGATATGTCAATGGTAGGTAGGTGGCCTAACCATACTCTACATTTTTTTCGGTTTAGTTTTTTAGATTAGGTTCCTAAGGCTCTATGGGAGACCCCTGCCCATCCTCATGGCCAACTCACACTTTTCAAGCCCTAAAATGTAACCTATCTTGCTGTTTTTAGTGGGAAAAATGCAAGCTCGCAGTTCCAGGGCAGGAAAAGTGCGAGTTGGAGTTGGAGGTGGGTTTTTGTCTGTTGGTTGGATGAGGGCCAGGGTTAGCAGATTTTTGATGCAGTTGTCATATTTCTGAGCTGAAAAAAGTGATGGTGTTATGCAGGTATGGTATGGTTGAGGATCAACTAGTGTGATTTAGAGTTGTATGCTCTTCGCGCCAAGATCCAGGGGGATTAGGTGGTACGAGAAGCACTTGATAGATATGGGGTTCTCAAGTTGGTTGAGAACCCATTGATGAGGGTAGGTGAGACCTTACTATCAAGGATAGTGAGCTATTGGGATCCAGACGAGGAGGCCTTTATGCTACAGGGGCACAGGATCGAGCTTACTATCTAGGACATTTATTTTTTTATGGGACTCCCACCACTAAGGTTCATGGGAAAAATACATCTAGTTTTACCATATGGGTGGAATATATCAGAGTTCATGGAGCACCATCGTAGACCAGATGTTTGTGCTAAGGGTACCACCATTCCGATCAGTGACCTAGAGTGGCTAGAGACACGGGTTATTTCCACAACAGTACTATGGATCTTGGGAAACCAAGCATTCCATCACATCACTATGGGGTAGATGATGTTGGAGAACCATAATTGTGCATTTGGTACAATATTGTGCTTTTTATTCTTTAAGAATATCCCCATGATCTGACCTCATGTGCAGATCCAGGATGGGGGCCCACAAGAGCCTAGGATGCACCGCTGGGGGAAACTATTGCGAAGAGGAGGAGGAGGGGGGAGTCGGACGGCTATTTCAACCCGAGTTTTTTGCACACTGGGATTGGATGCAGTTGTAAATAGATGACTATCCATGCAGTGGTATGAGCTTTCAGGGGGACCCTAACTTGCCACTTCTTCCTGGTCGAGCATGGGGACCGGATGGTAAGTGAAATTTGCTATATATTATGGTGCATTTAAAGTTTTTAGAATATGTATGTGGTACTAATTCATAAATTTTGGTATGAAAATATAGCACTGGTGAAGTCGACAGGGTTTGCGAGATGATCCGTGGCACTAGGGGCTGCAGAATCTAGTGGAGCGAGAGTAGATGAGAGACCTAATTATGAGGCTCTGTTGAAGGATGTTGTCGCAGGTATGATCTATTGTTGACCAGTGTATCAGAGCACAGGTGGCATGATCTTCAGGACCAGTACATCAAGGGATGTATAGGGTTACCCTCAAAGTGGTGAGGGGTCATGCGGCTCATGGTGATGTCCAAGAAGGTAGTTCGGGATCTGCGAGCTAATGGAGCGGAGCCATTGGCTCGAGACCCTCCACATAATGATTTAATATAGGGCCATGTGGTGTCCACAATTTTTATTTTTGTAACATGTTGTGGGCATGTCGGATGTATTTAGAGTAGTGGAATCTAAACATTTATTATTTTTTCGATACATAATATGGATATGCATATTTTTATATATGACAAGTATATGGTTCGTTATTTGTTTTGTTATTGTATTGTGTTAAATGCATGTGATAAGTGCCAATCGATAATATTTTTTGAAATGCTATCTACATAGTGATTTTGGGCTCTAGGTACATGAATGAATGTCATGGATTCAAATTTACGCACTAAGATCTTCACTCATAAATATTTTCTAAAAAGGATGTGGTTATTCACCTGATACAGCCATTCAATTTCATGACAAGCAGTAAGGAATCTAAATGAACATAAAGATGAAGGATGCGATGATCAAGGGCACCAACTAAAAAGCATATCACTGCATCACTTTCAGCTTGGTTATTGGTGGCATATCCAATGCATACGCCGTTGGAGTGGACTAACGAATGCAAGGGGGTAAAAATGGCCCAAGCTGTCAAGGCTAGATTCCGGGAGAAGTGACTTACACCATCAGCATGGCCGATATATAGATTGGATGATGGATCCATATGAAAGGTGCCACAAGACAACAAATGAGATGATGGTGGACAATTAAAGATACCTAAATGCATTAAAGAAATAAATACACGCATATCAATGGGATATTTTATGGGTAAAATTTCTTGAGGTAAAGAGCATTGCGAGGGTTAGGAAGGAGTTTACCTTAAAAATCCTCTAGAAGGTATGCTCCCTTGCCCAAGTTCTTACTAATGATTTAAGGTCCTAGACATAATGATTCAAACTTCCCATAACCAATGACATCATGAGCCTGGTCATACACTAGAACAATATCACCTTCTTGGAAGGTATGAGGGTGGACCTTTCGGTCACATTGGGCTTTTGTATGTTTTTTTGTCGCTTCAATAGTTAGCAATGCAACAAGACAGTCTTCAGAAGAATGCTCAAGCATGATAAGTCTTTGTTCTAAAGGTTGGGTGTCAGGGAGAATTTCGGCAACTAGGTGAAGGGAGGGTATTTCACACTTGATCGGTAAGACTACCTCCTTGCCAAAAACAAGGTGGAAAGGAGTAAACTCGGTGGTGGTTTTAACAGAAGCTATATAGACCCACAAAGCAGGGAAGAGCATAAGGTTCCAGTTGGTTTTGTGCTTATTCGCCATCTGTTGAAGCATAGTTTAAGGATTTTATTGACCGCTTCAACTTTTCCATTACATTGGGGATAATAAGATGATGAATATTGATGCTCAAAGCCCAATAGAGAGGATAGCTCACGCCATATCTCATCTTCGAAATGTCGGACATGGTCAGAGACCAATTGTTTTGGAACCTCGAATCGAGTGATAACATGGTTAAAGAAGAATAGGGCTTCAGTAGCCATTGTATTATTGAAAATTGGCATGTCCTCAACCCATTTGGTGAAATAGTCAACCGTCACGATAATATACTTGTGGTTACTAGCAGATGAAGGTCGAAACTCCATAAATTCAATGGCCCACTTATAGAAGGGACCTGTTGATATGATAGGATGTAGGGGAGAAGGTGGAGCTCATGCCTTTGGGGAAAATAGTTGACAATTGGAACAATTTTTGACTTCTTTAATACAATCAACAAAGAGAGAAGCAAAAAAATACCCAATGCGCATGATTTTTTGGGTTGTGGCCAAACCAGAGAGGTGGCCACCACAAGTGCCGATATGGCAGGCATTAAGGACTTTCTCAACTTCAGTGTGCGTGAGACAAAGACGAAGGACATAATCAACACTATGACGATAATGATCGTCATCAATGAGAAGGTAGCGAGGGGCTTGGTGTCGTATACGTTGTTGAGCATCATGATCGAGATGAGAAGTGAACTTTTGGTTTCACAGACAGGTAAGTATTTCTCCATACCAAGGATCATCCAAAGTAATGTAAAACAAGTGTTAATCAGGTAAATCATCATTAGCAGGCGAATCACACGTACCAGTAGGAAATTCAGAAATGAGTTCACCAAGGGCTAAACCTTTCTTACTCTTGGGTGTGACAAATTCAAGATATAAATCCTGGAGGATATTGATACAACTAGTGTATTTCCCATTAATGATCTGTCTCCTTAAGAGGAAAGCCATGGGATTAGATTTAGTCATGACCTTGGTGGAACATGTAAGGATATAATGATGAATTTTTTGGACAGATAACACAATGGCCAGCTCCAATTTCTCTTCATTTAAGTAGGACACATGGTGTCCTACAAGGTTCTTACTAACATAATAGATAACATGCTAATTTATGATGTCATATTTCTGAATGAGGGCCCCAGTGACCAAGTGGGTGGAAGCTGAGATGTATAGGAAGAAGTCCCTCTTAAAGTTAGGAGAAGTAATCAAGGGAGCAAAAGTGAGAGCATGTTTCAGGGCATCAAAATAATTTTGAGCATAATCATCTAAAACAAATGGAATTTTAGATCAAATGAGTCTTAAAAACCCATGCGTAGTGGTGGCATAGTTAGGGATGAATTGACGAATGAAGTTGGCTTTGCCTTGAAGGCTTTGTAACTGGTGCAAGGTATGAGGAATGGGCAGCTCAAGAATGGCTTAAACTTTGAGGGGATCAAGCTTTATACCATAGTTGGACACAATGAAGCCCAAGAGGTGGTTGGCAGGAATGAAAAGACACACTTCAATGGTTTGAGGTAGATACTATACTTGCGACATCGGAGAAAAACAGTATGCAAATCATGAATGTGTTGCACCCAAAGCCTAGAACGAGTAGTGAGGTCATCAAGGTAAGCAATGATAATATGAGCCAAGAAATGGAAGTAGTAATACATGTCTCACTTGAAGGTGGCTCCGAAATTATTTAAACCAAAAGGCATGACCCTATAAGCAAAAGTTCCCCATGGACTAATGAACACAATTTTTAACTGATCATCACGATGGATAATAATCTGGTTATACCTGAACAATCCATCCATAAATGATAGAACCTCATGCCCTGCACACTTATCAATTATTTGGTCAATAAATGGTGTGGGGAAGTTGTCTTTAGGAAAAGCTGTGTTCAAGTCATGAAATTCAATGCAGACATAGATGGTTCCTTATTTCTTGAGAACGGGAATCAGGTTGGAAACCCATGTGGTGTATTCAATGGGATAGATAAAAAAGACTCATTAAGCTTATCGATTTCGACCTTGATAGCCTCATGTTTGGAAGGATTTATGGGTCTCAACTTTTTACGGACATGATTGGAAATGGGCCATGTATCAATATGGTGTTAAAAAATGGCGGGATAAAGTTCAGGCATCTCTGAATAAGACCAGGTGAAAACATCATAGAATTTCTTGAATAGTTTGGTGTAAGCCTCAATTTCTTCTGGGGTGCAATGTGCCCCCAAAGTAATGCTTTCTTCAACCCCTGGTTTATCAGAAATGTTTATTTTAATGGTAGGATAGATGTTGGCCATGTTTCCTTATTTGAAATCATATGGTGCAGGAATGGGATTTCTAAACCAAATGTCTTCATCATGAATGAAGTCTTTAGACTCCATAGCATACTAGTCATGGGACTACTACTGAAGTAAGTACACATGATGGTGCATATCATCCCACGGAAAATCAGGGGTGGTCATGGCTTCCATAATTTCTTCATTAGAATGGAACATGAGAGGACTGATGAAAGGGAGTCCACATGATGCAGCGGGGCTACCTGGCGCATCGTCGTGAGAAATATGGTTCACATTTGCATCGCTACATAGGGCAGATGAAGATATAGTAGATAAAAAAACTATCGATGTTGAGACCAAGGTGTTCAATGAGGGAGGTTCGACCAAAACAGAATGGGAATCCCTAGAGGGGTCTTCCACCATGGATCTTGTTGAGGCAAAATAATTGCCTATCATTTAATTTCTCAACCCAAGGTTTTCGTAAGCTTGTGAAGCATGCGTGCACTGTATGTCATAGAAATTATCTTTCATTTTAAATCAATCTAACTACAAAATAATGAAAACTAGTTCATCTAATCTATGAAATCAAATAATGAAAACTAAATTCAACTAACCTATGAAATCAAGTAACGAAAATAAAGAAAGAAAATTCAAAATAAAATATAGCGTGCAATCACACTTGCAGGAAAACAACTAATGTATATTTAGTTACTCCAACATTCAATTATGAAGTGTGATCTTCTTCAGATAGTGTTAAGTAACCAATTATACCTAATGAACTAGAAAAACAAGTAAAGTATGCAAAAGGTAACTCAGTAATTGCACTCATTAAACATTCAACCATTCAGTCCTGAAACATGATTAAATCAATTTATTTGGAATGAATTTTAGGAATATCAGTGATGCAATTAAGTGAGGATATGAAAGAAAAATGTGAATATGAATGTATCCCCCTCCCCCCAACTGATGGTATTGGAAATTTTATGAAATGAGGAAAAAAAGCATTTTTTCCAAAAATTATCATTCTAGCTTTTCAAGCAATTCTATGGTAGAAAGTTAGAAAATGACATACCTTAACTTACCCTTTGAAAATGGATGAGCTGTATGTGTGGTGACTACAAAATTATTATCATAATCTTCTTCATGTGGCTATACAAGTTATTGATAAAAGAGTCAAGATGAACTTTTATTTCTTCTACTAAAACTGTTGAATTTGCTGAAAAATTATGCTAATTCTGCAGTTGTCCTCTGAGTTTGCAGTTGTAGAATGGTGTTGATTTGTTGTGGCAGCATATCTTCTCATTTGCTTCAAAATGCTGAAAATTATAGTATTCATGTCTTCAAAGCTCGTTGACATAATCCCTGTTATGTGAATAGATGTTCTGATGTGTAACATAGCAAGAAATTGTTGACTTAGTGGCCATCAATGGATGCCACTAGTCAACACGAGAACTCTCACCATTGAAGACAATGAGAGTCAAGATGCCCAAACACATCTTGCTAGGTACGAATAATTTTGTTGCTATCGAGTACCTAGAAGATCCGATGAACAAGGGACATTAATGCATTCCCATTGTTCGTCAGCGAGAATAATTTTCATTAAGGCATGCAAGCCTCAAGGTGTTATTGTAAGGATTTTAGACTCAAAGGACTATGGACTCAATAATTTGCATTGAAGCAAAGTTTATTTGCGAAATGAAAAGAATAGGAGAAGGAAAATGGAAATGAAAGATGAAAATGGAAAATGACAATGGGAAATAAGCATGTAAGTGAGCTTCTTTCTTTTATTTGTGGGTTAGGAGTAGACAAAGGGTAATGGAAAGTGTATGTGAATAAAAATGAACAACTGACTCTTGCTGGGAAAATAATTGTGGCTTGCTTTGAATTTCTTGGTTGGATTTATAATTCAAAAGGGAGGAAATGTAATGGTCTTGATGGATATGGACATGGACTTGTTCTTATGTTTCTCATGAAATTGGTCCTTTGAAGCCAATTGTGCACGCAATTTGTTTCCTTTAATGATCATTCGATCATCCCAAACCTGCAAAAAAAATTGACATAAAGAACATAAGTGTGTTAAAAAAGAAATGGCAAATTCTTCTCTAATTCTTACGCAAAAATTTGAATGTAAAATGAAACAGATTAAGGAAAATCAAAAGTGTTATATTCAGTCCAATTCATGATATCGATAACAATCCATTTTTAAGAAATAATCATGAAAAATAAATCAACTCCCTGTTGTTGGATGACTTTATGCAATGTGCTCAGTAATATGATTAGCATCACAAAGATTCGTTGTGTCCTGCAAGTTAAAGCTTTATAGAAAAATACACAACAATAATATTTTTAATGCTAAATATTGAGAAATCATCTAAATAATCTTCCATTTGTTCCGCAAGTCATTATTAAATCTATCAAATTGAATTGTCATCTATGTTGCAAAAAAAAAAAAAGATTTTTTTTTTTAATAGGATAATTTTTTTGGAGATTTCATGATCCCAATTAAATTAAAAAAAAAAATGATGCAATTGATGGATGATCTATTATGTTGGAAAAATGCCAAGTGGAATTGAGCATGTGAAATTTGCCACAACTCTCTCAATTAATTTTTTTTTTATTATTTATTTTTTAATCATGAGACACATGTCTAAAATAAAATTTATTAAATCAAATTGGACTCTTAAACCACATGCCATGTGAAATAGAGTTTTTTATTAACTTGGATTCTTTTGCTTCCGACTTTCCATGTTTAAACAGTTCAAAACAAATAATTTTTTCCTCACGTAATCTGTAAAACGAAGCTCTGAAGAACCCTGAATTTCTCTTAAATGGCTGCAAATTTCAGAAAATTGATATGAGTTACCTAATTCACCCCATTCCCGAAAACACCCATGTTTTATTTTTTCTTAATTCTTCTTGGTTTGCTCAGAAAATGTGTTTTAAAATAGGGTGTTTTTAACAATTACGCATTTCTGGAAATTTCGTTTTTTAGCAATTACTTCTACAACAAAATAAAATTGTTGTGGTTTGATTTTTTTATTTGTAGGTTTTGATGTGTAATGGCTTGTCTCTCATAGATAATTTCAGATCGATCTCCCTAATTCTAATTACCTACAATGGAATCTGCAATCTTCTCTTCATCAACGGTCTGCAATATTCTCTTCATCAGCAGTTTCTTCATGTGATACAATTTCATTGTCTACCTCTGGAATTGAATCTGAAATATTCTCTTCATCAAAAATTTGCAATATTCTCTTCATCAGCAGTTTCTTCATCTGATACACCTTCATTTTCTTTTTCTACAACTTTGAAAATTGATTTCTAATAATTGCCGCTTGAGGAAGACCGCATATGGAAAAGAGAAGGTTCCTTCTTTTTTTTATTGCAGTGCATGGGTCTTTGTGTGGATTGAAGGTATGCACATATGCATAAGGCCAAGCCAAAGTCTGGCCTCACGCATATGCATGGGCCTCCTTTCCATGGGCCAAAAATAAAAATAAAAGTAAAAATTATTATGTTGTTTTTTTCTAAAGAAAAAGTGTGCGCATGCAATTCAATAAATCAAAAAAATATTGAGAGGATGCAAAAAATTAAAATTTCATAACCGACAAAAGGATAATGACTGAAACAACGATTTTCAATAGAATTGTAGATCAATTTCCAGCAAAAACTTTTCAACAATTTTTTTTTTTTGAATTTTTTATTTTTAAATTGACTGATCTAATTTTCTGATCTTCTAAGTCGTAACAAGGCGTGGGAAGAGAGCATACTAGTCAGCTTCGTCAAATAAATTCATATTTTCACACACAAATTTTATTTCTGATGGTGATAAAAAAAACGAAGTCATTCTTACTGCATCACTGAAATTTATTCAAAATGAATTAATCAACAACAAAAAAATAAAAAAATCTAAAATTATAGCTAAGTTTGGTTTTATTTTTATTTTTCCTTTCTATCTAAAAAACTATATTTTTATTTTATTTTTAAGTATATTCATGCTTCCAATGAAGCCATTTTCATATTAGAATCTTTGAAATATTCATATCCAAACTTGAAAAATGTACCTGATTGTTTGTAAGGATATGAAAAATTGTCTTAATCTTTTTATTTCCCGCAAGGATCTCTTGAAGAATTGATGAATGTTATGGCACAATCGCTTTTTGATACCATTCCTCAATGTTTTCTTTGCACTGCATTCTAGATCCTATGTCCATAAATGGTTAGTAAAAACAAAAACAAATAAAATACACTTTAGACTGAAAGCTAGTTCCTATGCACACTTCCCCGGCAACGACGCAAAAATGTTGGGGAAAAATAATTGCCTGTCATTTAATTATTCAACCCGCGGGTTTCGTAAGCTTGTGAAGCATGCGTACGCTGTATGTGCTAGAAATTATCTTTCAGTTTAAAACACTATTACCAATGAAACGGGAACTATTACCTCAAAACAGGAACTCTAGCCCAAAAAGACTCAAAAAATAGGTGAAAACGCCCCAAAAAACAAAAAGTATGTATTCCAGAACACATTTGGTTTTTTCTCAAGGTAAAATTTCAACATTTTATCAAGTTATGCTAAAAATGAAATTGTTTCTTGAAAAAAGGATTGAAAAAACGCCCCTCAAAGAAAAACAAGTTGATGCTGGAATAACAAAAAGAAAACATTATGTCACACTTTTGACACATTGTAACAATGGAATTAAAGACAACATATTAGGACATTGAAAAATTGTAAATTCTAAATTTTTTTATAGATGATGTTAAATATAAAAAAATCATGTCTGAAGGGCTTATCATTTCGAACAATTTTTATCCATGTTGTTAAACATAAAATATCTTGACTCTAAACAACCCTAAAATTGTAATTATTTTCAACCATAACATTAAAGATAAAATTTCGTAGCACATAAAAACCTTAATGACAAGTTGTAAATCTCAAGTTTTTAAATCTTAAGTTTTCAAGATACTTGAACCATGAAATTATGGAGAAATTATATGACTTAAACAATTTTTAAAAATGAACAAGTAAATGAAAAATTTATTATTCCAATAGTAATTTTAATTTTAAGGGAGAAAAATATATCTCTTTTCAAATCTTAGCATAAGACAAATTTAAATCTAATTGCAACCAAAACCTAAAAATCAAGCATCAAAACAAAGTGTCCCCTCTCAATGAGGCATATAATTTTTAAAAGTTTCTTATACCAAATGGTTACAATACATAATATCATGGTAATATCACTGCATAATCTAAAAATTCAACATTAATTTCTATTTTCTTTTTTACTTTTGATCAAAATATCAACATTGGTACATTGAATATAACACAAATTATTTTTTTAATTCATTATTGCGTTGTGGATATTCTAAGGAGATGAATTCTTCATAATTAAAATATATAATCCAACAAACATAGAAATGCCTCATAACTTCATGAAAAATCAAATGGAAGTAAAAATTTTTATTTCAAGTTAACGTGAAAACATCAATTACATAAAAGTGTCTTAGACAATTATTCAAAATCAACCATAGGTTCTGGCACACCAACAGAACCTACACCTTCAGATGAATGGCTCGATGCAGATGAAGATGATCCATATTCTTCTCTTTCATCAACTAGTGCTCCATCTGAGTCAACATGCATGCCCACCATTTCAGAGTTCAAAAGTCTTGTAGATCTACGTCTACATTCTGTAGAGTCCCATCTCAATAGTAATTGTTCTGGTAGCAATTTCTTCAAAATATTTATGGTCTGCAACCGAAGAGTTCCTCTCTTTTTCAAATTGAAGTCATACACAAGTATGTCAACATCCTCCAATTTTAAGACATCTGTGCGGCGACGATTTATATTTGTGCCCTTTCTTTTTCTCTTTCTGCCAATTCTTTTTTCAACTACCATCTCTGGCTTGTACACACCATTGAAAGGGTGGGTACTTGTGGCATACCAATGTACATCAACAGCTGTAATATCTTCATTTTCATTAATGACCTTTATAACCTTGGCAATCCAGAATGGATAGCCAAGTGGATCTTCATCTGCTAACACTGCTATCATGCAACCCTCCTTAACATCCTGCACAGAACCCCTGTAAAGGTCTTCCATGGCTTCACGTTGTGCACGTGATCTTCTAGAACCAATATAGATTTCTCTTTCCTCTAGCTGTGGAGAATTAATAATAGCTTGAGACTGTTGTTGTTCAACAATGTCTGTTTCCTCATGTTCATTTGGCATATTTTGTGGCCAAAAAAATGGAGTCTTCAAAAGCGTATCCTCATTTATTGAACTTGAAATCATATCACTTTGATTATTGAAAAAATACTCCCACCAAACTGAATCAGTAACATCAAAGTACTCATATGTATCTCTAATACATCTTTTAATTTCCTCCATACATTCAGAATAATTTATGTCTCTCTTATGCCTTCGTGCATTATGGAGTTCAACAACTGATTGTAATAACAATATCTTTGATGAAAATATTGGACGCTCTAGAATGAACTTCAAAAATGCTAAACCTGATGATGGCCCCCATTCTGCAACAGTTGAATACTTCTTGCCCCATATAAGTGTTATCCCATCAATTTTTTTGATACGAAATTGATGCTGGAAGCTAATGTCATTAAGTTGTTCAATGCATTTCTCCTCACCATGCGATCCCAAAATAAACCTTCGCATGTCAATAGTTTCTTCCAACACATGAAAAATAGGCTCTGGAATGTACAATTTCTTAATGCATTCAATTAATGATGGCAGGCTCCCAACAACTTTCCTCCTCAATGTTACTGAAAAATGACTAAACATTTGATCAATATGATCATGAGTATGCCCAATAAGAAGGAAACCAACCTTTATCTTCTTAAAAATTCCCAATTCAACGAGTATGTTTAAATACCCAAACAGAACTTGATTTTTGTTTTCACGACTTGTGTTATCTAATTGTAAATACAAAACTTCAGGAAGAATACCAGACCAATGAGTAACCACATCATGGATTATAGTTATGGTCAGATTTGCATCATTGTGAATATTTGGAGTTGTGAAGAAAACTCATGGAAAGATCTTCTCATTAAATACCATACAACCAACCAAGTGAAACTGAATGAAATTTTCCTCCTCTAATTTTTTTGGCATGCAGAAAAAATGTGGAAGAAGTATTTTATTTTGGTCCATACCATCAATTATCAAACCCAGATATTTATTTGGATGATCATAACACTTCTTTCAATGTTTATACAACTTTTGCCTTTCACTTGTTTGTTGATTGTGATGCTCTTGAAGTTCTTTGACAACAGAATCTGTACATAAAATAAAAGAAACATATGAATAAATATATTTTCATAGTTGATAACTATTCAATTTTAAAAAACAATGTTTTGAACGCATACCTCTTTCTGCCCCTTGAAATTTATCTCTTTTTTCTTTAAGAGAAGCACATGTGCTGCAAACCCCCATCCTTGTCTTCTTAGGAATACGAACATTGTTGAATTCATTTTTCCATAACCTTGTAAAATAAAAATATGTAATAAAATTACCAACTTCTTCAATAGCATCTGCATAATCTATGTATAAGATGAATATTTCTTGTCTCGAGAAATTATCTGGAATATGTATTGTGTCTTTATTTGGCATACACTCTCTATGCTTTGAAAATAAGTCTTTCATCCATATCTTAGTAGTATTTTCAAATGGAACAACCTCCCATTTATAATGTACTTCTGGATAATATGTGGGATCATTTTCCATTTTTTCTTAGATTCTTGACAAACGACAATTACCAATTGAATGCAACATTTTGAAAGCCTTTTTGTAGAGCAATACATTCCTAATATGATAATCATAACCTGCTAGTGTAGATTGCATGCAACCCACTAAATATGAATTTTGCATGATTTTATTCATTGACATATATCTTTTCCTTTTCTCCAAAACAAATTTAAAATCCATATGTTTCAAGAAATCCCTTTGACAACAGTCACTTGAAATCAAATGAACGACAAAACTTCTTTTTGTGAGATATTTTGTCCTCACCCTTGTATAACTGGAATGTTTTGGATTGATATGAAAAGGAACACTCCTACTCCTAGTTACAATATTTTCTTGCAACGACTTCATCATTCCATCAACCTTTGTAAAATTAGTTTCATCACCATTAGGAGGAGTATTATCCCCACTATCATCATTCTCAACACAGTTAAGAAATTCATCAACATCATTGCCTAGAAAATTTTCATTACAATCATCACTTGAACAAAACATTTCACAAGAATCATCTACGCTTTTTTAACCCTGACTCAGACGAAATTCTTCACCATCTTGATCCATGCTTTCAAATTCTTCCCTGGGAGGATTCAATTCTTCATCACCATGAGTCTTTGAAATGATCAATTAGAGAAAATGCATTATTCAGATGCGTGCCTCTAAAATTATCATTTGCAAGAAACTCTTCATCCTCCCCTTCCTCAGTGGTGCTCTCATAATCCTTTGGATTAGGCGTAAGTGGAAGCTTTGAATCTATATTCACTAGAATTTATTCATCACACCCCTCCCCTTCTTCACTGGTGCTCTCATAATCCTTCGGATTAGGAATAAGTGGATGCCTTGAATCTATATTTATTGGAAATTCTTCATCCCCCCCTTCGTCAGTGGTGCTCTTATAATCATTACGATTAGGATGAAGTAAAAATTTTGACTCTGGAAATTCATCCCCCTCTTCATTAGTCGTGTTGGCATATTCCTTAGGATTAGGACGAAGTGGATATTTTGGTGCTGGCATAATCCTTAGGATTAGGAAGAAGTGAATATTTTGACTCTCCAAATTCTTCATTCCCCTCTTCATCTGTGGTGCTCGCATAATCCTTAGGATTAGGACGAAGTGGATATTTTTGACTCTGGAATTTTTTCATCCCCCTCTTCATCAATGGTTCTCACATAATCCTTAGGATTAGGACAAAGTGGATATTTTGATGCTGCAAATTTTTCATTTCCCTCTTCATCAGTGGTGCTGGCATAGTCCTTAGGATTAGGATGAAGTGGATGTTTTTAGTCTGGAATTTTATCATTCCCTTCTTCATCAGTGGTGCTAGCATAATCCTTACGATTAGGACGAAGTGGATATTTTGACTCTAGAATTTTTTCATCCCCCTCTTCATAAATGGTATTTCCCGAATACTCCCTTGCATTGGTCACGATGGATATTTTGTATTTGCAAATTCTTCATTCCCCTCTTCATCAGTGGTGCTGGAATAATCCTTAGGATTAGGACGAAGTGGATATTTTGATTATGCAAATTCTTCATTCCCCTCTTCATCTGTGGTGCGTGCATAATCCTTAGGATTAGGATGAAGTGGATATTTTGACTCTGCAAATTCTTCATTCCCCTCTTCATCTGTGGTGCTCGCATAATCCTTAGGATTAGGAAGAAGTGGATATTCTTCATCTCCCCCTTCATGAGTGGTGCCCTCATAATCTTTAGGATTAAGACAAAGTGAAAATTTTGACTCTAGAATGTCTTCATCATGCCCTTCATCACTGTTGCTTTCATAATCCTTAGGATTAAGAGTAAGTGGAATAACTGACTCTCGATTTAAAGAAATTTATTTTTGTTGCGCTTCATCAATTATGTTCTCATCATCCTTAGGATTACAACCAAGTCGATTTTTTGACTCTCTATTCATAGTGAACAAACTCCTATTATATTTATCAATCTGAATAGAGTTGTTGCATGACAAAGATGTTGATGTTGTAGAAAGAAAAACTTCACTATCATAAGAACCCATGGCTTTCAACAAGAATATGTTGAATGATACAAATGCCTCTCCCAATTACAATATATAGCTTAAAGACTGAAAATTCCCCTCCAAATCCCCCTCCCCCCCCCCCAAAAAAAAAATTCGCGAAAAAATTTCCCTCCAAAATTTTCGTTTCAAATATTTCGTACAAAATATTTGTCAAAAATGTATTTAAAAACATTTTAATAAACTGTTTGTGTTGAAATATTTTACCAATATTTCTATTTAAAATATCCACAAAATATTCCTATCATGCATGCCTTCCAAACTAAAATAATGTTGTTATTTTAATGATTTAACATTGACTACATGTAAATATTAACTATAATATTACTATAATAACTACATTCAAATATAAACTATTTTAACTATAATTAACTATATGTAAATATTTTAAATTTTAAATTTTAAACCTACATTATATTCGTCTAAAATATATTTCAATTTTTTTTAATAAATTGTTGGTCTTGAAATATTTCACCATACTTTCTATTCGAAATATCCACAAAAGATTCCTTTCATGCATGCCTTCCAAACTAAAATAATTTTCTTATTTGAATGATTTAAGATTAACTACATGTAAATATTAACAATAATAACTACATGCAAATATTAACTACTTAACTATATTAAAGTACATGTAAATATTTTAAATTTTAAATTTTAATCCCAAATTATATTTGAATGATTTAACATTGAGTACATCTAAATATTAACTAAAATATTAACTATGATAACTACATGCAAATATTAACTATTTTAACTATAATATTAACTACAATTAACTATATGTAAGTATTTTAAATTTTAAATTTTAATCCTAGATTATATTTGAATGATTTAACATTGAGTACATGTAAATATTAAATAAAATATTAACTATGATAACTATATGCAAATATTAACTATTTTAACTATAATTAACTACATGTAAATATTTTAAATTTTAAGTTTTAATGCCACATTCGTTAAACAATAAACCAATCACACAATATTCGGTATATAATAAGAATCATTGTTTCTATTCATCACATCACATCAAGTTTTTTGGTTTTTGTTGGAGCAATTTTCTGGAGGTGTTGCATTGGCATGGTAACTTCGTGGAGGCATTGCATTCGCATTGGACGTGTTGTGTTCGTATCGGTAATTTTGTGGAGGCGTTGTGTTTGCATTGGTGACAGGAGTTTTTTGCATTTCAAAGGTTAGTTTTCCTTCTATTCTGTCCATTTAAAGATGATTTTGGGGAAAATCTGTTTTTTCTATGGTTTTTGTGTTCAAAAACTATTTTTTTAAGGTTTTTAGGTTCGAAAACCATAATTTTTTTATATTTTTTTAGTGAAGAAAATGGATAAAAGAAAAAACTAAAATGTTTAGGTTTTTAAGACAAAAATTTAATTTTTTTTTCTTTTTTAGGGTTTTTAGGACAAAAATCTATAATTTTAAAACATGAAAAATTATTTATAGAAATATGATTAGATATTTTTTTTTTTTATTTAAAGGAGAATAGATAGTTTTATTTTATATTAAATTTTTTTTTTAATATATTGGTGGTTTCATTATTTAAATTGTTTTTTTGGTTTTTATTTGACAATTTTTTATTTTTTATTTTATTTTTATTTTTTGAAAGTTTAAATCTTGTAATTTATAATTTATAATTTTAATATATATATATATATATATATATATATATATATATATATTAAATTCTATAGTATTATATTTTATATTAAACAATTTTTTTTATTATTGTAATTGTTTTAGTTTAAAAAAAATTAAAATTAAAAATAACATTTTCATATATTTGTTTGTTTATATTTTAAAATATATTTGGTGGGGATAAGACACAAGTTAGTCTAACATTTCGGAAGGAATGTTTAATGGAAACAGGTTATCAAATTGATGAAAAAATTAAAAAAAAAAGATGGAAAAATGCATTCAAGTATATTTAGAAGCATGGATAACATTTTTCAGTTGGCATTTAGAACTGGGGAGATATGGGATTTGATTGATGAGATTTTTGACCGGTGGGAGAATATCTCGATAAAAAATTAGAAGGTTAAAAAGAGTAAACCCATAATATGTACCAAGAGTAAGATAGGTCCTGAAATGAAGCAACTTCCATAGGATATGACTATCACACCTTGGAGAACAATGCAAGGTGTGAAGGATGAGAAACTAGTCAAATTAGTTTTAGCCTGTGTGAAGTTGGGTGAATTATCAATGGAAGAAATGTGTGCAGAATTTCGAAAGTAAGTTTCATGAATTATTTCTTATTTTCCTTTCATTATAATTTTCTTTTAAATAAAACATAATGTTGTTGGTATAATTTTTTATACATGTATATTAACAGTTTTAACTTTATTTATTCAGTCAGAAAGTTTTTATGAAAATACAAGAACATATGGTTAAAATGTTGAATGAAGACAGTTGGGATGATGTTGTGCGCCACTACCCAGAAGCAAGTTCTAGAACAACACTTAAATATTTTTATATTGCATTCAATAAGGTATGTTGATCTATACATTCATTTTATTCATGTTTAAAACATTTTTATTTTATTACTTATACATATATATTTTTATGTCATTAAATATGTCGAAGAAGGATGGAAATGGAGTACCAGATACTTTCAAAAGCTTTATTCAAAAATTAAGTTGGAAAAGATGAGAAAGAAGCGTCTTATGAATGTTGAATTTGATCCTTCTATTTTGTCCATTTAAAGACGATTTTGGGGAAAATCTATTTTTCTATGGTTTTTTTGTTCAAAAACTTTTTTTTTTAGGTTTTTAGGTTCGAAAACCATAATTTTTAATACCTTTTTAGTGAAGAAAATGGAAAAAAAAACTCAAATGTTTAGGGTTTTAGGACAAAAATTTAGAATTTAAAACATGAAAATTTATTTTTAGAAATATGATTAGATATTTTTTTTTATTTGACAATTTTTCTATTTTATATATATATATATATTAAATCTTATTTTTAATTGTAATTTATAATTTATAATTTTAATTTATATATATATATATATATATATATATATATATATATATATATATATATATATATATAACAAAAATTGTTTTTTTATTATAATGGTTTTAGTTTTAAAAAAAATAAAAAATAAAAATAACATTTTCATATATTTGTTTGTTTATATTTTAAAACATATTTTTTTATTTTTTTTATTGTTTTTCTATATTTTAAATTATAATTGTTTTAGTTTTAAGAAATTAAAAATTAAAATGTTCTTATATGTTTTAAAATGTTCATTTAAAATTTAAAATTTTTTTATATTTGTTTATTTATTTTTTAAAACATATTTTTTAATTTGTTTTTATTATTTTTTTATATTTTAAAATTTTAATTGAATAGTTTTTTTTTTAAACAAAACTTTTTTTTTATAATATTTTTTGTTTAAAATAAAATTAAAAAAAAAAAAAAAATTATATAGTTTGGGTTTGAAAAAAAATTTAAAAAATTAAAAAAAAATAATTTTCTGCTCGCTAGGGGCCAGAGGTAGGCTAGGAAGCCCTCGACGACACCGCCTAGCCGGCCTCCAGCCCTCGGCTGGGTGGAGGATGGCCCTCCGCCTAGCCAGGGGCCGGAGGCAAGCTGGCCTCGACAACACAGTCTGACCGGCATATGGGCCTGTGCGGGCGCAAAATCATTTTTTTTTAATTTAATTTAAATATATAATCAAATTTAAAAAAATAAATAAATAAATAAAATCTTTTATTTTGTTTTAAATATAAAAATATTAATGTTTTGTTTTAAAAATTTTAATATAAAATTTTTAAAATATATATAATGTTTTACAATAAAGTTTTAATTTTTTTTTAATATATAATTTTAAAATTTTTATAATATAAGGTTTTAACTTTAAAATTTATTTATAGTTATAATTATAAGCAATATAATAATTTAAAATTTTAAAATTTATTTTATATTTAAAATTTTTAAAATTTAATAAATAGTGTATATTTCAATATTTTAAAATAAAAATTTAAAATACAATAAAACATTATAAGTTTTAAATTGAATTTTAATTTTAAAATATATTTTTTAATTTTTTCATTATATTTAAAATTTTAAAATATAATTGATTAAGTGTATATTTAATAAAACAATACAATTTAAATTAAAACAAAAAGTAAATATTCATTTTTTATTTTTAATAAATTCTTTAGCTTAAAAAAACAAATATTAATTTTAACATTTGTTAAATAATAAAAGTTTTTTTTGTTTTTTTTTAAATATTAAATAAAAACTTCAGTTTCAAATTAATTTTTATTTTTTTAAATTGTTTTTTAACAATTTAAAACAAATTTTTATTTTTTATAGAATATATATATATATATATATATATATATATATATATATATATATATATATATATATATATATATATATATATATATGATTTTTAATATTTTGTTTTTAAATAAATAATTTCTATAGTTAAATTTATTGTTGTAATTTCAATTTATTTAGTTACAAATAAATTTTGTTTTTTTAATTTATTTTATAAACATTATTTTTTGGTAAATTTAAATTTATATTGACAAATTAAAAATAAAAATAAAAAAATTGATTAACTGTTTTCTCATTAACTAATATATATATTTCGTTTTATCAGGAAAATGGCATTCAAAAAGATTTTTGTGAATGTTTCTGCACCTAGGGCAGAAACTCCCAAATCTAAAGTTGCAGTTCGACGCACTATGGATACAACTCCCAAATCTAAAGTTGTGGCTGGGCACACTATGGATATTGTTGGACACAATAAGGACATTGTTGCACACACTAATAAAAATCAAGCAAGTGGCCCACTAGGTTCATTAAAGATTATTATTTATTGGAAGAACGCCGAGGAAATAGATAAAACTGATTTCTCATGGTATCTTGAAGACAGTGAAACAAAGGCTGATTTACATATCTATCTGGTTTGTGGTATGATTGACATAAATGAACCATATGATGTGATGGGCAGAGTACGAGACATATGTATGGTCCTGAATACAAACACTATTTATTTTCTAAAAGGAAGGCTAATAAACGTGACAAGGTTAGATATCATCTATCAAAGGTCAAGTATGACACAAATGAAATATCTACAAATTTTTCTGAAGAAATCTCAAGCAACATTTCAAATAACATTGTAAATATACTTATTTTTATTTCCGCTATGCATTATTGTAAGGATCATTCAATGTTTTATAAATTATTGATCATTGAAATGTTTTATTTTGTTTCATAGGATTTTGTTCCGAGTCTTTCAAACATGTTTGAAGGTATTTATTATATGGAGCCAGAGGTTATGAATTTGATCAACACTTTCCACATAGACAAAGAAGAGGAAAGGAGATTGAAGAAAAGATCAATAGCTCATGACATTGCAATAGTACAAAGAGGGGATCAACCAAGAGTCACTAAGGTGGGTCAATCTAGTAAACCTAAACATGTTACTTTTGAAGATGTGGAACATGAAACTAAAAATTATGATAGAATTAGTGAGGAGGATATTAGAATTGTTGTGCAAAAGGAGAAAACAAATCAGACACCAAAAAGAAAAATGGCCAAATATGTCTCTCTTTTACCTGATGATGAAGAGCTTGTTTATAAAAGAACTCATATGTTAACCAATAAGAATAGGAAATCAAATATTGGTCAATCTATAAAAGTCATGAGCATCAGTGAAGAAAAAACTAAAAGCTCTAATGGAAGCAAAGAAATCGTAACACTAGGTGCTGAGTTAGAGGATGGCATTATTAAAACAAAACAAAATGCTATTCGATATGAGTTGAGGAAGAATAAATTAATTCTTGGTGGTCAAACATTTGAGCTTAATGTCAGCCAATTTTATAGGCTAGATGAAGGACAATCGCAATATCAAATTAGAAAGGCCCATCACCTACATGTACATAATCTGAAAACATTGTTCAGGTTCAATCCATATGTGCATGTGGTGGATTATGTGGTTCTTGTTGATCCACGTCAGGTTCCCAACAAACAAGCATTTGACAAGACAAAATGTTTGATTATAAATATTATGTAATTGGAGGGAACCATTCGGTAGAGGCTAAAAGACAGTTGATTGAGGAATATCCCAATAACTATCTTTTTCAAACAGTGAAATGCATCATTTATGTTGGCTTAACATAAATAGAATCAAAGTTATTAGCATGGGATCATAATGCAGATAATGAGTACAGAATGAAAATGGCTTTCATCCAAAGGGTAAGATTTATTCATAATGAATTCATAGAAAAATGGGGTGGGGATAAGACACAAGTTAGTCTAACATTTCGGAAGCAATGTTTAATGGAGAAATGTTATCAAATTGATGAAAACATCAAAGCAAAAGATGGAAAAATTAATTCAAGTATATTTAGAAGCATGGATAACATTTTTTAGAAAGAGTAAACCCATAATACGTACCAATAGTAAGACAAGTCCTAAAATGAAGCAACTTCCAGAGGATATGACTATCACACCTTGGAGAACAATGCAATGTGTGAAGGATGAGAAACTAGTAAAATCAGTACTAGCTTGTGTGAAGTAGGGTGAATTATCAATGGAAGAAATGTGTGCAGAATTTCAAAAGTAAGTTTTTTGAATTATTTCTTATTTTCCTTTCATTATAATTTTCTTTTAAATTAAACATAATGTTGTTGGTATAATTTGTTATACATGTCACTATATTAACAGTTTTAACTTTATTTATTTGGTCAGAATATTTTTATGAAAACACAAGAACATATGGTTAAAATTTTGAATGAAGACAGTTGGGATGATGTTGTGCGCCACTACCCAGAAGCAATTTCTACAACAACAATTAAAGATTTTTATATTGCATTCAATAAGGTATGTTGATTTATACATTCATTTTATTCATGTTTAAACTATTTTTATTTTATTACTTATACATATATATTTCTATGTCATTAAAGGTGTCGAAGAAGGATGGAAATGGAGTACCAGATACCTTTAAAAGCTTTATTGAAAAAATTAAGTTGGAAAAGATGATAAAGAAGTGTCTTATGAATGTTGAGCTTGATCCTACTCTTAATCATTACATTTGGAATGGGCTCGACAGTATCCAATATCAAATAATACAAGGTGATTGTGAAGACATTGCATCACTAATACCTAAAAGGGAATATGCCCTAGTTATTGCAGATTTTCCTCATGGTTTCAATTTACCATACATTTAATATGATAGTGAACCATATACTTATCAAGCTTTTAGTAAAGTGGTTACGGGTTTTCAAGAAGTGACAACATCGCGACTTTGGCGATTTGTGACATTTCATTCAGACACACAGTTTGCAATGTTATTAACAAGCTTCAAGGGAAAAGAAAACTCAAGGATGCAACTTACATGGTAAGACTTTGAAATTGTATGTTTGATTACTATTAATTTTTTCATTTATGAACAAATTAATTGAACTTTTACTATGTTATCTTACAGGCATAAGTCAAATATTTTTTCTTCCGAAGATCAGCCTATTATAAATGATTGTGAGTTCATCCATGTTGAATTTTGGATAAAAGAGGATAGCTATAAGAATATTCTTATGAATCGAGTAGATGGGAAGCGTCATAGTTAAGTATTGGTTCATGATGCAGTTGTAAGAAAACTAACATATGAGGATAAAGATTCAAAAGGAGATATAGTTAACATTTATCAAAAACCACAAGCATTGATTAACTATATTATAGATCTATGTTCAAATGAAGGAGATTGGGTTCTGGATTTATTCTCAGGTTCGGGTAAGTTTTATTATACAAATTTAAATTTAAATATTTTATTTTTTACTTTTTATGTCTTTATACTAATTTTCTTACTTATTTCTTTTGTGCTTGATGATTAGGTACAACACTAGCATGTTGCCTACCAAAAGGAAGAAATTGCATTTCCATTGAGAAAGACCCAATGCAATGCAAATTTATTCAACAAATAATTAACGCTCTTGAATTCCTTCCAGATGCGAAGTAAGAAGGGGATTTTAATGAATCATGTGTGGCAAAAAAAGTAAAGGAACCTCAACCACCATTATATGGAATGATTGGAAAGGGACACTTTGGAAGATTTGCAGACATGAAATATCCATTAGAAGATGATATTGACCAAAATGAAGCAGAAAATGTTGCGGAAGAAGCCATCAATGATGTTCTAGATGATGTTGAACATGTATTAGTTGATATTGTTGATGATCTTTAAGTTATGCTTGCAAACAAAGCTCATTTTTTAGATCTATTAATTAGTTTTACTTGTAATGTTTAGACTTTGATATTTTATGAGAAGAGTCATTATTTTTTGCAAAAAACATGTGATTACTATTATTTTTTGACATAAAATTCAATAAAAATGTTATTTTCTTAAGTTTTTTTGTTAAGATTTTCCCAAAAAATTAGTTTATTTAACATGTTTTTTTAACAAAAAGTCTCTAAAAGTGTATTTTTTGCATTCTATTTATATTGAAAATTTGTATTTTTTTTCATATCGTTCAAAATATTAGTTTTTTAGCGACAATTATTTTATGTGCATTGAAAAATTAATTAGCAATACATAAACTTGTAGAAAATATAAACTTTATAATATTGATCCTTTTTTCATTTTTTATCTTTGTGAAAAAGTGAAGATATCATTACAATTTTTTATTTAAAAAAAAAAATATTTTATTATTTTTAAAACAAAAGTATATAAATGCACTTAAAAATAAACATCTCACGGAAGAAGAAGACATTAGAAAATGCATAGTGTCAAAATCAATCCTCTCAAAAAACGTTGGTGATGATACACCACCACTATTCAAAATAGACATAAAGGCATCACAGAAAAACAATAAAAAAATTAAAAAAAAATTGAAGTGCCAAAAACATGCTAAAAAAAAAATGATTGTAAATCACCACTTTTCAAAATCGGGTGTTTTTATTGCTACGTCAAAAAGTAGGTACTAGTGCAGTTACCTATTTCATGGGTAACAGTATTTTAAATCAATCTAATTACAAAATAACGAAAACCAATTCATCTAATCTATGAAATCAAATAATGAAAATGAAATTAAACTAACCTATGAAATCAAGTAACGAAAAGAAAGAAAGCAAATTCAAAATAAAATATAGCGCACAATCCAACTTGCAGGAATTGAAATTTTAATCTAAGAAAGCATTTCAAAACATGTAAAGGAAAACAACTAATGCATATTTAGCTACTCCAACATTCAATTATGAAGTGTGATCTTCTTGAGATAGTGTTAAGTAACCAATTATACCTAATGAACTAGAAAACCAAGTAAAGTATGCAAAAGGTAACTCAGTAATTGCACTCATTAAACATTCAACCATTCAGTCCTGAAACATGATTAAATCAATTTATTTGAAATGATTTTTAGGAATATCATTGATGCAATTAAGTGAGGATCTGAAAGCGAAATGTGAAAGCATGTAAAAATCATTGTAAACAACTAATGTATATTTGACTTTCTGCAACATTGAATGTGAAGTATTACCCTCTTGAGATGTATGTGAGAAGTCAATTATGCCTTAGTCTCTAAATTACTAGAAATCAGATAACAATGTGCAGAGTAAATTCAATCAATGTATTCATTAGACATTCAACCATTTAGTTTAGGATCATCATCTTGGAATGGATTTTGAAAACATCCATTGACATAGTTAATTGACAATTTCGTTCTAAGAAAATGAATGACAAAATAGTAAGGAAACTAGGCAACTGTGTATTCCTATTACTTCAATCTTAATTCGATTTGAAAACAGAGTTATCTATCTTCACGGAATATTTTAGAAGAACAATGATTACACAGTTATTCTAAAACTGATACTAAGAAAACAAATAAACTTTAATCTATAAACGCAAGTAAATATCACACATTTTAGGCAGTTGATCTAAAAGTATAAGAGATGGTAAATCAGGATGCTCCATATGTAGGAAAAACCAAGTCAAAATGAAGGAACATTCATGAGTAAGGTGCCCCAATATAATTTTGTATTCAAAGCTTGAGCATAACTCCAATTTTACACATGATTTGATACGAGAAAGTTTTCCCTATTTATACAAAATATGAGAAGCTATCTCATTAATGAGACTCCATGAATCTCACCCTATATCTCTAGAGTTACAATCCAAATAGGAGGTGATAAGGAACATGTCTTCTTAGTGTTACAATACAAATATGAAATGAGACACATATCCTTATGATCCTGTGATCTTCTCCATCCAAATTCGAATTTTGCCTTAGGAGGCCACATAAGAGTCTTTTGGAAGCTTATTTTTGTCCTACACATGGCAACAAACACATTCCACTTGTTAGGTATAAGTATGTGCATATTATTTTCTAATTTTTAACCACAAATTCACTTAAAAATACTATGAATTAATAAAGTTTGGAAAAACATAAATGTAACCCAATAATGGTAATGGTAAGGTAAATGTAATGAAATGGAGGTGGATTGAAGGTGATAATATGGAAATGTAAGTGAAAATGTAATGGAAGTGAATGACAATTTCAAGGCCCAACAGATCTCATGGATGATGGAAGATAGAGAATATCGACCGAAGAGTCCGTCATGTTGACATCAGGGGGAGGTATCACAATGGGTGCAGAAATTACCTCTAGTTCTGTTGAAGCAAAACTCACAAGTAGAGGAGTAGATGATCCACTACAAGTGGCCTATATTTTTCAAACTACCTTAAGGGTAGCACAAAATTCGTCGAGACAGGAAAAATGATGAGAATAATGGCCATAAAGGTTACAAAAATCACAAGGGTGGTTTGTGCGAAATTATCTAAGTTTCTTAGCTGAATCAAGGTAACATGCACCTCTAGGATGTCATATTCAAGAAACATTTCGTTGACTACAGGTTTGAGACGAATAATTTCAAGACAGTTCTAAGTGGCATGCCCACCAACATCATACAAAGTGCAGGGAGGTGTTGAATTTGGAGGCTTAGATGGAGTTGGAGTTATTTGGGGAGCCTTTTCCTTAGGCTCCTTATTTTTTGCTTTGCCCCCCTCACCGGATGCTTTCGCAATAGGAGTGGGTTCCTGTTGAGGTGGTTGTGGCACTGAAGCAAAGGGAGGGGTCATGGAGACCGGTTGGACTGAGGTCAAAGCGGTATATGGTTTCAGTTGACCAGGTGGAGTGTTTGTTGGGGGATCAATGTACGAGATTGGGATCCCCAAGGTTAAATTTGGTAGACTCAACGTAACCAAAGTAGGCACCGAAAAGAATCCATAAGGGGGAGCTAAAAACGGTATCTGACTGAAAGGGTAATGGCCTGGTGGAATGGCTCCCAAATGGTTAAGGCTTGGGGGGGACGGTTCCTGGTTGAGAAAAATGAGGAGAGATACCAACCAAAGGAGGAATTCCTTGAGGATATGATCCTGATGGCTGTGTCAAGTGAAAAAAAACATATTGTGAAGGCGTTGGCTGCTGACTAGTTGAACTGGGCCACATTTGTCTAGCCTGAGACTCTTGCAACATGGAAAAACTCGATGAGTTAGGCTTAGTGGTAAGAGGGAGGGGACCAAGGAATGAACCAAGTAAGTTGGAATTTTTATAGACTCTTGGTGAAACATTGGTGAGTCATGTGACTTATTGGTTATCGACCATCGAATATATGATGGACTCAGGTGAGGTCTGAGACTTCGGTTTGTAATATGTCAATTGATCGATGGTGAAGATATTTCCATTTTGGGGGAAGCACATATTAAGGTGAACCGTAGATGCGACAGATGACATCACATAGGTGTAGCTATGACCCAATAGGACATTATAATCCAAGGGGGAATCAATGACTTCTATGTCAATACAAACAATTTTTCCCGCAAGTGTGACAGGACAATTGTGGAACATGCCAAGGGGCTGAGAAGGGTGACCATCCCACATACGCAAAGAGATGGTGGATGGGGTCAGGTCAGGTGATCCAAGCTTCTTCAAAACATAGGTGGACATCACACAGGTGGATGCGCCCTCGTCAATGATACATCTTTGAAAATGGGTATTACAGATCTTGACTGGTATTTGGAAGGCAGCGAATGAAGCTAAAGGGGGATTTTATGATTTTTCAACAATAAATATGATAAAATGATCATCTGAAGGATCCACATCACCCAAAGTATAAAATATATTTTTTCGTTGATATGGGCATGTCTAGAGGACTTCCAGCGTTGACATGGCGGTAGGGGACTGCACCAAGTCATACACTATGTTTTAGGTGTGTGTGGCTTTGGTAGAAGCAGCATTTTGGCGTAATGGCCCTTTGGGGATCTATTGAATGACCTCTCCCTTAGGCTAAGGGATCTGTAAGGTAACATTTGGTGTCGAAATGGACTTTGTGGGTACTTTGGTTTGGGATTCGGTTGCAGACATAGTGAGTTTCTTGTCATATTGGCACGACTGGGTCTGAAGGTTGAAATCAGCGATATTGACCTCTTCAGAATTAATCATGAGAACTTGGTAATCAGGGGTACCAGACTATGGAGGTTGAGAAGCGACCTGACCTTGATGTGGTTGAGCAGCAACATATCCTTGCTGAGGGAAAGGATTACTGAAAATATCCGGTTGAGCTGGTGCAGTGTTTGGAGGAAGAGAAGCGATGGCTTGTTGTCCTCTAGACACTACTTGGGCTTCCCAAAATTGGTGCATCTGGGGTAAAATGGGACAATCATGAGTATAATGGCCATGGGCACCACAATACGAACAAGGTTTTTTCATACAAACAAGCTTGTTCTACTTGGCCTGATCTCCCTGTTGCTGGTTTGTGGTGTTAGGATGGTTCCCTTGGGATGTGTTCAGTTGATTACCTTAGCACCCTTGGTTACCCTGCACTTTTTGGTTCTAGTTTCCTTTCCCCTTATTCTTTTTCCTTGAATTAGAAGGATTAGTAGCACTTTTCTGCGCATACACCTCACCTTAAGGAGGTGGTGGTTCATGTGGCAGAGGTTGAGAAGGCACGAGAGGTTGGGGCGTTGATTCAAGAGGGTTTGGAGCATCAAGTTGTGCATACAGATAGAAAGGAGGTGGGGAAAAATTTATGGAAATAGGTTGAGCGACAGCTGGCCCTGGCATTGACTAATGCAGTTGGGAAAATGCATAAGGTGTGCTTTGACCAAGATACATGTTTCCTAGAGGGGGATAGGTGTTGGAGGAACTAGCCCCCCTGGAGGTAACCATAACCCATGGAAGGATGAGTATAAAAATGTGAAAGAGATCCAAAAATATTTTCAGTGGCATGAGATGCCCCAAGTGCATTGGCACCACCAGGACTAGGAAGATCTGGTAAAATGTTATAAACATAACCAGAGTGGGCGTAGATCAAGTTATATTTTTATTACAACCTGGAGATCTTCCTCCTCGAACTGAGGAAAATGAGATGTGACATCTTTACCAATGGGGGCTAAGAGAATTCTAAGAAACCAATCCATATAGACATAGCCATCAAATGTAGGAGCTTGACACTAACTCCTTCTTCTATGCCATTCTTGGACATGGAAAAATATGTCGATGGCAAAATATTGACGGAATGCAGCCAAAAACTCGATATCGGTATCATATCAGAGGGGTAACTGGAAATATGATAGAAACACTTTAGAAATAGTCACAAATTGGAATGACATGTGGCAGTCTGGTCAACATACCACTTTGCAGCTTCTCCAATTAGCATGCATTAGAACAACCGAAGGTGAATGGAGTCATCAGTGATGGAATTAGACAAACACCACATATGAAAGGAGCAGGAATGATTAGTAGGGTCCTATCTAGTGTTTCCTTCAAACTTAGGAATGTCGAAAGGAAGCTTAGTTGGCATAGATGACCAACCTACATTGTGGAGTATGGGGTCATTGATTAACTGGCTAAAATTGGGAAGGCTTAAACCTGCCATAAAAGGTAGTAAGGGAGTAGTCGAAATGGTTCCAGTAGTGGTTCTACTAGTAGTAGCTCCAGCATTAGGGCTAGGGCCACCACCATATTAAGGACTTGAACCTGCATTGGCACCTGACATGGTAACTATATGAGGGTGAGGAGAATTGGGGTCGAAATCAGAGAAAGAACCTGATGAACCAAAATCAGAGTCGTTATGGGGACTCAGCGGAGGACTAAATTTTACCCTATGCAATGGAGAAAGTCGTCCTAATATAAACTGAGGGTGAAGTACTTGGAGTCTTTGTGATAAATGCCTTGGGGGCGCAATGATGGCAAGTCACAAATGACACGAAAAGGTTGAAGAGTGATAAACAAAGGATCTGTGAGGAAGATTGATTAATTATGATGTTTATGTCTTGGCTTGGGGGTGTAAACCAAGTGCTCTTCACTTTAGGTGTGAGTGTGAGAAAGCCGTGTGTTAATTTTAATTAAGCCCATATGCTTATGTAAAGAAAAAGAAAAAATGTTCAAGTATTGTAAGTAAAACTGAAATGACAGTAAAATAAAAAACTAATCAGGAATAAATCCCAACCGAAATAAGGCTCTTAAAACAACCAAATGAAAAGGGGGTTAAATTGACTCAAAACAAACAAGAATGGCCAATATATCTAATGTCAAAGGGGTTGGATCTAATGACTCTATATTGCTGGAAATGATGCAAAAAAAAACAAGAAACTGAAGGGGGGAAGTGTTGCAATATATAAGGATAAAGGTTAAAACCCTAGGGGACACAAGGGGGCCCTAAGGAAAAGATGAAACAAAACTCAAGAGGGGGTTTTGGATGGAATAATAACCTATCAAAAAGGATCTGAAGAAATAATAGATCATAAACTGAAAAAATGGATGAAAATACTGCAAATATCGAACTACCTACTCATCTTAACCCCTCTTAAAAAGGTGGAAGTGTAATGAAACACTGGGGGGCTTGGTTCTACATCAAGGAGACAAACTCGGCATATCGAGGCCTAAGACAGGCTGAAAAAAAGGCCAGACAACCCAAAATAGTGTTCTCGACAAACCCTGATAGTTACAGAAAAAAAATTAGAAAAAGATTATGGCTCGTAGGTATTGACCTGTGGAGAATTGAAATCACAATTACTCAGCCGAAAAGTAAAGAGTTCTGTGATAAATCACACTATTTGAGCTGAAAAGTGTGATTTCCTTCTCCTTGCTTGGGAGGCAGGTTGCGGAAAAGTTTTCATCTCTAGTGTCGATGATACCTGTTACCTGCAGAAAACACCAAAAAACATCTGGAAGTTATAATTTTGACTGAATTAGGGCATAAAAGTTTAAAAACAACATCAAGAGATTGAAAACATCTGAAGAAAAATCCTTGTAGTTGAAGCTAATGATCATGCAGGAATCTTAATTACAATAGTGGAGTCACCAAATGTTAGCATAAATTACTAATGCAAGTGTACGAAAATATCCTACTTTAGTTATGTGTGACAAATAGCCCTAACAACAGGAATGGTTGCTTAACTCTTTAGATCTGCAATCGATAGTTAGAACAAATACTACAAAAAACTAGATCCATGTAGTAAAAGTAGTTAAACAGTGAAAGCAGTTAAATGTTCCATATATTATTACACCTGGTGAAGGGAACAAATAAGAGTTACTATTCCTTTTGAATGGGATGGGTTCTTGGTTGTCCTCAATGCTTCAATTTCATAATTTTCTCTCTCAATGATGCAAAAACCCAAAATGTATTGAACTCTATGGAAGCTCAAGAAGCAAAAGAAAATAGTAGCGACAATGAGAATGATCAAAGCACGACAATGAAAATGATCAAAGTCAAGAATGAATGGAAAACCCCTCCTATTTATAAAACAATATTGAGTTATCCTCAATAATGGCAAATAATAAAATATTATTAACCAATATCTAGATCTAACTGCTTGGAATATTTTATTATATTTTGTTAGAGGGAAAAGGTATTTAAATTGGTTAAATACCTCTATTTAGACATAACAAACAAATAAGTGATATAATTTTCATTTCAAGAATGTGGTTAAAGAATAATAAATAAATAATGATTTGTTAAACTACTCCTAGATGATTTAGTCAAATTTAGCAAGGAAGAATAACTAAATAATGATTTAAATAATTATTCCTAGAGATAAATAATGATTTATCTAATTATTTCTCATAATTGGATTAAATATGACGAGGAATATTATTTAAACAATGGTTTAATTAACTATTCCTAGAGGAAAATCAAATAAATAAAGATTTATTTAATTATTCCTCATGGGGTTTCTTGTTTAAACTAGAAATAAATTAATAAAATATGGTCTATTAAATTATTTCTTATAGTGAAAGAAATTTTACTATGGTAAATTGGCCTTACATGGTGTACTTCGATCCATATAATTGTAAATGGTTAGATGACAAAATTTTGGGTGATAACAATTTGTTCCAAGTATTTAGGACTATCATGTTCTATTTTTATCTTGAAGTGTCTTCCCATTTGGTAAGGGTGAAATTTATTCAATGCATGTAGGACTGCTGACATTTCCTTCTCATAAATAGGTTTCTATAAATATTTCCCCTTGATTGGATGACTTTCAAAAGCAATGGGTTTTCCTTCTTGCATTAAAATAACACCAATGTTGTTTCCTGAGGCATCGTGTTCCGCAGTAAAGTTTTTTGTGAAGTCTCATGTAGCTAATACCATAGCTGGACACATGGCCTCTTTAAGATGTTCAAACGCCTTAGTTGCTTTTGGAGTCCCAGAAAAAGCATCTTTCTTTAATAATGTTAGTTTTATGTAAATTAAACATGTGGATAGATATGTTTCCCTAAGTGTGGTGGTCGCACTTAGAACAACAAAACAAAGATATTTGACCTTTTCCTTAAAATGAATAGATAAGGGAAGAACACCTACTTGTGATCTTTCGCTATTCCTCACCTCCCTTTTGTCACTTCCATCTCTCTTAATCGAACTAAACTCGCTTGATTGGTACTTCAATGGCAAAAAGAAGACAAAAAATGACATAAAGGCATATTATCTATTCATGTTAAACAAATTGAATCGATTGCATTTGAAAATACACATATAAAATTATGAACACATGTATTATGAAAGGAAAAAAGCCTTTTATTATGAATTAGAAGGAGAATTTACAACCAGTTGGATCGATTAGATGTCAACTCGCTCCAGCTTTAGTCCTATCCTCATCACATTAGCAACATCACTCCAGCAGGATAACATTACATGAAGACGATACCTCCAAGAGTCGTGATCTTACTGGCATAACTCTACTAATTCCAATTCTTTCTCTCTTGTGCACTATGATCAATGCTCAATTTATAAGTAGTGAAGGTAGTTTGACATCAATGGATCATTGAATGGATTTTCCAAAAATGGATGAAGAGGTTTCCTTGTTCATTGGAATAGGAGGATAATAGGTTCAATGGCTCCATGGTGTCCATATTTGAAGTTATCAGATGATGTGATAGATGGAACCACTTCTAGAAGCCACTATAGGGTGGGAAGATTCCAAAAATCCTATGAAAAATTTGCTCCCAGTAGACCAACGCACTGTAAAGTGGGCCTAGATGCTCTGCAATGCAATCTTGCATGGTAATAGATGCTCTACAAAGCACTTACTACAGTCTAAGGGTGCGTTTATGGCTCAATGGAGCACTTCAAATGGTATCCAAGCGGTGAAACTTTCATGGAGGAAAACCATCAATGGGATGACTTGTTTAGGGCATGTAGCAACTAATTTAGAGTATGATAGACCCTAATTGCTACTGATATGGGTTTTGGGAGTGATGCCCAAATTGAATTGTAATAGTTTCCCCCTAAAGCATGAAGTCAAAAATGATAATTTTGAATGATATGCTTTACGATGTGATGACTAAGATCTGAAGCGGGCGGTGAGGTGCATCAATTACAATACAATACATCATGATATATTTTTCATCTTGGACATGAATTTCTGACGGCGACATACCCATACTCAGCACATAAAATATCATAACATCAGAAATTCATCTACAGATGTAGACCCGTGATAGGATGACCATCTGTGTAAAGACCATCGTACGAATGATGTGATATTACTCCTGAAATCGTATCTCAGATGGATGAAACTAGATCTGGTGCCTTCTATCTCATTCACTTGATCACTTAAGTATGATTCTAACCATGTGAATATGTGATCTAAAGTCAAACATGGGAAGACACCATCTAATTACCAGCCAATGATGTAAGTTGTTAAAAGATGCAAGAGAAATAACGGATGATGATAATGGCTCTCAAGGTACTGCAGTCCATTTTTTATGATGTGAATAGATGATTTGATGTCAAACACCATACAAAGTCTTTCGGTCGAAGGTCGGTGATGTCAACCTATCACCGAAAATGAGAAACTTGCAATTAATGTATGCAAGATCCAAGGTACTGAAATTTTGTTTCTAATTCAACTTCCTAGATGATGAGCTCATGGTGACAGGAAGAGACTCGTCACAGGAGGGCCTTGATGTATCCCCTATCAACGACAAGAAATGGGAGTAATGATTTTAGAGATAGAATGTAACTGATGAAGCAATTTTCAGGGATGGAGGTCATGAAATGAAGGTATATGAGTATTGTAAAGGATGAGGAATAACTGAATGACTTATGTTGAACATATCAGCAACATTAAATGAGTTGGTAGCATTAACCCAAAACCAAAGTGATGGATGAAGTTGTTAGACTCCTATACCAATAGGTGTCATTTTTCATGATTGTCTTGATTGAACTATGGAATATGTTCAAACCTTTTTCTTGAGCAAAGGTGTTCCATATTCTTAGAAAACCAAAAAAATCAAAAAATTTAAAAAATGTAAAGAGGGTATACCCTAAAAGAAAAATCAAAGGGTAAGAAAAAATAAAGTGGTCAAAAAAGTGAAAGAAATGAACCCCAAACAAAAATAGACCAAGGAAAGTGTGCAAGTCCAAATGCCACTACTATTTAATTTTTTGTAATAAACAAAATTGTGTGCAGTTTGTCAAACTTTTGCCACAATTTATGAAGAGCCAAACTGTTTAAACTTGACTCATTCGTGTTTCAATTTCATGTTGTAGAATAGAGAATAAATATCTGACCAAACAGTTTAATCTTGGCAGATAAGTAGATAGGTAGAGTGAATAAAAGGTGCTCAACAGTTTAATCTGAGCCCTTGGATGTAATAAGGGTAGAATTAGATAGATTTGCCTTGTAAAAAAGAAAAAAGATTGATAAGGGTTTGCAAGTCTAAATGCACCCTAATAAAGAAGAGAAAATGATAGTGTCAAGTAGATAGGGTAGGTAGATGGTTGCAAATTTTTATCTGATGAAAGATGTTGCTACATTTTTTTGATCCTTTACTTTCATTACAAATACTGAAGCAGGAAATACACTGGAAAATCACAGCAAGTTAAGCCAAAATCATTAACTTCCTTCATCACTTTCCCCTTAAAGTTTTACTAATTTCCCCCAAAGTGCTAAGGGACTTGGAGATCAAAAGGGCTCAAGGCATTTCCTTGACTTTTGGAGGGACCGGACCCTCGGCCTAATGATCAAAAAGACCTAAGTACTTGAGATAATTCATCATTATAATCATTCACCTTTAACCTTTTCCTAAGTAAAATCTCATTTTTCTTAGGAAAATTATGCAAAATTCCATAAAAATCCCTCAAAATAACTTACTATTCTAAGTTTAAGTGTTGAAGATGAGATATTGCAATTTACTTCAGAAATTGTCACTTTCTTAGATGTGCAAAGTTTTTTGAGTTCCCTTGTCCCTTTGTCATATTTACATTTAACTCTATTTACTAAATCCCTAGTGAAAATGCCTTGTCCTAAGTATATAACTCCTTTTTTATAAATATTCAAAAACCCCTCTATTATAAAGTTTAACCAAAGTATTTATTTCCCCGTGTATTCAAATAAAAACCCATTATACAAGCCCTTTGGTTAAAATATAGCGTTATACATTAGTCCCGCCCCTATGGTAAATTAAATATATCGGGTAATTTATCATATAATAAAATAAAAACATATATATGAAAAACTTTAAACATATGGTTTATATGTTTAACACAAAAATATAAATAAAACCCGAAGTTTTATTTTCTAAACCAAAACTTTGGAAAATTCCTATGCCATCGTGGCCCATCCACCTGGCATTCCACCCGACGTTTCGACCCCGCGCGCACAATTCTTTACCCCGACCCTTTATAACCGTGGGATTAATTAATTATCTGAATTAGTTAATAACCATACCTTTCCACCTATCAGACGCCCCCCGGGATGATTAATAAAGTTAATTGTGTTTAAAACCCCGCCGGGCCCGCGTGTTAAACCCCCACCATCTATCTGTCCCTTCCAATGTCAGATCTCCCACTGCAAGATCTACGGCTAACGTTCTTTCCGCTAGCCATCCAATACCCGAACAATAACCAGCGGGGGATTGGTGGTATTTGACCAGTCTCCCGTCCACGTGTCGTTACTTTTATGGAATCGCTGCCCGCTCGTTCAAAACCACTCTTGTCCATAAGCGCTGCGGGGATCACCGCTTACCGCTTACCGCTTACCGCCCAACCCTGCACACGTCAGCCCGTACTAATATGACGTCACTCCTCGAAAAAATAAAAAACCCTTTTAACTTGTAAATAAAGCGAATTTTCGTGTTTTTCCCGTTATTTTCGATATTGAAAACGACTGCGTTTTCTGCTACGATTTTCAAATTTCCGCTGAAATATACTGTGCTATCTGATTTCGCTCCAATATTCCGCTGCACCTGTGTTCGAGTACCCTCCTACCATCGCCTGATACCTGTTAAAAGTCAGTTTTCCTTTAAGAACAGGTATTTATCCTAGAACGCTTCGAACTTCAAAAGAAAGTCTGTTTTCTGTGTTCTCCACTGAATTAGTGATTAAAACTTATCACTGAGATCATTCCCTAAGATTTAAGACTGTGAATTGTTCTCCTGAACTTGCAATTGGGCCAATTTCCCCATTAAAATTGAAACCACGCCCGGCCTGTGAAGAAAAACCAGAAACCTCCATTTTGAATCCACAAGAACCAAAATGGAGGCCCTGGAAGCTTTGAATGTAACTCCATTGAACGCCCCTCACTGAGAATTAGAATATTTACCTTTGGTAGATAAAGATTTCCAGATGAAAGACTTGCATTTTGATGAAAGTCCCCTTCTGAGTTATTGTCGCTGCAGAGACGATTTTTCAAAGGGGCAAGATGTCATTGGATTGTGGGAATCCAATCTCCCAAGGTATCTCATCCCTTCAGTTATTTTTTTTCCTAGAAATCATCCACTATTGTCATTCAAACTATGATCCCACTCAAAGGGCTGTAATAGCTCCTGATCAGAGTGTTCTATTTCCCATTACTCCCCAGGCTATCAATGCAATGCTACATTTTGAACCAGGTCAAGAACTAGCACCTTTGTCTATAGAAGCACTGATTGAAAAGTCTAATCAATTGACCCCAGAAAAATTGAAGGCCATTTGCTAGAGTTTCATGCTGCCTGAACATCAACCTAAGGGACTTCCTCCCTATGGTTTTTATTATTTCACTAAGTTGGGAAGGCTCATCCTAAATATGATATCTTTTGTCTTGGGTTTCAATACCAGTGAATATGTTGATGAGATAACCCTGGCTTTGCTGTCTATTTTTACTCCTGGGCAACCTCCTGAAATCAGATATGACTTTGCCTCCTTCATAGCCAATAAGATCCATGATCAGTTCATGAGGCTGGATGATGAGAAAGTTTTCAAATATTCCTCAGTTATTTATCATCTCATTATCTTCTATCAATCAGAAAATTTCCCTTTCCCTGTTAAAAATCTTGATGCAAAGGGAAACCCCAGGTCAGTTATATTTTGGTCTCCCATAATTCATTCTTCCTCTGATTCTCCCTATTCCTACACTGAATTCATTGATCAGTTTGTATATCCTGCAACAACTTTGTTAACAGGAATCCCTCCCCCAAGGCTCAGTAATGAAATAAAGAAGACCTTGCAACTTTCAAGGAATTATAAAGTTGGAGATTGGTATTTATATCAA
Source organism: Pinus albicaulis (assembly GCA_034641835.2). Lineage (NCBI taxonomy): Eukaryota > Viridiplantae > Streptophyta > Pinopsida > Pinales > Pinaceae > Pinus > Pinus albicaulis. The sequence goes on along the minus strand of CM076575.1, from coordinate 1,690,831,908 downwards.
AACCATACAGTCATCAGAATTTATGGATGTGAATTACATCCATTCAAGTTGCCAAGATATGTGCCCATGAGGATTTTTGCCTTGGAATATTTCAGGCAAATGAATAATTCAGATGTGATCCATTTTTGTAGTGTGAAGAAGAAAGCCCAACTAAGGATCAAAAGTCAATTAGGTCCTTTCATCTGCAACTCTAGGGAGGCCGAGAGAGAGGCAGAAAATATATTACAAAGCAAGTTCCAAAGAAATTTTCGTTGGGTTCCTTACGACCCATTTGGTTTTATTTGTGAAAAGATATTAAAGAATAAATCATCCCCTTATATACACCACAAGATTCCTGAACTAGAACAATATGCCAATCAAGATGAATGGGTTGAAGGAACACTTGTTGAGGAAGAAAGTGAAGTTGATAAAATGAACAAAATTATGAAAGATCTCGGGAAGAAGTATGACCTAGAATCTTGTGGTCAAGTGCAGGTACCCCACATTGGCACTTCTTCAGCAGCAAATCTACAGCAGACATTACAGGAAAGCAGTTCATCAGTTGCAGCAGAACCAAAAGGCAAAGGAAAGGAACCTGAAATCTAGGTCATTGAAACTTTAGTCATGGCAGAGAAACCACAAACTTCCAAAGCACCTGAACAAACCCAAGTTTCTCCCACTCAGGTAAAGCATCCTGAAGTTTCAGAATTACAAACTCCATCCAACATGGAAATAGGAAAGAAAAGGCAGGTTCCAAACACTACTCCTCCTAAAGAGCCCTCAGGAATACATCAAGCCAAAAAACATAAATCAGATCCACTTCCAGATGTGGAAATCATAGATGAGGTGTTTGATGATGGAAGGGAAGACAGTCAACTAACTGGCACAGTTAGTGAAACAAACACAGGACAGAAAGGAAAAGCTTTACAAAAGCAATTGAGTACTGAGGTATCCTCTTTCAGACCACCAAAAATAGATACAGGGGATATAAAAAGAACCTTCATTAATATAAAGGCCAAGAATGATCCATTAAGAATGAAGGTATATGATCAATATATGAAAATGGATCCCCATAATCAGGAAAGGTTAATGTCAGCATTTGACATTTCACAAGGCAAAATGATGATGAGCCACTTCAAGTCAAAGGTGCCAAAACCCATGTCAGCAGCTGATTATATTAGAACAAATTTTGAGGTCTTGGCTAAGGATATTCATCCTTTAGACTAGATAGAGCTACACAAACAAACTGGGGAAATGGTGTATTCCACTCTGACTAATAAGGCCATGGCAGCCCTAACGCTGCAAGATTCTTTAAATAACACAAGTGCCCAATTGAAAATTGAGAAGGCCTCTTCTCAGGCCAAAGATAATAGAATAAAGTCTCTAGAAGACATAATCATTGGCTTGGGTCACAACCCCAAAGACATTAAAAGTATTGAGGCATTAATAAAGAAGAAATATGATGACATAGCTGCACTAAGAAAGCAGCTAAAATTGCCAGCCTCAAGGCACCCTCAGACCCAAGAAGTTTTAAAGGGGAATTCACAAGAAGAGGTAATGGAGTTGCTCCTAAATATGACTGAGCGACTAAGTGAAACAGAGAAGGAATTAGAGCAAGCTTTACAGGAAAAAGAAGCTATCAAACAAGCTACAACCACAGGTACTACAACAGCAAAGCAACAAACAGAGCCAGAACAGGTAAACACTTCTGGTTTGAGTTCTGATGAGTTAATAAAACAAATGGAAAGTCTACAATTAAGAGTCACAGAACTTCAAGCCACTAAGTTACAATTAAAATATTTGGAGCAGAAGTATGATACATCTAAAAAGACAGTTGCTGAAAATACCAGGGAAATCAAAAGATTGGACAAATTAGTTAAGGCTTTAGAGAAAGATCTTTCATTAGAAAAGTCTTTGAAGGAAATAAATCAAATTCTTTGGGGAAATATAATTGAATTAATAAAAATTATTCGGCCCTCTATTCAAGCAATTTTTGAACAAAATGACTTGATTAAAATAGCTCAGGAAGAAATAAACAGAACAAGAGATGAACTAAGAGGTAGACCTGAGCAGGCCAATCAACTCATTCAATTTTTGAACACCCGAACAAAGCAACAGCTTACAAGATTAGGAATTGAAGACAGAACCGGCACTATTTTGATAATAAAAAGAGTTTTCATCAAGAGAACTTTTATGCAGAATTTAGAAAGGAAATGTTCAGAGATTTTAGCTGATATTGATGCTTTCAGAGAAAAATTTCAAGTTTTATTGGACAATGGGTTACCCAGTCCCATGCTCACAGAGGACCAAATAATGGAACTAGAAACCTATGTCAAGAAAATAGAGAGCCATGCTCAAAATAAAACTACTAGTTCTATCAGTCTACCAGAAGCAACGTTGCCAACAGGGAAAAATCTATATGACAGATTGAAGAATTTATTTCATCTTGAACATGAAATAAAGTATTTGTTTCCTGATGAGCCCACTTTTTACAAACTCACAGAGGCTGATGAGACATTGAGAAAACTTAAGAGGACTATAATACCAGACGATCAATGGTGGAAAGACCTATTGGAAATTCTATGAAAATTATCTTCGGGATGAGAATTTTCTCTTTTTACTATTATGTGAAAGATAAAAATGAGCACAGATGAAAGAGTATCAGTTGAACAGGTTAAAGAGTATCCGTAAAGACAAAGAGTATCAAACAAGCAAAGAAATTACTCCAAGGGACAGCACCGAGCCCTATTTCAGCACTTACCTCCAGCACATCAGCAAAATGAGGAAACAGCACATCAACAGTTACCTATTATTCTATCCACGAGACCATTTGTCTCCTGTTTATTTGTAAATTACTCCTTAGTCACCCTAGGTTATTGGCTAAGTTAGTGTGAGATTTTTTCAAGTTTTTCTTGTATAAATAAACCCTCAAAGGAAGTATTGAGTGTGGATTCTATTACTTTGCTGTAACATTGAGATTTTCGGAATAAAAGCATTTTGGATAAATTTATTCGTGGCTTACTGGATGACGATTTGAAGCTCAGGACTTTTTGCAGGATTCATGTGTTGGACTGCAGTTCAATAAGTCTTTCTACCCTTTGTCTTAAGTTTTATATCAGTTTATAATATCATTATGTCCATTTCTGAATAATTTACATAAAGGATTGAATCAGAATTTACTTAATTGTCCTCTGATTTCAGATGTGATTGTTCTTAATGTTTTCCTCTAAATTAGTTATAAGCATGAATTCTTAAATGCTCTTGCTTTGCCAATTTAAACATTGTTGATTACTATAATAAAGAATTCTTCATTTCTCTTTGTTTGTAGTCATCCCATTTCTTTCTTTTGAACATGGTGAAATATTCTTAGCTGCCTTTCATCCCTTCAAGATCATCCATCCACTTTAAATTTTAAGGATTGTTCTCTGTCTAGCTATCTTGCCCTGTAAATCCATCTTGTGTGTAGAATAGAAATCCAGTAAAGCCATCCTTTGACTCCATAGCCTAATGGACTGAAAACTTTCAACCTTGCCCTTAGTTTGTGGATTCCACCATTTTTCAAACAAACTCTTGGATCTATAACTAGCCTAAAACCTTCTAAGAACAAAGATAAATTATAAAGAGAGAGCCCTCTCTGGATGCAGATTGGCTAGATTCTGCATCTGAAGATTGGTTTGTGGTTACCTCGGGTATACTTTCCTTTTCTTACAACTTCAAGGAAAACCTGAGTGATAACAGGAGTAACAGACCATAGGTATGATAGACCATCAAGAAGATAACCCAACCCAAAATTCATGGAGATGAAGTGAATGAGTGTCATGTTCAAGAGAGACTTGATACCATAAAGTGATTTATCCCTTTCCAATTTTCCCCAGTGATTGCTGACCAGTACCTATTTATTTTTTAACAAGCTTGAGGATGATAACATATGCTTGATGTATAATTCCACCCTTTAGGTGAATCCATCGCTATGTGATTTCTTAACAATTCTAGCGAAGGTGAAGCTTGATATTTTCATGATGGAAAAGTTCGTCGCTATTTGATGTTTTAATGAGTCTAACGACAGTGAAAACACGATCCTTTTTCATGTTTAGAGAGTTTTGCAAAAGGGATGAAAAGAAAACTCCACAAGTTCTTTTTCGTAAAATTGTCCCTGATATCCGAAAAAGCATAAAATAATACAAGAGAGAACCTCCTAGCCATGTTAGACTAGGGTTTTCCTTTTTCGTAAATAATATATCTTAGTCTGGAAAAGGTTTAAACTTATATTGAGTAGATGTCATTTCAATTCCTTTTACGGGCTCAAAAGGACAAATGCTCAGCAATCTTTTCATGTTTTGGGAGTCTAAAAAGCGCTGAAAGAGAACTCAGGGGGGGGGGTTCCTTTTTCATGTTTAAAAGAGATTGAAAAGGAGATAAAAGTGTGCTCTGTGGTCAAAATTCATTTCATGATCATGCACGTCAAATTCACGAATCACTATATCAACTATAAACCTGCTCAAAGAACCACAAAACAGATTAAAAATACATGTTTAAATAGTAAAAAATGGGTAAAAACTATAGTCAATTCATTAAAAATGAATAAATTAATCAAAAATACTATTAAATAATAATTTACCAAGTCATTGTTACCATTTCACATTTACCATTCAGTTTTTAGTTCTCTGAGCCAGTTTTACCCTCAAACTTTAGCAGTTGAGTGTGACAGATTCTGTGGACCATTTCTCATGTCGTCTAGACCAGGTAGGAGATCTAACCTTCCTTTTTCTATTGGTTGCATTATTTTTCAGTTTTGTAATATTCCCAAATGGGGAAGCAACAATATATGAACACAATAATGGAAAGAACAGTGAAATAATCAACACACCATGATATGAGAAAAAATTATAGCCATCTTATTAAACGTATCAATAAATAATAGGCACAAGATCTTGAGGATATAATCACTCAAGCAATAGAAAACAGACCTACTCTAATCAAATATGTCAATACTTGTAAAACACTGTCATACAAGTGCCATGAGCCATGACAACACAGTTTTAGGGCATAAAATGTTGCATAAAGATAGATCAATGTAGATCTACTATTATATAGCTCAAATAATGCTAGGAGTGAAGATCTAGCCTCCTAAGCACCTTTCCAAGAGAACTCGAGAAGGGTTTTTGGAAATACACAAAGTATGAATGTTGGATCTAAAGCCCTAGGGCTGAAGAGTCACTGCAACTAAAGCACATAGAAGGAGGTGGTTGAATCTGATGTAGATCTGAAAGAACTCCTCCACAAAGACTCTCTCAATGAAGGGTTGATCCCTCAAACGGAAAGCAAACTACTGATGTTGCTGGAAACTAATACTTCTGAGGCAAAGAACCATGTGTAGAAGGATGTTAACATGTTCTCAATGATCTTATATTTTAACCACGGATTCTACTCAAAAAACCCAAAAATGGTTTGGCTAGATTTTAACTTTGGATTTTCGGCCATTTTTGGGTTGCCCACTGCAACAACTCACTAAAATAATGCAATGCCCAGCTGAAGATACGTTTTAAATGATGGGGATAAGCTAGCCTTCTGCCAAAGATCTGAAATGTGCTCAAGAACCCTCCAAACTGATCTCCCAAGAGAAGGAATCCTTCCTCCTACGAAAAACTAGCTCAGAAAGTGGGTTTCTCAACCCTCCACTGTAACACCCTGCAACACAACACAAATCTGAATAGAAACTGCACTGTAGTTGAATACTGAAACTTCGCCAAAATGCTGGAATGTGGAAATGATAGTACAAGACTCCTCCAAGAGCTCCTCAATGGAAGAGGTGGGATCCTTGATCAGGAACACCCAATCCTAAACAGCACAACAATCTCAACTAAACAGCTAAAGAATGCAAAGAGTCATACAGGCCACAAAATAAATAATCAATAACATAAGCTCCTATGGCTGCCATCCTATTCCTTATAAACAATGTGAGCCTTCTCACCCTGGGTCCCACTCATTAGGGTTTCCACCATCATGGAATCAATCTCCCTCCAAAACTACGTTGTCCCATCATTAAAGCCACTCCTCCATAGCAACATTGTTTGATTTGGTCAAAGTTAACCTCTTCAACCTACTCCAGCCCCTTTTCACACCTAAGGGTCTTCAATCCAACTTTTATGTAACTATCTAAGCTAATCCACATTCATATTGGCTGCCTCAATTGATGGTTCACTCCCAAATAGCTATCATCATGTAGAAGTAAAACACCCATGCAGGCAACAATGTGTTGTCTAGAGGCCTTCTTGAGGTATGAGATCTGATATGTTTTGGGAACTATAATCCCCATGTGAATCTCCCATCCCCAAGCTATCATCAACACAAAATGAGCCACCACCCTCCAAAATGGTAACTCATGAAAATTCTCCTCCACCTTTGGCTCCTGTAATGTAGGTGGGCCGCATTTTTGAACATGGTAAACAAAATAGCCTACCCCACACTGTCTCTCTCTCCACTTATGATAAGTGTAGAGTGGCTTCTGATTTTGGGATGCAACAATGTTTCCCTCAAGAGGTAAGAAGAAGATTGTATCTTCAAAGATCCCCTCCATAGAGTCATGAATCATGCCAGCCCAAACCATCCCATACAAAGTGAATGGTACATCATCACCATATGGTATCCAAATCAGAAAAATTTTGAATGTTATGTGCAAATTTGGATGATCCCAATGGTTTTTCCAGTGGATACAATGGAATATTTCCAACTTCTGTATTAGAACATCATGTGGCAAGTGTTTCTCCAACAAGTTACTAGCTGTGCATGTTTTCTCATCTACTATGAGGTAGTAAATAGCATTATATCTCAGTTGAGCATAATAAGAATAACACCACACTTGCACCAGGTCATGTAGAGAAGGGTTATCTCCATCATAAGTGTTGGTCCTAGAATGACCATGAACCACCAAAATACTCTTGCCCTCTTGTGGAGAAATCCATTATACATAGATGGTGAGATAATGGAAATAATCAATGAAATAAGCAATAAGTACAAAAATACATTTCTTACCATGCTTAGTGAGTAGGCTAAAAGTGAGGTCCATGGATGAGTCCTCCCATGAGAATCTCCTCATAAAGGTCTGCAAAATAGAGAGATGCGTACTCCCCTTGGAACACTCCATCAATAGAAACATACACCCAAGTGACAGCACTATTGGCCTTAGTTATAAGGCTCTAGTCACTCCGTGACATCCTTCTTTGACATGCCATATGCCAAAGTCATCCACCATCATGTTGTTATGTGTGGCAATCTCCTTCTTATGTGGAAGTACCTCCTTATCCTCCAATGTTGAAGGGTAGCCTCTTTTTATTTTGATTGTGCCATACCTTTCTCCTAAAATATCATGGCAACTATGGAAAAAATTATGCCCATACTCTCCCAAGAGTATCCAAATCAATAATAACTCTTGCTACCCCCTCACACCTCCATCATACAAATCATGAGGTCAAGATATGATGATTGACATGAAGAATGACGTATCAACACAATGCACCCAAACTCCTTGTTGCCATATGATGCAAGTGTCTTGCCAAGTTTCCTCCACCAACATACCCTTTGAAGAAGGATATGTCACATGATGGCCAAACTCTTTCAAGAGTAGCCAATGTAGCCATGCCTCTTTCTACCCTGTGTCATAGATATGCAAGTGGCTCACCAACATCTTGCTCACCATCCACATCCTCTCATGCAAAGGTGGGTCTCTCCTGCCATGCCTCATCTTGGTATTCCTCCAATGGAGGACACCATCTTCCCATATCAGATTTCTACCCTTGTATTTCATGGGATGTTGAAATGAAATCTCATGGAAGTCTCCCAATGTAAACCCCTCACCATTGGCCATATTGAACCCATAAGGATCCAAGTATGCTGAAGGAAAAACCTTTGCATAGGGATCTGTAATGATCATCCCAAAATATCCATCACAATGATGAAAAACAAGATGTCTCTCATCGATCATCTGCTCACCCAATTTCACACAAGTGTAATGGTCATCAAAAAGCTCTAATAATAACTAGGCCCCCAACTCATCGATGTTGCTCAATGAAAGCGTTGTTGATCTCCATGATGGTGTATTTGTTGTCTCATGTTCAAGCTCAATGTTGAACATATAGTTCTGCATTGGATTATTTAGGACAAAGATCATCCCATCCTCCAAAAATCCACACCCCAACCTCAAGTGTTGTGTGCAACTCAACAATGACACACTAGGATGATTGTTCACCCCCTCCTTGAACAACTCAAGGCTACACAGTGCAGTGAAATTATGCTGCTCCAAATCAACAATATGTTTTTACCATGGGTCATGCAATAGCATATTTCCACAACCCTCCATAAAATTTGTTGAAATAACAGAAAGTGGAAATTTAGGCATACCTTGGTGGAACTTGGGAACATCTTGTATGGCTGCAAGAGTTCCTTCATCCAATGTGTTGGCTCCCACAACTACTGATGATGATGGTTGCTTCTCCATAGTTGTTTCAGCGCTGGTACAAGTCTCCTCAAGTGGTGGTGAAGGCCTTTCCTCCTTTGATTTCTTCTTGTCAGATTTGTTATCAACCTTTGAGTGAAACCTTCAAAAGCAGTCACTCTTGCATGACTCAAATGGTTGAACCACCAAATGATTACTTCACCCTCATGGTGCAGTGCTGCAATCTCAATAGCCTCTCTTTCCAAGTAGGAAGAATGCATATAGCTTCCTTGCCCAAGCCTTTGTTGTACATGTAGATGATACATAAAAAAAAAAAACAATATAAATCTATTTCCCTTTACTCTCCTATTACTGCAAGGTCTCCTTTCTTCTTCAAGCTGAGTAAACTGTGGAAGAGTTAGAGTTTCCTTGAAATCTATAGGTTGAGACTTATATTCTGTCAGGTATCCACTTAGGATCTCATGTTCCAAGTGCCCTCCATCTCCATGCTTCGTGTCTTCTTCCTCAAAAGGAAAGGGCATAGTGGAATGCTTTGGAGCTCTCTGCAACACTGGTTCTTTCTTCTGATGGTAGGAAGTACATGGGCCTTCCTCTTCTTGAAACCCTCTAGAGGTCTCATTGCATCTTTCCTCTTTCATATACTTAACCTCCTTGGAGAGGTTTGTCATAGATCTGAAAAGTGATGAGACAAAGCTCATTCCCTCCATCATTTAGATCTCTTCTTCTTCTTATAGCATATTGGCTGGAACTCACAGGCTGAGCCAAGATTGTGCTCTGATACCACTATAATATTCCCAAATGGGGAAGCAGCAATATATGAACACAATAATGGAAAGAACAGTGAAATAATCAGCACATCATGATATGAGACAAATGTACAACCATCTTATTAAACATATCAGCAAATAATAGGCACAATATCTTGAGGATCTAATCACTCAAGCAATAGAAAATAGACCTCCTCTAAGAAAATATGTCAATACATGTAAAAACACTACCATACAAGTGACATGAGCCATGACAGTGTAGTTTTAGGGCATAAACTGCTTCATAAAGATATATCAATGTAGATCTATTGTTGTATAGATCAAATAATGCTAGGAGTGAAGATCTAGCCTCCTAAACACCTTTCCAAGAGAACCCGGGAAGTGTTTTTGGAAATACACAAAGTATGAATGGTGGATCTAAAGCCCTAGGGCTGAAGATTCACTGCAACTGAAGCACATAGAAGGAGGTGGTTGAATCTAATGTAGATCTGAAAGAACTCCTCCAAGAATACTCTCTCAATGAAGGGTTGATCCCTTCAACGAAAAGCAAACTACTGCTGCTGAGGAAACTGCTGTTGTTGGAAACTACTACTTCGAAGGCAAAGAACCATGTGTGGAAGGATTTTATTTTTCTCATAATGATCTGGGATTTTAACCACATATTTTACTCAAAAAACCTAGAAAAACCCAGAAATGGTTTGGCCAGATTGTAACTTTGGATTTTCAGCCATTTTTGGGTTGCCCAATGCAACAACTCACTAAAATAACGCAATCCCCAGCTGAAGATGCACTGTAAATGATGAGGATAATCGGGCCTACTACCAAAGATATGAAATGTTCTCAAGAACCCTACAAAATGACCTCCAAAGAGAAGGAATCCTTCCTCCCATGAAAAACTAGCTCAGAAAGTGGGTTTGTCAACCCTCCACTGCAACACCGTGCAACACAACAAAAATATGAATAGAAACTATGTTGTAGCTGAAGACTGAAGCTTGGCCAGAATGTAAAAATGTGGAAATGATAGTACAATAATCCTCCAAAATCTTCTCAATGGAAGAGGTGGGATTCCCGATCAGGAACACCCAGTGCTAAACAACACAACAATCTCAACTAAACAGCTAAAGAATGCAAATAGTCATGCAAACCAAAAAATCAATAATACACAACATAAGCTCCTATGGCTTCCATCCTCTTCCTTATAAACAATGTGAACCTTCTCACCCTAGGTCCCACTCATTAGGGTTTCCACCATCATGCAATCAATCTTCCTCCAAAACTACGTTGTCCCATCATTAAAGCCACTCCTCCATAACAATGTTGTTTGATTTGGTCAAAGTTGACCTCTTCAACCTGCTCCAGCCCCTTTTCACACCTAAGGGTCTTCAATACAACTTTAATTTAACTATCTAAGCTAATCCACATTCATACTGGTTGTCTCAATTGATGGTTCACTCCCTCCATTCCATCTCTGTTGACTTGGTCAAACTTGACCTTGTCTTCATGCATTAGCCCTTGTTCACACATGAGGGTGTTCTATCCAGCTATGAATATGATCCATTTTCACGTTAAGAGGGATTTTATTGCTTCTAAAATGATTTATGGGCCTCCTTACCCATTTATTCATCTAACCATAGGTTAATAGAAAAATTAATATTCCTATTAGTTGCATGCTAAGTTAGGAATATTACAAGTTTCATGCAACATTTTTAGGGTTTTGGGGCTCCTAGGGTAAATATACAATGCCCTAGGATCAACACACCCTTTGATGTTGAAAAGTGCATTGCAGAGAGGCTAAAAATAATCCCAGGTCCTCTACAATGCTCTGTCCCCCACTCAGGAGTGTGTTGGGCGCAATTCAAAATTTTTCATTGAGTTTTTTGCCCAACATTTCTCCAATTTTTTGCATGGAATGGATCCTAACTAAGCCTATGGTTTGATTTCATACTTTTATCAGATCAGAATGGTGATTACATGGTGAGAAAGAGAACATGAGGAATAGGATATGGTTTCCCTAAATGATCCTGGCACTGTGAGATCCCTCAGAGACTATGGGTTGCTCAAGTACTTTAGATTGTCACGGATGAGGCAACATATGGAACTATTGTAGTTCTTTATTCATTCATGGTACCTAGCACTACAGGCATTTTACATTGGGGACAAAGTGCTCCCAATGTTGGTTGATGACATTTACTTTCTGACAGGTTTGTCGAGATGTGGTGCCCCCATTTCCCTTGCGGGTTTTGTCCGTGGAGGTCGTTATCGCAAAATTGCACTTGATTGGCTGTTGATCAAACAACTCTATCTAATTGTTTCAAACCTGCTTTTGACTTAAGCTTAGCCTCTTCAGTCTGAGAGGGCTCTCTCAAAGGGGTTTATAATATTAGATAATGATAGGATTAGATGGCTAACTCTATTTGAAAAGCAACTTGATTTTTGTGTATGTAGGTTGAAAATAATGTAGGCTTGCAACCATTGGGCTTATGGAGTCAACAAATCAGTAGATTCAGTGGCAAAGTTTCTTGACATGGAAGCTGAGGCAGATAAGAGTCTTTAACAAAGGAAAATCACACTTTAACATAGGGCAACACAGTCACTTCATCAATAAAGGAAGTCAGAGCATAAACATATTAATTCTGAGTAATAAAGATGAAATCTAATGTAAGTGGTACACAGAAAGATATAGATCAAAAAGACATTAAAAACTCCATGAGAATATTAGGTCTGTCAAGAAGAAGTCCTCTATATTACTGATATCAGTCAAACTACATAAAGCAGCATATGGTGCAAAAAATCTCCAACCCTTTACAACTTCGATAATATGCCTTTAAATAGACCTTCTTACATCAGAGATGATCTACCTCTTGGCTAGATTCATCAAACTCTTCCTATGACACTTCATATAACAAAAAAACATGTCCTTTAACGGGAAAATGAAAACTACACCCTAAAGATGACTTTTCCTAATAGGAGTCAGACTCCTATTTATTACATAAAACTGCCTTATATTTTAAAACAGTTACATGTCAGTGACAACTAAGCTTCACATGTTTGAATAGGCTATGACATAGCTCATCACTACTTGACATATTAAATATCCTCCTAAGCATATGGAACCAAACCCTTATTTTCAGGAAAACAGGACCCTATCTTCAACGAAAACTTTAGCTGATGAGTTGTCTTCATTGCATGGTCTTCAAGTCATAGATGTTTGGTGGAAAGGTCCCTTGACCTATTGGATGTGTCCATCTATCCAAAACTACTTTTAAACTGCTCATAAACCTTCAAAAATAGCTCGCTATGAAAACATGGCAGTTTCGTAGCGTGCTTTTGTGGCGTCCAAAAAATGGCTTTTGCACTCAAAATTTCTACTTATTTTCTCTTGCATGGTGTTCATCATGACATGACACCTCATCATCACCATTCTCCCCTCTTGAAAGCTGCAAAAAGTGGTTTTAAAGGCAAAAAGAAAGATACACAAATTTTCGCAGTGTTTTCCTGGCTTTAAGCCTAGGAAACGTTACGAAACTGTGAAAAACTATGAAATTTCCAGATTTTGACCCTGTCTCAAAAAGGTAACCTCCAGTTGTAGAAATTTGGTCTTAAACATGCCTTTAACCTCTTAAAACTTAATCAAACTCAACTTAATATCCTTGAGGTGTTTCCTCTTCATTAATGATAAGTTGAGCTATGGGCTCTTCAACTACAGTCATCTTTAAGCCCTTCTTCTCCAGCTCCTCATGGATCAATTCTAACTTCTCTTGTTCCTTCAGCTTTTTGTTCCTAGATTTCAAGTGCAGGTTCATTCTTCTAATATTCTTCACCTCTCCTCTCAATGGCTGAGTCCATTTGATCAATTGATGTGTGTTATCTAAAGTCTTTGACACACTATTAACCTGCTCTTCCCAAACTTCATTCATTTTCTCAAACTGCACCTTTTGAACATTATGTTTCCTTTCTTCTTTCTTCAAGACTGCTATTTCATGATTTTGTAAATTCAACTACTCCTCAAGGACCTCGATCTCCATTTTTTCAATGATTTTCTCCTTTCCATTCTTTTCCTTGATGACTGAATCTTACTTTGCAGGTGATGATAGGTCAATGATACTTGGTGGTGGCTGGACAATTTCAATGACCTTATGAGCTTCCTTACTACTTTCCAAGGCCTTTCTGGCATGCCTTGTCATTTATTTCCTAGCCTGAAACATGAAACCTTTATCCTCACCTTCAAATTCTAACTTAGCTAATTTGGCTTTCTTGAGTTTCTTTCCTCCCTCATCTATATCTTCAGCTTCGACTATAGGGGTTTCCTCAATATCAATAGCATGCAGAATGTCTTCTAAAATTTCCTTAGCCACTGTTTGGCTTCTTGTAATCATTTTTCTGCCATGTTTACTCACATTTTGCTCTTGCTTTGTAGGTTTTCTCATAGTTTCCTTTTTTTTGCGGGTAAAATAGCAAGTGTATCAAGTTTATGTAATTTCTTTGTTTCCATGATTACTGGTTCACTTTTCTCTGCCACTGAAGGTGATGGTATACCTCTAGTTTTAGGAGTTCTTTTAGGGGTAATGTCATCCACTTAAAAACAACTGACAAATAGAAAAGAAGACCAGTCTATGCCTAGTCTTTTTAACTCCTCTAAAACCAGCAACTTGATTAAACCATGATGAAAGAGTGAGGTTTCATTTCCTTCAGATTTAGCTTGAACTTTATCTGCCATTTTTTCTAAGATTATATATAATTATAAAGGTAGATCAAGAGATTTCTTACCAAAAAAATGTAGCAAAAGCTTGAAGTGGTAAGAATAAACCATATGATACCTCCCTTCATAGGTGAAGTACTTTTGAATGATAAGCAGTAGCTTTGAGAAATTCTATTTCATGTAGCTCCTTGGAATGGAATTTGTAAGGTAAATCTCACTATGTTATGGTTTGATAAATACCTTACAATCCTACATGTTGAATTTGAAACCTTTGAACCATTTTTCTCATCCTCTTGGAATTCCTATTTCTGCTACAATAATCTTTGGTGTTATAGTGAGGTTCAACATTCCCACTTTTGCAGTTGTCCCATTGAAATTGATGACAAACTCTTTAGAAACCTGCACATGGCATCCTTGCAGACTTTGGAAAAACTGCAAACACCCTATTCTTCTGAAAAATTCTAAATCTGTTAGGTCGTAATTTATCAAGTTCATGTCTGATGGCTCATATCTGAGATAGTGGCCACCTTTGTTGGTCTTCCTCTTTGCATCCATGGAGCTTTTATGTCTTCTCTACCTCACTTGATCAGTGATACCTACAAACTTTTGAAAATACCAACCATAGATTGGGCTTAGTGAAATAGCTCTCCAAAGCTCAATAACATGCAAAGAGGGAGCGGAGAATGAAAAACGACTCAATTGGGAAATATTTTAAAGTTTTGATCTCAACTCATGGCATAATCATGAGTCATACATGCTTAAAATGGTAATAATGACTTCAACCATGACCATTGTACCTTGATTTAACCCTAACTGACTCAAATGGCATCTACCCTAACCCTTTCAATCATTGACTGACACTTAGAACCTGTTTTGAAAAGACAGATAGGAATACCTCCTTTTGTAGCGTACTTAGTGTATTTCTAGGCAGTTTCGCTGTGAAAGTATTAGCAGTTTCGTAGCAAAAAGTGCATTTTTTCTGTGTAATTCGCTACAAAAGTAGAAATCTTGGCTAAAATCACATTTTCGGAGTTGTAAGCTTGGGAAATGAAATATTTTAGGAAATAATGACTGATGTGACATGAAAAGACTTGAATGGGGGTGGGTTTGGACCTTAGGATAGGCTAATAAAAAAAATAAAAATTTTCCTTTACCAAGTATTGAAAAATGAATTCTATGACCATACCTTTGACATATGAACCTCTAAGACTATGCCAAATTATGTTTCACTTTTTCCTGAGTGATAACAGAGGTGATACAGTGAAGGACTACATTTGATAGTCTTTTCGACCAGGTACCGAGCCTAGCAAATATAGAAAGACAAATATCAAAGATGTACGTGATATGCCTTTGTGAACGCTCCTATTTACTGTCACAAAGCTAGCTGAAAGTGTGACACTTCATATCGTGAATAGATCATACATGTAGTATGCGCTTGAGTTTCTTAAGCCAACCATGTTCAACTAGGTTGAAGTTGTACTTCTTCAGAAGAAAGAATAGCTGACCAAAGTAAAAATTGGCAAGACGAATAATTTCAAATATGGTTCGATCTTGATCACTTTCGATTTGGAGCAAGTTCCATTAATGTAGCCATAGCATGTGAAATTGGGTTTAGCTGGTCCTAGAGATCCATGGATGCAGCAGTGGGTCAAGCTGATGGCTAGACATGTTGGTAAGTCATCAATCTCGTTTTCCACTGCATTCTTCACTTGGCTCCGATGACAACATATTGTCATAGAGGAGCATCCATATGCAGGGATGGATTTTCATGGAGACCCAGATTTGATTTTACCAGCTGGTTCTCAATGGGGTGCTATAGGTGAAATATTTGACCATGTTTTTGATTTTTTGGGTTTTTTACGTATTGTGTTTTTAATGTTTCCAAGACTAAACTAAAGATGTATTATGTATGTCGATGTGGGTATTGTTCAACCAGTGGGTCGTGCATAGCAGGCGAGTGAACCAATAGAGAGGGTTGTCGGGAGAGCAGTCCTTCAGGATTTGGATTTAGCCGAGACTCTTGCTGAGTTACAACAACATGTGGAGGGGTTGACTCTCGGGATACCAGATGTTCAGATCGAGGAGTTACCTATTAGGTTGGAGTGCCATACTATTAGTGTGCATAACCGATGGATGAGGCTATTGTGTATGATAGCTCAAGTAGTAACCTGTTATCATGAGCACCACTAGGTCTACTTATATTATGTTATGCCTATATACATTTTTAGGTAGTATGACCAACATGTCTTGGACACAATTTTTTGTAAAAAACTCGATTATATATCTATTTACTTTCAGTTTTTTTATATGATTATGTGCAATCCTATTCAATTGTGTGATGTGAATTGAAAATATATGTTTACATATGTTTCAAATGTCTATTTAACACATAATTCATTAAAGAATTAGTTAAAGTGTTAAATTTTCTAGAAATGTGTTGATATTAGATGTAATCAAAATGTCTTTCCAAAATACGAACTCTAAGGAACATGCAATGAATAGCTGGATTTCAGACATTATAAACACTATTAAGTTGTAGTATGACAAGTTGTCAGTCTAGCCAGATGATGATACGATGAATACCAATTGAAATGGCATTAGAGAGGATTTTTATCAATGCGTTATACTCAATGATATTGTTGGTGGATCGACCGATACAAATCCCTTGGAAACTCACTAACCCGCCACTTGGAGTGAAGATGGCCCATGCTGCAGAGGATAGATTTTGCATACTATGACTAGCTCCATTGGCATAACCAAAAAATGGTTCTAAAGATTCTGACATTTGAAAAAAAATGCAAAGCGGATTACTAACCACATGAAAAAAAACTCTGAAAGACACACTGTGACACACACGCAATCAAAGTATATATATAGTATCATACAGTGTTTACTATGCAGAATTAAGCATCGTAATGTTTAAGATATAACCAATTCTGAGGTTGCAACAATGGAATCCCATCATAATATACCAACTCATAGGCACCCTTAGCCAGAATACGCTTGATAATGTAGGGGCCATGCCATAATGTTTCGAATTTTCCTGTTCCTATTTTATCAGCTTCCCAATCACAAAGCAAGACCAGGTATCCTTCCAAGAAGGTATGAGGCTTGACATTGTGGTCATATTGCGCCTTGATTCGTCCCTTATGTGCTTCGTTGGCCAATGCGTCTTCACAACGCATTCCATCTAGATGGATGAGATCTAAAATAGATTCATCTTCATTAGAAGTGTCAGGTAGCAGGTCAATTGCAAGTTTCAATAATGGAATTTGACATTGGATCGGTAAGATAACTTCCAGACTGTAAACCAGCTGAAAGGGAGTAAATCTATTTTCATTTCTCACCAAGGTTCGATATGCCCACAAATCAGAGTACATGATTAAATTTCAGTTTTGTTTATGAACCCCAATCATTTTTTGAACCATACGCTTAAGAATTTTGTTGATAGCTTCAACTTGTCCATTAGCTTGTGGATAATAAGGGGTATAACTATCATGTGACAGTCCTAACTTGGCAGTCAACTCAGTCATCATGTGATTGCGAAAATGTTTTCCATGATCTGTGACTATGGATTGCGACACACCAAAGTGTGTAACCACATGGTTAAAGAAAAATAATTTAGTTATCTTTCCTGTGTTGTTAAATGTAGGCATCGGCTCGTCCCACTTGGTAAAATAGTCGACGATGACAATAATATACCATGCCCCCCATCCAAGCGGGCGTTACATGTCATGAAGTCAATGCCCCATTTGAAAAATGGTCCAACAAGGATGACGGGATGCATTGGTGTTGTTAGCATGTTGGTTTTACGATCAAATATCTGGCAAGCATGACAACTTCTAACTACGAGAGTGTAGTCACAAAATATGGTAGGCCAGAAGTAACCAGTGTGGAGAATCTTCTACGCGGTAGCAAAAATAGACAAATTTCCACCACAGGCACCATTGTGGTAATCATTTAAAACTTTATCAGCCTCCTCATGAGTGAGGCACCTACGTAGAATAATATCGACACCATGAAAATAAAGTGTATCATTGACAATCAAATAATATTTGGCTTGGTATTGAATGCATCATGGTTGCGAGTGAGAGTTATTGGGCCAGAAAGTTTGGATCTGGAGATAGATGAAGAAATTTCCATACCATGGGCCAGATGACGCTATCATAAACAAAGACTCATCCAGAATTGATGGTTTTGTAGTAGATTCGGTGCTACTTAAGGGAAGGTCACAGATAAGCTCAGCGAATACCAAAGACTTCTTTGACTTGGGTTTGAAGAATTCCAAATCAAATTCCTACAAAACGACGATCCATTTTGAATATTCCCCCCCCCCAAAAAAATTTACGTGACAGAATGTATGTCATATGGTTTCAATACAAAATGACAATGGTCTTTTGGAGCAGGATATAATGGAAAAATATTTTTACAGCTTGAACGGATGCCAATGCGATATTTTCAACATAAGTGTACTTAAATTCCATATCATTGAGATTGTGACTCAGATAATAGATCATATTTTCAATCTCATCTTCTTCTTGGACTAAAACCATGGCGGTGGTTGTATCTGCAGCGACGAGATACGTGAAATAATTACTCTGATAATTTGGGGGATATATTATTGATTCTTGGATTAGGGTATCTTTAAGAACACCAAAGGAATCTTGAGCAACCTCATCCCAATGGAAGGGAGTCCCCTTTTTCAAGAGTCAAGTAAATCCTTTAGGAATTTCAGCGTAGTTTGGAATGAACCTCCTTATAAAGTTAGTCTTTCCATGGGGTCTCTATAACTGAAGTAGATTAGAAGGAGTAGGAAAATCAAGAATGGACTAGACATTCAATGGATCAAGTCGAATACCATCTTTTGACATGACGAATACAAGAAAACAACCAGAGCCGACACCAAACACACATTTGTGCAGATTGAGGTACATTTTGTAGTGACGACGTCGTAAAAAGATCGTTCTCAAATGTAGCAGGTGGTCAACCCATATCTGTGAATGTGCAGGTAGTTCATCTAGATATGGTTGAAAAATGTGTTTGATTCCATGGAAAGCAAAATTCATTTACCTCTGGAATGTTTCCCCAGCATTATTTACACTAGAAGGGAGCTTTTGATAAGCGAATGTGCCCAAGGGACAAATAAATGTCATTTTATATTGGTCCTCTAGGCGAATACTAATCTGATTGTAACTGTAAAATCCATCCATGAAGGAAAATATTTCACATCCGGCACATTAGTCAATGATTTGGTCAATAAAGGCAATGGGATAGTTATATTTTGGACAAACATGATTGACATCCCAATAATCTGTGCACACTCTAATTTTTCCCTATTTCTTCATGACAGGAACAATGTTAGAAACCCAATCAGTAAGTGGAACAGGGCAAATGAATCTAGCACGTAAAAAAAAATCAACCTCTACTTTAATGGCAACAACTTTCTTAGGATGAACAGGACAGAGGAGTTGTCATACCAGCTTGACATCAGGGTACATGTTAATCTCGTGCTCAACAATGTTGGAATCGATGTCTGACATTTCCTCATATGACCAAGCGAATACATCTCAGAATTCATAGAAAGGAGAGCGATAAGTTTCAAGTTCAGATGGAGAACAAGATGCACCGACACGAATGTTTTCTACAATGTCAGGTTTGGTCAAAATATCGATAGAAATTGTTTCTTCGATATTTGATGGGTTTCGCTCAGAATCGATGGTGTGGATAGGAATGGAATTCGTCAAGAAATCAATGACTATAGGGTGATATAGTTCAACTGGACTATCCTCATTGTAATCTGTAAGATGGGATCGTTGATGTGAATCTACCCATGGTCCTTCTTCTCGCATCATGGATTCCATAATGTTCTCATTAGCTGAGAATACACGTAAAAAAGGATCAAAAGAAGTACCAAAATCCAATGAATGATCAACCCAAACAGTTGGCGATAAAGGATTTGGATTGGCTGAATAAGCCAAAAATATTTATTTCTATGCGAGCTTGATTGGACTTAGCAGCATGATTTCACCCAACCTATCTATTTCAGAATCATTGGAAATCTTCCTTAAGTGGGATGAAGTGGAAGATATCATATTGCAGGTCTCTTTTTTTACGATTTTTTCCGATGTCGCAGGCAACGGTAACGAAAAGGTGCCCATTATGGAATAATCCTTAAAGAGTCCTACACCAATGTTCTTAAGATATGGTGGGGGTTCATGAACAAACGGAACACTTCTGGTTACCTGGGAACTAGAGGCAAAGAAGGAGAGTTGACCAATGACTATGATGACTCCCTTATGGGGGAAGATGACTATACAAAAGTAAGTAGATACAACCGCAACCATAGTGTAAACTTGTGGTCTTCCAAGTAATATATTGTATTCAAGGGGTCCATCAACGACATCAACTTCAATAGTAATTATTTTTCTCCCTATTTCGACTTAAAGGTTACTAAGAATTCCACAAGGCTTATATGTACGACCGTCAAAAGCTTTCAACGTCGTAGGTGATTGTGACAAAGTCAACAAGACAAGTCACTTCCAGCAACTCATAGACATGATACAAGTAGATGCACCTTCATCAATAATAGTCCGATGAATGAGGCAATTTAAGACATGTACTTGAATCAAAAATATTAATTGTGCTGGTAATTATGGCACATAGCCCGCGTGGTTAAAGACTACAAGATTATAATCCATCGGATCGATTCCACCAATTGCCGACAACAAAGCCTGCTTCTATGAGGGACAATTCTGAAGAACCTTAAGCATTGACTTAGAAAAAGTGGCTGAGCCAGATCTTCAACTACGTTATAATTTTTAGTTGCACGATCTTGAGGGTTCAAAGTTGATTTATGAACAAATCCCTTTAGCAGATTTATTGTTAACTCAGGAATAATAGGTGGCGGAACTTAATCAGACAAAGTTGAATTCGAAGTAGTAGGTTGATCTGTAGCCTGACCATTCGATGAAAAAAGAGGATTAGTGTAATATTTAATTCAAGTAGACACCAAAACATCAGTTTTGGTCTTAGTGGCGGATAACATAAGAAATTTTGAACTGGAAGTGGGATCTGTAGCAACCATATGTGTTTTCGGGTTCGGAAAAGGATTTTTCAACACTGTTGATGCGGAAAAAGTCTTAAGAAGCTTCAAGACTTCTGAACAGTGAGGGAAATCTTGCGTAAAATGCTCCTCATTACATATCAAATAAGGTTAAGGAGGTTTTCGAGAAGAATTGGATGAATAATATGATTTTTCCTTCGAGGGTGAATTTTGTTTCTTCTTTTCTTTCCCCTTCTTACTTCCAAGTTGCTTGTCACTTTTTCCTTTATCAGTTAACATGGCATATATTTCAAAATAAGACACAAGATCAGATGCAATAAAGGTTTTATTTGAAATAGCAAATGTGCAACCAGATGGTTGACTTGCTGGTGGATTGCTAGCAGAACCAATCAGACCATTGCTGGCATGAATGTCCTTACCAAATGGAGAAGGAGGAACAGTAAAATTTGGTCGTGGTGCATTTAGAATATTTTCATAGAGCGTGCCAGACTGAGTGTAAATCAAATCCAGGTACTGGGCATGAGAAATTACTTTCTCTTCAGTGACAACACCGCCTTTGGCCATGTTCTCGGTGATATATGGAAACAAGAAATTTATAAACCACTCAGCTAAAATTTGATAAGGAACAGATTTTTTAACCATTCGATGAAAATGATGCCACTCATGTATATGATATGATATATGAATAGCAATGGTCTATTTAAATTTGGTCAAAATTTACATTGCAGTTTCATATCTGATGGGTAACTTGAATGGGTTAAAAAATTAGTGGCTAAAGTTGTAATGTTATCAAAAGAAGATCGTGGCAATTCAATATACCACTTCGCAACCGGACTAGTGAGCATTCGTTGGAAAAAACAAAGTCTAACAGAATCATCATTCAAGGAGTTTGATGAACACCATAAATGATATTTCAAAATGTGCATAGACGGATCTTCTCCTTAATTTCCATTGAATTTTGGAATATCAGAGGGCAATTTATGAGGAATCACCTGCCACCAAGGTAAACAATGAATGGGATCATTAGTGAGGTGTTTTAAATTAGGTAACTCTAATGTTGCAACAAACGAAAACTATCGATTTAGATCAGGTTGAGCGTAACTATGGTAAGATGGAATTTCCTAGGCAATAGGTCATTGTGCACCAACTTAAAGATTTTGTTGCTGGTAACCTAGATAGGGGTAAGTTTGTTGACCAAACCCTTGATAGGCTTGTTGACCAGGACCTGGATAAGCTTGAAACTGTTGGAATGGTTGATGTGGCTACCACGAGATTTGATAAAACTGTTGTTGCCCACCAAGATAATTTGGACTAGGTTGTGAATAGACAAGACCAGTAGAAGCCTGTGAAAAGGGTAAACTAGCATGTGGTTGCGAAATTTCTGATATAAACGATTGTTGTATATTGGTGTAATATTCCTAAATTAATTGGAATACTAAATTTTGTTTTTGCTTCTTAGTTATAAGAATAAGAGGATATGGAGACCCATAAATCTCCTTAGTAGGAATAAAAACACTCCTAATATGAATGGAGGTCATCTAAATAGCTGGATTGAAGACCCTTATGTGTGAAAAGGGGATGGAGCATGTAGACTGGGTCAACTTTGACCAAACCAAAGAGTGTTGGTATGGAAGGAGTGGCATTCATTGAGGGATAGTGTAGTTTTGGAGGAAGACTCCATGCATGGAAGTAGTGCCTTTAATGAGTGGGACCCGAGGTAAGGAAGCTCACCAAGAATATAAGGAAGGGGATGATAGCCATTGTGGGTGTGATTGGATTATTATTATTTTTATGGTTTGTTAAGACTTGTGGCTCTCTTTAGCTATTTAGCTAAGATTGTACTATTGTTTAGCACAAGGGTGTTCCCAAGTGAGAATCCCACCTTCATCTTCAGGGGACTTTGAGTGCTCACTCAGGAGAATTATTTGGGCTACATTTCCACATTCTGGCATAAGGCCAAGCTTCATCTTTCTTCAACAATGCAGTTTCTATTTACAGTTTTGTTGTGTTGCAGGTTGCAATAGTGGAGGATCGTATTGGGTGTTTTCTAAGCTATTTTTTAGTGGAGGAAGGTTTCCCTCCATTGGGAAGATAGTAAAGAAGCCTATTGAGCTTTATTGATACATTTCGCATCAGGCCAACGTGTTTTTATCCCCTCCAGCATAGTTTTAGTCTGGATCTATGTTATTTTAGGGAGGAGTTGTAGGGGTGGTTGCAATATATGATTTGGGAGGTGATTTCTTCAGTGGAGGGGACATCCTTTCATCTAGAGGATCCATTGGAGAAGAGCTACAGAATTATACATTAGCTTCAGCTATATCTTCTCATTTATTTTGTTGCAACAAACCTTCAACCCTAGGGCTACAGCCTACATTTGTATTTTGCATATTTTCTAGAAACCCTCTTGGGCTGTCATGGAAAGGTGATATAGAGCCTAGATATATATGTGTAGCATCTATTGAGGCATATATCATTATTTTTACATCATTTTATGATCTCCAGCTATATTTATGCACCTTATGACTGCATTGTAGCAGCTCTCTGGCATTTTGTATTGTAGCAACATCTCACTTTTGGGAGTAATTGTTTATGGGAGGCTTGTTTTCTCTTATCATATGGCTAATGCCTCACTATTTGTATGGATTTGCTCTTGATATTCATAATATAATGGCTCCCTATTAGTCTCATGTATTTTTACATTGATTTACACTACTATTTCCATTATTGTGTTCATATATTGTTTCTCTTCCCCATTTGGGAGTATTACAGTGGTATCAGAGCATAATCTTGGCTCAGCCTGTGGATCTCGGCCATTATGTTATCAGGAGAGTAAGAAGAAGAAAAAGAGATCTAAAAAGATGGAAGGAATGAGATGTGTCTCATATCTTTTCAAATCTATGAAGGACCTTTCCATGTAGGTCAAGAAAATGAGAATGGAGTGATGCAATGAGACCTCTAGAAGGTTTCAAGATGAGGAAGGTTCATGCACTTCCTATCAGCAACCAAAGAAACAGGTATCGCATAGAGCTCCAAAGCAATACACTATGTCTACTTTCTTTGAAGAGGAAGGTGAAAGACATGGATATGGAGGGAAATTAGATCATAAGATTCTAAGTGAGTATCTTGCATAATATAAGTCTCAATCAAGAGCTTTCAATGAGAATCTGACTCTCCAACAGTTTATTCATAGTAAAGAAGAAATGAGACCTTGCAGAAATAGAAGGAGAAAACACAATAGATTCCTTTTTTGTACTTTTTATGAGTCATCTACATGCACAACAAGGGCTTGGAGGAGAAAGTTAGATGCACTCTTCCTGCTACATCCTATAGTAGAAAGAGAAGCAGTTGAGATTGCAGCGCTACACCTTGAGGGTGAATCAAACAATTGGTGGTTCAGCCATTTGAGTCATGCCAGAGTGATCACTTATGCAGATTCTACTCAAAGGTTGATCAAGAATTTTGACAAGAAGAAACCAGAAGAAAAGAAACTTCCACCACCACTTGCTACAGAGATACT
The DNA here is from genome assembly GCA_034641835.2 of Pinus albicaulis. Taxonomy (NCBI): domain Eukaryota; kingdom Viridiplantae; phylum Streptophyta; class Pinopsida; order Pinales; family Pinaceae; genus Pinus; species Pinus albicaulis. Next base: position 1,690,807,431 of record CM076575.1, on the reverse strand, counting down.
TACATCAAGAGAAGGAACACTTTCACCTTTGCAAAGTGGTCTTGATCTCTTGACATTTAGAGTCCCATGCATTATTTAAGAGATGCATGAGGAGGAGGAGACTTATACCAGCGTTGGTGCAGCAATGGAGGAGCAGCCATCATCACTAGTAGTTGGGGAAGTCATCACACCGGTGGGAGGAACACTTGTAGCAGTACAATATGTTCCCAAGATAAACCAAGGTATGCAAATATTTCCACTTTCTATTATTTCAGCACATCATATGGAAGGTTGTGGTGACATGCCATTGCATGACCTAGGATCAAAACACACTGTTGATTTGGAGCAGTAGAATATCACTACACAGAGGAACCTTGAGAGGATCAAGGAGGAGATGTACATTGATCCTGGTATTTCACTGTTGAGCTGCACACAACTCTTGGGGTTGGAGTGTAGATTTGTGGAGGATAGGATGAGTATTGTCTTAAACAATCCAATGCAAAACTATATGTTCAGCATTGAGCATGATTATGAGACAGTAGATGCACCATCATGGAGATCAGCAGCATTGTCATTGAGTAGCAGTGATGATTTGGGGGCCCAACCATTATTGTAACATTCCAATGACCATTCTACATGTGTAGCAGGGGATAGGCAGATGGTTGATGAGATACATCTTATCTTCCATTACTATGATGGATCTTTCTTGATGAGCACTTCACAGCTCAATGAGAAGACTTTGCCTTTAGTATACTTGGATCCTCATTGGTTCAACATGGTCATTGATGAGTGGTCTTCATATGGAGAAATCCAGGAGGCTGTACTTCAACATCCCATGAAGAGTAGAGATAGTAATTTGGTTTGGGAGGATGGCATTCCCCATTGGAGGAATACCAATTTGGAGCATGACAATAGACACTCACCATTGGTTGGATGGGTGATGTTGATGAGAAAGAGGCTGGTGAGCCACTTGCAGATCTATGACACAAGGCAGTAAGAGGCAAAGCTATGCTGGCTACTCTTGAAAGAGTTTGGTCAACATGTGACATATACTATTCCAAAGGGTATGTTATTGGTTGGGACTTGGCATGACATTTGCATCATGTGGCAGCAAGGAGTTTGGTTGCATTGGGGTGATGTGACACTTTTCATGTCAATCATCATGTCTTCACTCCATGGCCTATATGATGTATATGAGAGGAGGTAGCAAGAGCTATTGTTGCTCTGGTTACTCTTGGGAGAGTATGGGCTGATTTTCTCCCATACCTTGCACTATGATTCAGAAGTGGTGGATGGAGACATCTACTACTATGATATGATCTTCTTGACTTGGACCTCCAAGAACAAGAAGGAGGATTGGCATATAGCACATGGGAATTTTCTCTCTTGTCACACTGATTTCATGAAAAAATACCATACTGTCATGGAGAAATTCACTTGGGAAGGCATCAAAGAGGAGATGTACCATCACATGAGGATGTGCATGGGTTGTTTGGAGGAGGGACATAACTCTTTGATAGAGTTAACATAGCCACTTCCTTACTCATTAGGGATGAGAGGAGGTTCATTTATGAGCCACTTCAGCAACTTTTTCAAGGCACATGGTAAGGATTGTGTTTATGTGCATCATAATTCCCTTACTATGTGCTTATATTTATTTGGCATCCATGTATAGGTTATTGCTCCGAGATGGGGTATTCTTCCTTTTATACCTCATGATCCATTTGGGGACATAAGAAGTGATGGTTATGGCCACTCCCTAGGAGATGTTGGGGAGATGATATCTTTTTCAAAGTGTTCTCAATGTGCACCTCACATCATACACCTTCTCCAGGCATGTGAGAGAATTGGGGCAGCAAGCAAGTGGTTGGGAAACCACTCCTCATATCCTACTATGAGGTAGTTAGGGGTAAAACTGCACTGGTTTCACTTGAGGGATCATTATCCTTCTCTAGTTTTATATATGGTAGCCAATATGACTCTAATTATGATGCCATATGTTGATGATGTCCTTATCATTGTTGTGGGCATGGTTGGAGACACGACACATGGAGTGGATTTTCTTATTAGAGATGATATTCTCCATATTTCTTATGCTTTATACTTCAGGGATAACATTGGACCATCCATGATTGCTACATTGGACCTCTTGTTTCCTTATGCGATGAGCCATTTGGGTAACTTGAGCACTTGGAAGGTGCCTCTCATGAGCAGTTGGGAGGAGTTTTGCTACGGATTACCATTCTGGAGGGTGATTCATTTTGTATGGATGATGGAGCTCCACATGGGAAGGAAGTTTCCCTACATTTTTAGTTTTCTTCTTGTAGTTTCTTGGGGACAAGCAACATTTGGGAGGGGAGGATTGTAATATTCCTAAATTAATTGGAATATTAAATTTTGTTTTTTCTTCTTAGTTAGAATAATAAGAGGGTATGGAGACCCATAAATCTCCTTAGTAGGAATAAAAACACTCCTAATATGAATGGAGTTCATCTAAATAGCTATATTGAATACCCTTATGTGTGAAAAGGGGATGCATCATGTAGACTGGGTCAACTTTGACCAAATCAAACAGCACTGGTATGGAAGGAGTGGCATTCATTGAGGGACAACACAGTTTTAGAGTGGGACTCTATGCATGGAAGTAGTGGATTTAATGAGTGGGGCCCAAGGTGAGGAAGCTCACCAAGAATATAAGGAAGGGGAAGGTAGCCATTGTGGGTATGATTGGATTATTATTTTGTTTATGGTATATTAATACTTGTGGCTCTCTTCATATGTTTAGCTAATATTGTAGTGTTGTTTAGCACAAGGGTGTTCCTGAGTGAGAATCCCACCTTCATCCTCAGGGGATTTCGAGTGCCCACTCAGGAGAAGTATTTGTTCTACATTTCCACATTCTGGCATAAGGCCAAGCTTCAGCTTTCTTCAACAATGCAGTTTCTACTCAGGGTTGTGTTGTGTTGCAGGTTGCAATAGTGGAGTATTATATTGGGTGTTTTCTAAGCTATTTTTCAATGGAGGAAGGTTTCCTTCCATTGGGAGGCCAGTAAAGAAGCCCCTTGAGCCTTATTTATGCATTTTTCATCAGGCCAAGGTGTTTTTATCCCCTATAGTGCAGTTTCAATCTGGATCTACGTTATTTTATGGAGGAGTTGCAGGGGTGGTTGCTGTATATGATTTGGTAGGTGATTTCTTCAGTGGAGGGGACATCCTTTCATCCGGAGAAACCATTGGAGAAGAGCTACACAATTCTACATCAACTTCAGCCATATCTTCTCATTTATTTTTTTGCAGCAAACCTTCAGCCATAGGGCTGCAACTTACATTTTTAATTTGTATATTTTCCGGAAACCCTCTTGGGTTGTCATGGAAAGGTGATATAGAGCCTAGATCTGTATGTGTAGCATCTATTGAGGCATATATCATTATTTTTACATCATTTTATGATCTCCGGCTATAGTTATGCACCTTATGACTACGTTGTAGTATCTTTGGCATTTTGTATTGTAGCAGCATCTCACTTTTGGGAGTGATTTTTTATGGGATTTTCTCTTATCATATGATTGATGCCTCACTATTTGTATGTATTTTCTGCTAATATTCATAATATAATGGCTCCCTATTAGTCTCATATATTTGTACATTGATTTACACTACTATTTCCATTATTGTGTTCATATATTTCTACTCTTCCCCATTTGGGAATATTACAACTGGACTGGGAAGACGGAGTCTGTAGACCCAAAACTTGAGGGTTAAGGACTGAAGGACCCGCCTATGCAGACTAAGCAACAACCAAGAAATTAATAACAGACGTAGTAGGTGTTAGTGTCAATCTAGTCATACTGCCATCAGTGATCAAAATTGCTCTTTTGCATTTGCATATTAGGAGTCCCATAGCAATAAATTTCACCATTCTGCTAGGTCATGGATACATTGATGGTAGTGATTTTTTTTTATCAGTTTTCCCTCATGTGAAACTTGTTGATTCTCCTCTCTATGGTCTTTAGTCATGAGTCACTTTCAATCTCTAAATCACGTCAATAGGTCATAGGATGGGTCTCATTAGATTATAGGATCTCATCATGGTCAAATTAATAAGTCAAGTGCCAATAAATGTCAGCAAGGTCATGAGGAGGTCAATAAAACTCATAGTCATAGCACCTGGAAGAGCAAAGATATATTTTATTCAGTTTAATGTAATTTTCACCTCAAAACCATGTTTTAAGGTGAAAACATGATACTTTTCCTTTATTGTCATTTATTATGTAATTTTATGTCAGCATATGTAATAAGTCACAATTTAGAAGCTGTTATCTCCACAAAGTCATCACCCTACCTTTAGAGACGTTTTCCATAGCATGTTTAGCGTCAAATAATGTTCTAAGTAGGTTCAGTAGAAAGAGCCTAGAAAGAGCTTTCCAACGGTATATTACACTCTCGAAACTGACTTCTGGATTGAAATTTATGCCTAAGTGAAGTAAAAAGTCGCCTATACCCTTAAACAAACCCTTTTTCCACCTTTCCCAAAACCTTATTTTAGCTTTATATTTTCTTTAATAAATCCCTTTTTCCTCCCTCCAATTACATAATCGCATTATTAAAAATATTTTAAAACATGCGATCAACCCACTTACCCTTTCATGACCCCTTAAACTTTATAACAAAGTTTAAGTTTTATATTATAAAACCCCGCCAACCCAAGTCCCTTCTCCTTCCATCGCATCACAAATATTAAAACGTGCGCCCCGATTGGCCCATACCAAAAACTCCGATGTGATTGTTTCAAATCCCTTCCAATGGAACTCCCCCGATGTACATCTTGACCGTCGATCTTATCACCCTATCGGATGGCCCAGACTCGATTGACGCTTCCAAATCCCCTCTCCCGATTGATATCCTCCGATTATACCACCATCGTCGATCTGCCTAATGATCCAACGGCTCACAGTCCATCACCCAATCAGCATCGGCATTTTCACATATGTTATACTCCGCTCCCTCTATGATTTTGATCCCGATTGACCCCGGGCCCACCACATAATACTTCCGCCCAATTATATATACAAAGGGTCTTTTCCTTTGTAAGTTCTAAATTTTGTTTTAAATTATTTTACAAAGTCTTTCCCCTCTGCTTATTTCTCATCGCATCGGAGGTATTTAATTATATAATGTGCCCACCCCATTCTTCCGATCTCGATTGTGATGACACCATCGCGATGTCTATTTGAAAATGTTTTGTTATACATTATCTTCCCTCTGCCTATTCATTCCAATTCCGATTGTGTATGCAGACCCCACCCCACCTCCTTTACCTTTGTTCCTTCAGTTTAAAAAATTAGATTTCCCTTCACTCAAGGTGTAATTTCATTTCAAAAAGCATTTTATTAAAAGTCAGAGAATAATAGAATGGAAAGCAATAGTCAAAGGCTGAGAAGCTTCTTTAAACAAAGATTTCTACAATAGCATGAAAATAGGGATTTGCTCCTCAAATTCCCTATTTTTCATTCTACAGCGTAACTGTGGATCTGCCCAAGTAGTCAAATGTAATGTTTCTCCTTCTTTAGGGCAGATTGTTGGTTCTCTTTTCTATCTTCAGATTTCAGTTCTGGGTTGTTATACAGCTCCCTCATTTTGTGGATCTATGTTCCCTCATTTCAGCCTATTTAATGTAATTCTAAATCATTTGTAAAGCAGTCCATAACTCAAAAGTAGGGGAATAGTGTGGAAAAATGCTCTGCGCTCCATTGTATAGTTTGACATGGAATTAATAAGAGATGCAACTCTGATATGTGGGATCCATGTGGTATGAAATTTATCATTTGTTTTCTCCTTTGTTTCATATGTAAATTTGTTATGTTTCACCTTTCATCCATAAACATTTCCTGTTGAATTCTTTCAAGATAGAAAGGTAGGATCCATTTTTATGCCCTGCCTTGGGAAATCATTCATACTCTGTGTTTTTCTTATGTTTGAAAAGGATCCATTTCTCATGCCCTTTTCGGATCCTCACCAGTCTTTCCATTCCATCATTCTTTAAATTAAATTGCTAAAATTTCTTGCCTACCTTGCCCCATGAAATACCTTGTATCCTGATTTAATTCCCCAGTTTCAAACTGTTCCATTTTATCCCATACATCCCTGAGAAATTTATTCATTTATTTAAAACTTTTTCCTATTTATATACCTAGCCTAACATCAGTCCATTATTGTGTTTTGTTGAAAATCGTTTCACGGAGAGAGCCCTCTCCTGATCTTGTAGGGCTAGCTACAAGGCTGAGCGTGGTTTAAATGTTACCTTGTTTTGCCCTTTTTTAGCCTGGGGTCCAGATCAGGTGCTAACATTTCTAGCGACTCCACTGGGGAATGTTTTTAGCATAAAAGATTCATCACCCCAGTAATATCTTCCCTGGTAAAGAATGACGAAATATTATATCTGAATGTTGATGGTGAACAACAATCAAATGCATATGAAGGCTGAAATTGTTCACCTAGCGACTTCATTCACTGAAAAATCCAGAAATCGATGCTTCATGGTGACTCCACTACAGGAAGATCAGTAGCTTTAAGATTTTCAAGATGGCAAGTGTTGCAAGAAGGTACGCTCCCATGAGCCGAGATCACATTCCAAGTTTCCCAAATAAAATGCCTAAGGAAGATTGGCAAAGGAATTTGCCTATGTTCAAAAATGTGGAAGGTAATGACGCTGCTCTTCATTTGGTGAGATTTCACATACATTTGCGTAGATGAAAGATTGATTTTCCTGAAGCTTGCTTGATGAAGATGTTCATGGCTACTTTGGAAGATGAAGCTCGGTCTTGGTATGAAAGTTTGCCACCTACTTGTATTTATTGTTTGAAAGATTTTCATACAATATTCTTTGAAAGGTATAAAGAATCTTTTCCATCCTTAATATTAGTGAAGAATTTTTGGAAACACGTTAACAGTTTCATTGAAGAACTTGAGAATTTTTATGGAGATGACGAATTCATGGACGAAGAAATTATGGAAGCACTGTATGAAAATTCATTTCAGCAGCATACAGAAATCTTAGAAGATACTTATCAAGATCAGCAGGCTGAAGATCTTTATACAGCCGAACATGATGGAAGACAAGGTTTTATTCTAGATATGATTGAAACAAAGGACGAGATGTAGGAAAATGATTTTCCAATCTCACATAGTGATAAATTTAAGCCGGATCTAGAGTTAAAATGTGATGAGGAAGAACATGTTGTTCCAGATCCCATAAAGGAGATTTATATTGTTGAGGTCACCTCAAATGAAGAAAACAAAGTTATAGACCTAAGTGTTCTCATCTCATCCAAAAAAAGTATCCACAAGGAGGTAATCCATTCCCTCTATGAAAAACAAGATGAAATCTTTTTTCAGGTAAGTGAAAGAGTTTCTTTGGATGAACCTTTGGTAGAAGATAGAAATGTCGGTTTTGGATTTCAAGAATCATCTAAAGTTTATTTTCTTATGATTGATGAATGCAATAAGAAACATGATAATCTGGTTGTTATATCATATGAAGATGATCGAAAATATATTCAGACCACAAAAGATCAGAGTATTCAGGACCGCCATTCAGACTCTTCTTCCTATCATTCATGTTTTGAAATGTTTTTTCAAGAGGAAATTTGCTCACCTACTTGTTCAGAATTTTTAGAAGACCAGGAGCACACTCTTACTGAGGTACATTGTGAAGAAAGAGCATAATCAAGAGAAAGGGACACCTTGTTTCTTTAGTAGGAGGTAAATCTTCATTTTTTTTAGGACCCAATGGAAAATTTATTGCAGTCAGTAGTGAAGGTAATTATTGCAGTATTCAGTGATGAAGGAGATCATGGTCAACTATGATTTTGGATGCCCAGTTGCGAGTATCTATTATTTTCCAAAGCATCTGATCAGGAGAATCAAGAAAGGAGGCATTTTCTTGATTGGTTCCATTGGAATTTTAATCTAGCCTGATGGTATATTGTCTTAAACACAGGTGGTCATGTACTGCCATCAAGCTTTAAATTTTAAGTTTGGTCTTAGTCACTTTTGAGTTAGTTTGTTGAGTCAAGTTTCTTTCAGTATTTAGTTGGTTTCAACTATCGACTCCATGCCCAATGGATAAGGCTACTTGGTCTACGGTGTTCTTGGCACCTCCAAGGAGCTACCATCCCCATTGGAGCCAATGTTAGTGTTAGTCTAGTCATACTACCATTAGTGATCAAAATTTCTCTTTTGCATTTGCATATTAGGAGTCCCATAGCAATAAATTTCACCATTCCGCTAGGTCATGGATCCATTGATGGGAGTGATTTTTTTTATCAATTTTCCCTCATATGAAACTTGTTGATTCTCCTCTCTATGGTCTTTATTCATGAGTCATGTTCTCTCTCAAAATCATGTCAATAGGTCATAAGATAGGTCTCATTAGATTATAGGATCTCATCATGGTCAAATTAATAAGTCAAGTGCCAATAAATGTCAGCAAGGTCATGAGGAGGTCAATAAAGCTCAAAGTCACAGCACCTGGAAGATCAAAGATATATTTTATTCAGTTTGATGTAATTTTCACCTCAAAACCATTTTTTGAGGTGAAAACATGATACTTTGCCTTTATTGTTATTTATTATGTAATTTTATGTCAGCATATGTAATAAGTCACAATTTAGAAGCTATTATCTCCACAAAGTCATCACCCTGTCTTCAGAGAAGTTTTCCATAGCATGTTCAGCGTCAAATCATGTTCTAAGTAGGTTCAACAGAAAGAGCTTTCCAACGGTATATTACGCTATCAAAACTAACTTCTGGATTGAAATTTATGCCTAAGTGAACTAAAAAGTCCCCTATACCCTTAAACAAACCCTTTTTCCACCTTTCCCTAAACTTTATTTTAGTTTTTTATTTTCTTAATAAATCCCTTTTTCCTCCCTCCGATTACATAATCGCATTATTAAAAATATTTTAAAACATATGCGATTAAACCACTTCCCCTTTCATGACCCCTTAAACTTTATAACAAAGTTTAAGTTTTATATTATAAAACCCTGCCAACCCAAGTCCCTTCCCCTTCCATCGCATCGCAAATATTAAAACGTACGCCCCGATTGGCCCATACCAAAAACTCCGATGCGATTGTTTCAAATCCCTTCCGATGGAACACTCCCGATGTACATCTTGACCATCGATCTTATCACCCGATCGAATGGCCCAGACTCGATCGGTGCTTCCAAATCCCCCCTCCCGATTGATATCCTTCGATTATACCACCACCGTCGATCTGCCTAATGATCCAACGGCTCACATTCCATCGCCCAATCGGCATCAGAATTTTCACATATTTTATACTCCACTCCCTCTCCGATTTCGATCCCAATTAACCCTGAGCCCACCACATAATACTTCTGCCCAATTATATATACAAAGGGTCTTTTCCTTTGTAAGTTCTAAATTTTGTTTTAAATTATTTTACAAAGGCTTTCCCCTCCGCTTATTTCTTATCATATTGGAGGTATTTAATTATATAAGGCGCCCACCCCATTCTTCCGATCCCGATTGCAATGACAACATCGCGATGTCTATTTGCAAATGTTTTGTTATATATTATCTCCCCTCTGCCTATTCATTCTGATTCTGATTGCATATGCGGACCCCACCCCACCTCCTTTACCTTTGTTCCTTCCGTTTAAAAAATCAGTTTTCCCTTCACTCAAGGGGTAATTTCATTTCAAAAAGCATTTTATTAAAAGTTAGAGAATAACATAATGGAAAGCAACAGTCAAAGGCTGAGAAGCTTATTTAAACATAGATTTCTACAACAACATGAAAATAGGGATTTACTCCTCAAATTCCCTATTTTTCATTCAAGAGTGTAACTATGGATCTGCCCAAGTAGTTAAATGTAATGTTGTTCCTTCTTTAGGGTAGATTGTTGGTTCTCTTTTCTATCTTCAGATTTCAGTTCTGAGTTGTTATACAGCTCCCTCTTTTTGTGGATCTATGTTCCCTCATTTCAGCCTATTTAATGTAATTCTAAATCATTTATAAAGCAGTCTGTAACTCAGAAGTAGGGGAATAGTGTCGAAAAACGCTTTGCGCTCCATTGTACAGTTTGACAGGGAATTAATAAGATATGCAGCTCTGATTTGTGGGATCCATGTGGTATGAGTTTTAGCAGTTGTTTCTCTCTTTGTGTTCATATGTAAAATTTTTATGTGTTCCATTTCATTCATAAACATTTCCAGTTGAATGCTTTCAAGATAGAAAGGTAGAATCCATTTTATATGCTCTGCCTTGGGAAATCATTCATATTCTGTGTTTTTTTCTTCTGTTTGAAAAGGATCCATTCTTATGCCCTTTTTAGCTCCTCACCAGTCTTTTCATTCCATCATTATTCAACTCTATTTGCTAAAATTTCCTACCTACCTTGCCCCATGAAATACCCTGTATCCTGATTTAATTCCCCAATTTCAAGTTGTCCCATTTTGTTCCATATCCCTGAAAAATTCATTCATTTAATTTATTAAAATTCTTTCCCATCATTTTACCTAGCCTAATATCAGTCCATTATTTCATCTTGTTGAATATCATTTCATGGAGAGAGCCCTCTCCTGATCTTTTATGGCTAGCTACAAGGCTGAGCGTGGTTTAGATGTTACCCTGTTTTTCCCTTTTTCAGCCTGGGGTCTAGATCAAGTGCTAACAGTAGGTAAAAATGCAACAATTTGAACTGGTTGATATTGATACACAATTGTTTACATCCGAATAGGAAAGGTAGGCTTCCATTGACAAACAGGCATTCCGGCATAAGATTGACCTAAAAGCGAAGGAGTATTTCCATATGCGCAGAAATATTTTGCCCCCCAGCATATGGAGTATAAGGATATTGAACATATTGACTTTCATATGATGGGATTCCAATAGATACTGGATAAGATGGATGGTAATTTAATGGACCAGCCTGATATTGAGTTAATGATGTCAATAAAGGATCATTTCATTCAATACTTGTAAGAGAGGAACCAGATAAAATTCCAGATGATGATATGGGCGAAGTCCATGGACTAAAGGAGACACTAGAGTAAGTTCCATTTAAATCTTGGTAATCCAGTGGGACGGATGAACCACCATAAATATGAGACTCAAGTGTCATGGAAAACATCAAAGATGAAGAAACAGTAGATGATGTCGTGGCTATAATAAATGGTACAGTCTGATATGTTGTCTCATCCATGGTTAAATAACCTAGTAAATACTATAAATACTCTACGGGAACTTGAGAGTGAACAGGATCAACAGGAGCAGAGTAGGTCAAACGAGGAAAATATGGATAAAGACGAAACCCCGACCCAAAATGAGTTGGAGTTGAAGAGGTTGTCTCTTCCTGAAGTTCTTCCTCTATTGAAATAAAACCAGGTGGAAGTACTTCACCGCTAGGCCCAAGATAAATTTCAGGCAGTAAACTCTATGGTAAAGAGGAAGACTCAATAGTTATGGATGACTGAGGAAGAGTCGGTTGATTGTCTTCCAACATGGGAACAACTTATTGTTGTTAAACTTCGGGATCAAGATGTTATGATAAAAGAACAATAGGTTCTAGATAGACTTATGGTTGAACAACTTCGTGTTCTGGATTTACCGTTTCACTAGATTGAATTTTAGTGCCCTCAAGTAACTTTGAGGGTTTCATCTCGACAGTAGCAGATAAACCAGGATCGGTAGAAACGACTCGAGACTAGGTACTCAAAGGATCAGATGACTCTAGTAAATTAGATGAAGATGTAGCACCAAAGGTTCAAGAGGTACCAGACTCAGTAGGACAAGCTCGCCTTCATCTACTAAGTGTAGCCTCTGGCAGTAAAGGTGGTTTATTCGTTGTCATACATGAATGATGGGGAAAGGGTTGATCTTCTTCCATGATTACTCATTTATTTTAATACAAAAACAAATAAACAAAATGAGGGTAATGCTAGGCAAAAGGTTTACAAAGTAACTTTGAACTGAAATATACTGCTCCAATAAACCAAGGACTTATGTACGTGAAGGGAATCTCCCCGAATGTTGTGTTCGATGTATCTCAATGTACAAGGTGGCCGACACGATTACCTATGGATGGTAAGAAACCTAATGTTGTCCTAAAAAATATACTCGATGGTACGTGGAGGCCCAATCCGTATTATCATTTTCTAATGCAAAACCGCACAGTGAGAGCATCCCCTTATAATTTTCGCACTAGAACACCACCCGATATACCCAAAGGTACGTGGACAAACTCCAATATACTTACGTACTTAGAATGAGGTATCACACTCAAAATTTATCGCAGACAATTAATGAAAACTGTTATTTTTTAAGGCGTCGGAACATGTCTCTAGCCTAGACCTCTAAATGTTATCGTTAAGTGACAATGCTCCCTTATATTAATACAGATAAATTTTAAGTTGATATTGCTTACTTTTTTGCCTTTAAAGTTCACCGCGAGAGGTATTTGACATTCCGCAATAAAGATGATAAGTATTCATTTTGATTCAATTTCGACAATGAAATTCTTAGCTACAAGGGATAGAGGAATCAGATTGTAAGCAATCAAAAATGAGCACATCTAAATGAAAATTCCCTAACTATTCCTATGCAGTGCTCACAATCCCTATATGAAATGCATTTTTTTCTTTTTGGTTCCTTTTAAGTGTAGATAAACAAAAAATAAACTAAAATGCACAAACAATTAATCAATACTTTCAAGAGAAACAAATACAGAAACGACAATTCCTCTTTCTGAAAATAAAGAAGTGATCAAATGTAATTTTTAAACTTTGGAGTTATTCAACAATGATAAAGAAAACAAAAAGGAACATTGATCAAACAAAAATCCCAAGTGAGGAAAGAATAGTAGAGGCAATCGAGTCTCTAGAGGCAATTAGACACTTGAAAACTTAGCAAACAAGATACTGAATGGATGGAAAAAGACATAAATATGACGATTTTTGGTTGGTCACAAGAGCAATGCACCCCTGAGTGGGAGACCGTGCATTGCATAGCACTATCCCTAAGCCAACAGTGTTATGCAGAGCACTGTGTCAATACCAACAATGCATTGGTTCCAGAGGAAACTTAAAAATAGGCAATCAAACACACATATTTTACTAAGACACATTCAAATGACTGAAATAAAGCAAGTAAAGTCTACTAGAGGCTAATAAACAAGGATAAACCACCAGGGATGATTCGTTGATCCCCAATATGGTTGCAAATTTGTTTTACGAAAATCAGACCCGCGGATAGATATGTTTCCCTAAGTGTGGTGGTTGCACTTAGAACAACAGAAGAAAGATATTTGACCTTTTCCTTAAAATGAATAGATAAGGGAAGAACACCTACTTGTGATCTTTCACTCTTCCTCGCCTCCCTTTTTACACTTCCTTCAATCTCAATTAAACTGAACTCGCTTGATTGTTACCTGCGATGGAAAACAAAAGACAGAAAACAACATAAAGGCATATGTTCTATTCATGTTAAACAAATTGAATCGATTGCATTTGAAAATAAACATATAACATTATGAACGCATGTATTAGGAAAGGAACACATCTCTTTATCATGAAGTAGAAGGAGAATTTACAACCATTTGGATCAATTCGATGTCAACTTTCTCCAGTGTTAGTCCTATCCTCATCACATCAGCAACATAACATTACATGCAGGCGATACCTCCAAGAGATGTGATCTCACCAACATAACTCTACTAATTCAAATTCTTGCTCTCTTGTGCACTATGCTTAGTGCTCAATTTATAAGTAGTGAAGGTAGTTTGACATTAATGGATCATTGAATGGATTTTCCAAAAATGGATGAATAGGTTTCCTTGTTCATTGGCATTGGAGGATAAGAGGTTCAATGGCTCCATGGTGTCCATATTCGAAGTTATCAGATGATGTGATAGCTGGAACAAATTCTAGAAGCCACTAAAGGGTGGGAATATTCCCAAAATCCTATGACAATTCACTCCCAGTCGACCAACACACTGTAAAGTGGGCATAGATGCTCTGTAACACAACTTTGAATGGGAGTAGATGCTTTGCAAAGCACTTACTGTAGTCTAGGGGTGCATTAATGGCTCAATGGAACACTTCAACTGGTATCCAAGCAGTGAAACTTTCATGGAGGAAAACCATCAATGGGATGACTTATTTAGGGCATGTAGGTACTAATTTAGATTATGATAGACCCTAATTGATACTCATCTGGGTTTTGGGAGTCATTCCTAAATTGACCCGTAACAATGTTGTTAGAGGTTTTGTTATCTTTCCATAATTCTTAACAAACTTATGATAATACCCTGTGAAACTGAGAAATAATCAAAGATGCCTTCATTAGGGGAATTTTGAGGTCTAAAATGGGCCTCCTAAGGAAATTATAAAATAATAGTGGAAATAATAAAATCAGATTTGACGACATCATCTTATTTTAGAGGGAAAAAAGAAAAAACTATTTTTTCAACTCATATTTTCAACTTATCTCCCAAATTTTTTACTCAAATTTTGAGCCGGAATACTCATTGGATGCAAAATTTAATTCCTCATCCAAGGATTACCCATGTTGGATACTTTCGAAGGGTCCTACTACATGAAAAGTGACAAATGCATGAAAAATGTGATTGTAATCACGTTTTTTCAATGTATTTCTCATTTTTCGTGTAGTAGGGTCCATCGAAAGTATGCAACATAGGTACTCCTTGGATGAGGAATTAAATTTTGCATCCAACGAGTACTCTTGCTCGAAATTTGAGTAAAACATTTGGGAGATAAGTTGAAAATACGTGTTGAAAAATATATTTTATTATTTTATTATTTTTTAAATCTTTTTACCCTTTTATTTAAAAAATGGTGAATCATCCCCCATGGTTGACATCATCATCTTGAATCCTATTGGTTCTTATAAAGTTTATTTTTGTTGTACATTTTTCTTAGGAGGCCCATTTTAGTCCTCAAAACTCCTCTAATGAAGTTTATGGGGTTTTTCTATTCCTTGATGGCTTTAATTTTGTTAGGGTCTATTTTAACACTCTCGTGGGATACAATAACACCCAAATATTCCACTTCATGTACCCCAAATAAAAGTTTCAATAGTTTTTCATACAATTGTTTCTCCTCCAATAGTTTGAGAACCCTGTCAACATGTTTAACATGATTTTTCCAAGACTTGATGTAGATTTGTATAGCATCAAAAAATACTAACACAAAATTTTATAAGGGTTTGAAAGTGGAATTTATCAAACCTTTAAATGTGGAAGGTGTATTGGTAAGGCCAAAAGGCATAACCAAAAATTCAAAATGACCTTCATGAATTCTAAATGATGTTTTCAGAATGTCTTCTATCTTAGTTCTAATTTCATGATATCTTGAACGAAGATCCAACTTGGTTAAGTAAATTGTTCCATGTAGTTCATCCAACACTTCATCAATGATGATGTTAGCCCTCTGTAATTTTCAATATTGGTAAGAACAAGTAGCAGAGGACAACATCAAACTGCTTTGGAGTCTAGGACCTAGCCTTCCTGAGCTCAGAGAGGGCTCTCTCTGTATCTTTATGATTTAGGATTTAACTTTGGTGATTTATAGTGCTGATTTTAGGCTAGTTATAGAGATTGTTTTATTCGTTTGATTTGGATGGTTGGACAGATAGAATATGGGAATCTTAATCCATTGGGCTATGGAGTCAATGAAAGGGCTGAGTTGTGCATCAACTTTCCAAGGCCATTCACAGGGAAATATAACTATATAAGATGGATCTTACTGGCACTGTGAATATGATATGACAGGAGGTAGTGAAAGCTAAAGAGAATTTAAGAATTATTTAATGATACTTTCAAAGAAAAAACATTTAAGAATTAGTTCTGTAAAGCTAGAGAGTAGTTAAGAATTCTTTAACTAAACTTCACAAGGGAAACTTTAAAGATATCATTTTACGCAAGGCTAAAGGGCAGTGAAGAATTCTTTAACTATACTTCAAAGGAAAACCTTTAAGACAAAAATTTCAGTAGAGCTAAAGAGTAGTTAAGAATTCTTTAACTAAACTTCACAAGGGGAACTGTAAATATATCAGTTTACGTAGGGCTAAAGAGTAGTGAAGAATTATTTAATTATACTTCAAAGGAAAACCTTTAAGACAACAATTTCAATAGAGCTAAAGAGCAGTTAAGAATTATTTAGTTATACTTCAGAAGAAAACATTAAGATAACAAAAACAAATAGACTTAAGGTGCTTTCTCAGCATATCTTAATCTAAAACTTCTGCTTTGTAATAAGAGAAACTGAAATAAAGTATGGAAAAACAAAGAAACATTAATATGAAATAAATAACATCACCATTAACATAGCTCAAGGATCCTGTGAACATGCTTTTATTATTGATGCCTAGCTCAAAGATGTTACAGTGCTCCAATACAATAATCTTGCAATGTAGAGTATAAACAAGTCTAACCTCTGATAATGAAAATTTGAGCAATATT
Source organism: Pinus albicaulis (assembly GCA_034641835.2). NCBI lineage: Eukaryota > Viridiplantae > Streptophyta > Pinopsida > Pinales > Pinaceae > Pinus > Pinus albicaulis. The sequence continues at coordinate 1,690,790,945 of CM076575.1, read as the reverse complement.
TAACAGCGAAAAAGGTGGTTTCCATAATCTAGGTCCACAATCTGCATTAACTACATAGTAAATGAAAGTTTGACAATTGCGACCATGCAAGGCCCAAGCCAAAATATCTCTGTCAAACCTAATGCAACATTCATTTCTAACTTAACATCTGAGCTAACATTAAAATATCTCTGGAAATCTGCCCACAATATTAACTTCTATAATAACTTTTGAGCTAATATTAAAATATATCTAACTTTAACATTAATTGTGGCAACATTTTAGTAAATCAAAAAGTAGGCTGGAGGTGGTCGTCATGGTTGCAAGGAGGAAATGTTGAGTAATCCTGACATCTTGCTTTTCTTTGGATCTCCACTGCATAGGTCATAAGAGAGGATGCACCGCTGGCATGCTAAAACATTTATCATTCACTCAATAGTTTCACAAAAACTATCCCATTGATCTTTACTCGGGATTTCTATATTTACCATTTTCTGAAGATTTCATCCACCTTAGTGAATCTGTCAAAATGTAATATTCCCAAATTTTCACATCATATTTTGAATATTAGAGTCCTTGATTTCCTTAATAAATTAAGAAAATAAAAGGGTGGAGGGACCCACAAACCTCAAAGATGAATAAAATCCACTTTTAATGTGTGAATGTGGATATTTTAGATCTATATCTAAAATGGAGTAGTGGAGTAGCTCCATTAATGGAAATAATGTCTCATTTATGAGATAGATTATGGAGGATGAAACAGTTAAATAAGATCATGGATATTAAATATAAAATCATAAGGATCTTTGATAAGGTCAACTGAGATCATAATGCATTCAAAGAAGATCATAAAGCACTTATGATAAGATAGTGGAGGAAGTGATGCATTTAATGCATGCATGATGGAAAGGGTGATCACCCCATATGAACATGATGGAGGACATGGATCAACAGTGCAGTCAAACATGGAGAATTTTCCCACATGTACAACGCAGATTTGGAGTTGGCCTAGGCTATGGAAGGCTCATGCATATAATGAAGGTGAAGGCACAATGGAAGGCATGATTTGGATTATTCATTTCTTGATATGTTTAGATCTAGATTTGTCTTAGGAAATTCTATGCAAGCTTGGGTTGTTTAAAATAATTTGCAGTGATGTTTAGCACAGGGTGTTCCCAAGCAGGAATCCCACCTCTTTCTTTGAGTAGCTTTGGAAAGAGGATTGTTCTTCATTCCTTATCAGGAATTGGTGCCATCTTTAGGAGGTTATTTCTAGCATTCAGCTAGGAAACCAATGGAGGATTCATCCTACCACTTTTTTCTTTAGATCCAACCTTTTAGGAGTAGCAGATCTATATCCGGCATTCAAGCCATTGGGTTTTACCTCCATGCAGTAGTAGTCCCTTCAAGGATTACGTAGTTCAGTCCTATAGATCTATTGGAGGAAGGAAGTTTCCAGTATTTCAGCTGGAAATCCTATGACGGATAACCTCCTCATATTGGATATATTGTTTCCATCACTCAGGAGCTTATTGACATATCTAGCAGTAGGCTAAGGAGCCTCCTTCTCTGACAGTGAAGTTTTCTGAAGATGTTGTTCATACAACAACTATTTTTAGTGGAGGAGATTGGAGGAGCTAGATCTTGAGCTTTTAGCCCAAGGATCTAGTGAAGGGATCAGCCCTTCTTGCATAGATATGAATATACATCATTGCAGCCATCATACAATCAGATCTAGCTTCAAATCTGCATTCTCAGCAGCATATATGTGAAGCCCTAAGAGGAAGGTTGTCTTAGACTTACAGATCTGAGAAACCCCTCCTGGGTTATCTAGGGAAACCATCATTGAGCCTAGATCTACAATTTCAACATCATCATAGCTCCCATTCTACCTAGATCTGACTTTTTATCTTTCAGGCAGTTGTAGTCCCTACAGTTGCAGTAGGGACAACGCAGTTTACCTTCTAGTAGAGCAGCAGTTATGCAGTCCCTCTTAGGATATAATTGCAGGATCATTCTAGGCTACAATTGTGGCTTATGTGTCTCATATTTTGAGCACTATTGTATTTGCTTTTTTCACCTCCAATATAATAAAATGGCTCAGCTATTTCTGTGCATTTTGATGTGTATATAGATTTATTGTTTACTTTTTGGCAGTTCTTATATTGTGTTTTAGTATTACTACATTTTCCCTTTTTGGGATATTATAGCGGTATCGAAGCATGATATTTGGCTCAGCTTGTGGACACTTCATATTTTACATCAAAAGAAGAAGCAAATATATGAGATCTATCATGGAGGATAATAATTCTTCCACTCCTTTCTTTAGATCCATACAAGATATCTCCAAGGATATCAATCAAATGAAGAAGGAAAGGCAAAAAGAAGATCCAAGAAGAAGAATTGATGTGGAAGGTCCAAGCACCTCCTATCAGCAAAGAAGAAAACTGGAGAATCCTAGATCTCCTCATAGATCCACTATGCCCACTTTCTTTGGAGAAGGTGAAAGGTGTAGAAATGAAGAAAGAAATGAACCTAAGTCTCATGATACTCTCAATCTATATATTGAAGAGTAAAAAGCACAGTCTAGAGCATGCAAGGAAAAGCTAACTCTCCAACAATTCTTCAAAACCAAAGAAGAAAGGGGATCCTATAGCAGCAATAGAAGGAAGAGGCATAATAGATTCTATTTTTCTACATTTGATGGATCTTCCTTAAGCACAGTTAAGGCTTGGAGGAAAGATTTAGATGCATTTTGCAGGCTGCATCCTGTAGCTGAAGGAGAGGTTGTTCAAATTGCAGCACTTCATCTTTTAGGTGAAGCCAATGATTGGTGGTTTGGTCACATGGAGCATGCAAAGGTGACTAAATATTTGGATTTTTTTCACAAGTTGAGGAAGGAATTTGATGTAAGAAAACCAGAGATGTGTCACAAAGTGACATTTCCTAAGGAGGAGGATGTCAATATTGTCACTCTGGACAAAAATTCACTACATTCACCACCAGCTGCAGAAGTATTTGTATCTGGAGAAGAGACACTTGAAACTTTGCAAGATAGTCTTGAGTTCTTGACACATAGATTCCCATGCATGGTTCAGGAGATGCATGAGAAAGAGGAGGAATATTCCAGCACTAGTACACTTGGAGAAAAGTAGCTATCACTTATACCGGCAATTGGAGACACTATTGTCCTAGATGGAGGAACTCTTGTGTTCTGGCAAGAGATTCCCACACATCAGTTGACCCAAGGTATGCATAAACTTTCATCACATATTTTTTTAGTAAATCTTATTGAAAATTATGAGGACATGCCATCAGGGCCAATGCATAACCAAGGGTTAGAGCACAATGCTAATTTTAAGGAGCAACATATCACAGCGCAGAGGACCCTTGATCTAATCAAGGAGGAGATTAAGAACTATCCCAGTTTATCATTGTTGAGCTACATTCAACCCCTTGAGTTGAAGTGTAGAGTTTCATAAAATGGGATGAGTATGATCCTATGTACAATAACTAGGTATGAGATCAGTATTGTGCCTTGCTTTGAGACAACACATGTATTACCATGCAGGTATACAACGTTGTCACTTAGTAGTTGTGAAAATGAAGAGGCCCCATCATTCTTGGAGCATTCTGAAGGTAACTTCACTCATGAAGCAAAGGAAGTAAAGATGACAAATGGTATACATCTTGAGATGAGGAACCCTTTCTCCTTTCTAGATGACCCTTTCTCAATGAGCATCTCATAGCTCAAAGAGAGACTTATACTTGTAGTAGATCCAAAAATTCATTGGTTTTGGAGGGCCTTTGGTGAAAAGAGAATCTCATTGAGAGATCTCATTAGAGGCGCACTTCAACATTTCATGAAGTGCAAGGTTCTTCATCAATTTTGGGAGGATGGTATTCTATAAAGGGAGGATACCATGATTATGCAGCACATCATTCACCATACACATTGAGATGAGTGGATGAGGATGATAAGAAAGGGGTTGCATGACCACTTGCAGATTTATGACATGGGCCAGCAAGCTTGGTTACGTTGGTTTCCCTTGGGAGATTTTTGTCACTGCCCAAAGGCTCCTATTTCTTTGATCCATGCCTTGAAAAACACTTATGAAATGAAGAAGGAGGCATGGATGCGTTGGCTGCTCTTGGGTGAGTATGGTTACCACCCAATAGCTCATATTTTTCCAATTCATGCCTTGTATATCAATGTTAAAATGCAGAAAAAGAAGGTATGTTCATTTTGGTTTCCCTTGAGAGAGTTTGACCACCATATGTCATCTCCTATGTCTTTATGTTTTGTATTGGGTAAAGCTTTGCATGATGCTCTCATGATGTGCATTAACAATGTTTATTTGTATTGGGCTGATGTGACATTCCACATGTCAATTAGTATGTTTTTTCTCCATGTTGCACATGATGAGGAGAGAAATAAGCAAGATCTCTTGTTGCTTTGGTTGCTTTTAGGGGAGTTTGGTTTTTCCATCTTACATGGAGGAGATGGAGGATGGAAACAAAGGGCTTTACTCCGGTGGTTACTACTAGGAGAATATGGTTTGACATATTTGTCTACCCATATAACTCCTTTCCTTCTTCTTTTGCATAACTTTGGAATTATGCTTAGATCCAACAAGGCCAACAGGGCTAAGGATGAGAGCATATCAATGCTCAATCAAATTCATAAAGCATGGTATGGAGAGATGTATTGTAAGATGGAGCTTTTCCTTTGTGGAAAGGGCCACTTTATTTTACATATCTCATGTATTGATGATGATGTTGGACATCATATGGTTGTCACTTGGTACTTCATTATGACAGGAGGGCATCTAACTACACAGTTGGGGGTCATTCTATGCTCTCCTGAGAGACAACTTTGGAACCAAACATGTATGACACATTGCATCAAATGGAAGAAGCCTTCCTTATGTGGATGCCATTTGGAGGGGAATAGATGGCTTTGCATCTACTTTTGTAGTTGCTTGAGGACAAGCAACATTTTTCCGAGGGGGACTGTAATATTCCCAAATTTTCACATCATATTTGGAATATTAGAGTCCTTGATTTCCTTAATAAATTAAGCAAATAAAAGGGTGGAGGGACCTACAAACCTCAAAGATGAATAAAATACACTTTTAATGTGTGAATTTGGATATTCTAAATCTAGATCTAAAAACATGGAGTAGTGGAGCAACTCCATTAATGGAGATCATGTCTCATTTATGAGATAGATTATGGAGGATGAAACAGTCAAATAAGATCATGGATATTAAATATAAAATCATAAGGATCTTTGATAAGGTCAACTAAGATCATAATGCATTCAAAGAAGATCATAAAGCACTTATGATAAGATAGTGGAGGAATTCATGCATTTAATGCATGCATGATGGAAAGGGTTATCACCCCATATGAACATGATGGAGGACATGGATCAACAACACAGTCAAACATGGAGACTTTTCCCACATGTACAACATAGATTTGGAGTGGGCCTAGGCTATGGAAGGCTCATGCATATAATGAAGGTGAAGGCACAATGGAAGGCATGATTTGGATTATTCATTTCTTGATTTGTTTAGATCTAGATTTGTCTTAGGACATTTCTATGCAAGCTTGGGATGTTTAGCAAAGTTTGCAATAATGTTTAGCATAGGGTGTTCCCGAGCGGGAATCCCACCTCTTTCTTTGAGTAGCTCTAGAAAGAGGATTGTTCTTCATTCCTTATCAGGCATTGGTGCCACCTTCAGGAGGTTGTTTCGAGCATTCAGCTAGGAAACTAGTGGAGGATTCATCCTACCACTTTGTTCTTCAGATCCAACCTTTTTGGAGCAGCAGATCTATATCTGGCATTCAGACCATTAGGTTTTACCTCAATGCAGCAACATTCCCTTTAAGGATTGCACAGTTCAGTCCTGTGGATCTATTGGAGGAAGGAAGTTTCCAGTATTTCAGCTGGAAATCCTATGAGGGATAACCTCCTCACATTGGATCTATTGTTTCCATCACTCAGGAGCTGATTTGACACATCTAACAGTAGGCTAAGGAGCCTCCTTCTCTAACAACACAATTTTCTGAAGTTGTTGTTCATACAACAACTATTTTCAGTGGAGGATATTGGAGGATCTAGATCTTGAGCTTTTAGCCTAAGGATCTATTGAAGGGATCAACTCTTCTTGCATAGATCTGATTGTACATCATTGCAGCCATCATACTATTAGATCTAGCTTCAAATCTACATTCCCAGTAGCATACATGTGAAGCCCTAAGAGGAAGGTTGTATTTTGCTTACATATCTGAGAAACCCCTCCTAGGTTATCTTGGAACACCATCATTGAGCCCAGATCTACAATTTCAGCATCATCGGAGCTCCCATTCTGCCTAGATCTAACTTTTTATCTTTCAAGTAGTTGCAGTCCCTATAGTTGCAGCAGGGACAACACAATTTACCTTCTAGCAAAGTAGCAGTTACGCACTCCCTCTTGGGATATCATTGCAGGGTCATTCTAGGCAACTCTTGTGGCTTGAGTGTCTCATATTTTGAGCACTGTTGTACTTGATTTTTGCACCTCAATTATAATAAAATGGCTCAGCTATTTCTGTGCATTCTGATGTGTATATAGATTTATTGTTTACTTTGTTGAAGTTCTTATATTGTGTTTTAGTATTACTCCACTTTCCGTTTTTGGGATATTACACAAAGGTTGGCTTTTGAATAAACAATTGTTTTATTTAATGTTGAATCATTAAATCAAACTGTATATATTCAAGAAAAACTTTTCCTATAATGTGACCCTTGATATTTGAACATTTTGATTTGTCTATAGCAATTGTATATAGATTTTTGCAATAATCTTCCAACTTGACCAAATTTTCATCTATTCCAACTAGACCTGGCAATCCTTTCTGATTTAAAACATTAAATTTCTTATGAAACCTTTGAACAATAACATTCAAGGCTTCACACTTGGTTTTCAACTAGTTGATCAAATTCATTTTTTGCAATACCTTCTTAATCTCCAAAATGGTTGCAGTCATGTCTAAGATATTTATCTCTTCCAACTCCTCCCTGTTCTTTGAATTAATAACTTTGATCATATCGAAATCTTCTCTTGGCTTCTCTTGGAGTTGATCCTTCTCTTCTTGTATTGTTGTTTTTCACTTGTGGATGAGTTCCTATTGTTCAAAGATGACCTGAATTAATGGCCACATCTCAGTAATGTACTCGTTGATGTTCTCCCAAATAATCTTCTTAGCTTCTCCTAAAGTTGATGCCATCAGAGTTTCACTCTCCAATTATTTAATTCTGAGTTCCAACCAACGATTCTTATGCATTTCCCCTAGATACAAAGTATCATTCTTAATATTATGTGACTCCATAAGTTGAAACTTTTGATTTAGCTTCTCATGTGCTTGCTTTTGTGTGGCCAAATCTTGAGCCAGTTGTGATGGATCAGATATGTCCAAGGCTGCTGAGGTTTCTGCACTGATAGAAGATGCCCGAGTTATTGAAACGAGATCAGTATTTACCTGGAGTTTTGATTTTTCTTTAGCAATTCTTCAATCTGTTCTTCCATTTTTCTGATTTGCGGATTTTGATCAATAATCAACTTGAGCATTTCTTCCTTGTCAGATTTGTTTTGAGCCATTTCTTTCGTCTATGGGTCTTTAGTCGAGGGTAGATGAAGATGCTTTCTCAGAGCAACAAAGTCTGCATTTTAATTCTTGATTATTTATTTATCTCCTTTGCAGTTATGGGGATCATATCCTACTTTCACTACCAATTCTTCGAAGGTCTTTATCCTGTTGTCTTTAGCCAAACATGATAACTTCTCAATTTTCAGCTGGTACTACATATTTGACAGTGCTACTTTCGAATTTGAGAGAGACATAGATGTTTTAGTCATGGTCGAGAATAGAATTTCTCCTTACTGCCTATGCATATCCATCTGGTCCATATGATATATGTGTCTTGCGTCAAATGAGAAGATAGTCTTCTTGTAGTCAGTTTATGTTTTTGGAAAGGGAGCTATTGCTTGCAGATAGGCCATCTGTATCCTACTTTTCTTATTGTCAAAGGTAGTGAGGAGTCTATCTTTTGATGTAGAATTCTTCTTCCAACATTGGCTATAGACATTTGATTTTAGTTCTTTATTCTTTTGCTTGATTTCTATAAATTTGGAGAAAATGTACTGCTCTTCTGAAGAGCTAGCCTTTGAATGTTGAATGATCTCTAATGGCTCTCTATCAAGTGATGTTGATGGAGGATTCTAAGGAAAATTTGCAGATGTGGAGACTTCAGTATCTCCTAAATCTATGATCTCTGGTTGTCTCTCTCCCAAAATTAAGGAAGGAGTGAACTTTGGTCTCTTATGTTGTAACATGAACTTCTCAATAAGTTCCTTGGAATGGGTTGTCTCTTCTCTGACCCTTTTTTGCTGTTTACTTCTAGGTACTGGTGTTTGCACATTCGAAGTAGAGATGGCTTTCTCATCTACTTCTTGTAAGGTACCTTATACCCATTCATTCTGATTCATGTACTTCTCTATTTTTTCCCTTTAAGTATGAGTGTAAGGGGTTGTCTTGGGTTCAACCCTTAGAGAAAAAATAATTCAATGGGGATCATATGACCAAGTAAAACTTGAATAAAAAACTATCTTCTTCAATAGTATATCTACCTCAATACCATATTCTCTGGTATTACAAATGAAAGATCCAACGGTTGCCTTGAGTTTAAACTAGGCTTTCCTCTCTCCTCGAAATTTCCTTATGTACTCTAAAGATAAAATCATCATAGGCACATACTTTGGGAGTTTGTATGGTGGGAGCTCACAACCAGACACCCTCATCTCTGAGTAAATCTTGTATAAATACCAATCCCCGGTCTTTGCTTGCTCACTGAGGTGTAGGGTTATTTTTATGTCTTCTCCAATCCTAGGCTCTGATTCACTCATAAGGAACTGCCTGACCAAATGAATGAATGTGTCTATGAACTCTGAGAAAGAGGTGGTTGTTGCTGAAGCTCTGACCAATTTTTTCCAGTGAATCAATGATTGATTAACTCCCTGAGCATCTTATTTTTGAGATGAATGGGAAACATATCTACCTGTTGAAACAAAATCATGTGAATAATCACAGAATAATAGTTAAAAGCCCCTTGAGTGATGAAATTCATGAATTGTTCATGAAAAAAAATAGCTAAGAAATGACTGTAACTTTACATGAACAATGGTGATTTGTCGAGGCTGAAGGTAGACGGGAAACCTAGGATGAGTTCATTAATTGTTTTATCGTTGGGGTACCCTAGCATATAGGAAAGGAGAGAGATGCATGGCTTGGAAGCTATAGGAAATATGGAAGATGCATATGGGGGATTTGTCTTAGGTGATTCTGCATCCTCGGGTAGGAATATGTCAAAAATCTGAGATCTCTAAGGGAAAGACAACTTGTGGTAAAGATACATAAGGGAAGAAGGGGAAAAATAGAATAAGGAGTTAGAAGGAGGGACAAGAAGCATCTGATTAATGGTTTCGAGGGATATGGTGATCAGAAAATTTCCATTATGAGCCACCACTGACCTGGTTAAAGGGTCATATTGCTTCTGACACCAGGAAATTAGATCCGAGACTATGTGAGTTTGAGGGAAAGAAAACATAGGCATCATAGACTCCCAAAACATGGAAGGGTCTTGGTTATCCAAGTAATTTTATTTTAGCCACTGATGTAGCTCGTAGAACTCAAATTCACAATGACAGTCAGCAACTTTAAAATAAGTATCAACCAGGGGTCTAAGGTCGATATTTATCTGCAGATTTGCAAGAATATTTGTTGCAACTGCTTTGGCAGCTTCAGGAGTGACCTCTGCAGCTGGTTGAACAACCTCGGGCACGACCTCTGCAATACTGTTAGCATTCTAGATTACACCAGTCATTCATTTATTTCATTTATCTTTTGGAGTCGTTTGCTTCTTCTCCTTGGCCATGGGTACCATGCTTTGACTGATATAAACTGGTATCGGACGTTAAAACATGGGTTACTAGAGAAATGATAGGGTTTCATGAATGAAGGGTGGTTGTAGGAATAAAAACTTGCGGTGGAATGAATGGGAGTATGAAAGTGAATCAAAGGTGGAAGTAAAGTAATGAACAGGAGGCTGCTGATGATTTTATATATTGTTGTCCGGATTTAATGGTTATGGCTAGCCAATAGTCAAAAATGAGTTTTAACTATGCAACTGTATGATTACCGGATATGGTGAAAACAAATTTATTGGCCAGCGGGAGGATTTAACGGATATAATGGACCTGAGGAATATGAGTGATGGATGGGTTAACGGCTATGGCACAGGTGAAACGGTCATGAGAGTGGGAAAAAAATGGAAGCATATTTCGGAGGTTGTACCCCCTGGTTCCCGATTTAAGGCAGAAGGGGTATGAAGTTACCTGGTGCTTCCACATCATAGAAATGGGCAGCCATTAAAACTAGAGTTCAAACCCCCCCCCCCCTCGCATTAACAAGAAATAGGCGGAGGGGGTCCGAAGTTGACCTCTGTTGTAGATCTGAGGGAAGCTCGAGATCTACCGTTGGAGTCAGCCATTGATTTATTGTTTTTTATTTGACCTGTTTTATCATTTATCGAATTTATAATAAAATCCATATGCGTGCATTTGTATAGTTTTTATGTTAAAAATTTCTTTTCCTCCTCCGTTGCGTTTTACCACAGAAATTTTCATGCCTACAAATTTGAAATTCTTTTAATTACGCCTTTGAAAACACATCGCATCTGGGCCTCCATCGCACTTCGCACAATGGGTAAAAAATCTAAGCTCTCTGAGGGAAAGAAAACTTGTGGTAAAGCTCCATAAGGGAAAAAGGGGAAAAATAGGATAAGGAGTCAGAAGGAGGGACGAGAAACATATGATTTATGGTTTCGGGGGATATGGTGATCAGAACATTTCCATTCTAAGCCACCAATGGCTTGGTTAAAGGGTCATATTGCTTATGACACCAGGAAATGAGATCCGAGAATGTGTGAGTTTGAGGGAAATCAAACATAGGCATCATAGACTCCCAAAACCTAGAAGGGTCTTGGTTATCCAAGTACTTTTGTTTTAGCCACTGATGTAGCTTGTAGAAATCAAATTCATAATGACAGTCAGCAACTTTAAAATAAGTATTAACTAGGGGTGTGAGGTCGAGATTTATCTGCGAATTTGCAGGAATATCTATTGTAACTACTTTGGCAGCTTCAGGAGTGACCTCTGCAGTTGGTTGAACGACCTCTAGCATGACCTATGCAATACTATTAGCATTCTAGATTTTGTCGATCATTCGTTTCTTTCCTTTATCTTTTGGATTTGTTTGCTTCTTTGCCTTGGCCTTGGGTGCCATGCTTTGACTGATATAAACTAGTATCGGATGTTAAAACATGGGTTACCAGAGAAATGATAGGGTTTCATGAATGAAGGGTGGTTGCAGGAATAAAAACTTGCGGTGGAATGAATGGGAGGATGAAAGTGAATCGAAGGTGGAATTAAAATAATGAATGGGAGGCTGTTGGTGATATTATAGATTGTGGTTCAGATTTAATGGTTATGGTTGGCCAATAGTAAAAAATGAGTTTTAAATGCGCAACTGTATGATTACCGGATATGGTGAAAATGAATTTATTGGCCAACGGGAGGATTTAATAGATATAATGGAACTGAGGAATATGAGTGATAGATGGGTTAACAGTTATGGTGCAGGTGAAACGGTTGTGAGAGTGGGAAAAAAATGGAGGCAAATTTCAAGGGGGGTACCCCCCGGTTTCTGGTTTAAGGCGGTAGGGGTGCGAATTTACCTAATGCTTCCACATTGCAAAAACGGGCGGCCATTAAAACTAGAGTTTAGACCCCCCCTCCCCCTCATGTTAACAAGAAACAGACGAAGTGGTTCTGAAGTCAACCTCTGCCGTAGATATGAGGGAAGCTCGAGATCTACCATTGGAGTTTTCCAATGCTTTATTGTTTTTTATTTGACCTACTTTGTCATTTAGGGACTTTATAATAAAACCCATATGCATGCATTTGTATAGTTTTTACGTTAAAAATTCATTTTCCTCGTCCGTTTCGTTTTACCACAGAAATTTTCATGCCTATAGTTTTGAAATTCTTTTAATTACACCTTTTAAAACACATCGCATCCAGGCCTCCATCACACTTTGTACAACAAGTCAAAAATCTGAGCTCTCTGAGGGAAATACAACTTGTGGTAAATATCCATAAGGGCAGAAGGGGAAAAATAAGATAAGGAGTTAGAAGGAGGGAACAGAAGCATATGATTTATGGTTTCAGGGGATATGGTGATCAGAATGTTTCCATTCTAAGCCACCACTGACCTAGTTAAAGGGTCATATTGTTTCTGACACCATGCAATTAGATCCAGGAATGGGTGAGTTTGAGGGAAAGAAAACATAGGTAGCATAGACTTCTAAAACCTAGAAATATCTTGGTTATCCAAGTAATTTTGTTTTAGCCACTGATGTAGCTCGTATAACTCAAATTCACAATAACATTCAACAACTTTAAAATAAGTATCAACTAGGGGTGTGAAGTCAAGACTTGTCTGCATATTTGTAGGAATATCTGCTGCAACTACTTTGGCAGCTTCAGGAGTGACCTCTACAGCTAGTTGAACGACCTTGGGCACGAACTCTGCAATACTGTCAAAATTCTGGATTTTGCGGATCATTCAATTCATACCTTTATCTTTTGGAGTCGTTTTCTTCTTTTCCTTCACCTTGGGTGACATGCTTTGACTAATATAAACTGGTATCAGATGTTAAAACTTGGGTTATCGGAGAAATGACAAGGTTTCGTGAATGAAGGGTGGTTGTAGGAATAACAATTCATAGTGGAATGGGAGGATTAAATCAAATCGAAGGTGGAATTAAAGTAATAAAGGGGAGGCCGCTGGCGATTTTATAGATTGCGGTTCAGGTTTAACGGTTATGGCTGGAAAACAACAAAAAATGAGTTTTAACTATGCAATGGTATGATTACCGAATATGGTGGAAACTAATTTATTGGCCAATGAGAGGATTTAATGGATATAATGGAGCTGAGGAATATGAGTGATGGATTGGTTAACGGCTATGGCGAAGGCAAAACGAACATGAGAGTGGGAAAAAACTGGAGGCAGATTTTTGGGGGAGGGGTACCCCCTAGTTTCTGGTTTAAGACGGAGGGGGTGCAAACTTACCTAGTGCTGCCATGTTGGGGAAATGAGAGGCCATTAAAACCAGAGTTCGGACCACCCCCCCTCACGTTAACAAGAAACAAGAGGAGTGGGTTTGAAGTCGACCTCTACCATAGATCCAAGGGAAGCTTGAGATCTACCGTTGGAGTCCACCAACACTTTATTGATTTTTATTTGACCTACTTTGTCATTTAGCGACTTTATAATAAAACCCATATGCGTGTATTTGTATAGTTTTTACGTTAAAAATTCCTTTTCCTCCTCCGTTGCATTTTACCACAAAAATGGTCATTCTTATAGATTTCAAATTCTTTTAATTACGCCTTTTAAAACACATCGCATTCGGGCCTCCATCGCACTTCACACAACGGAACACTTAACTTTTCCTTAGCACTTTAAAATTTAAAACTTGCGATGCGTGATTTGCGATCGGGCCCCACTACATCACACATTGCACTTTGCTCTATTTATCTTTTACCATTTTCACTTCTCCTTTATCATTTGTGATCTACGAAGTACGATCGGGCCCCACCGGGCATTACACATCGCACGTTGGCATTTTTAACATTTACCTCCTGCAGTAACCTTTGAAACTTGCGTGCGTGATATGATATCGGATCACATCGCGACTTAAAACTTTAAAGCTACGGGCGCTTATGGATATGTTATGAATTGTGCAAAATCTGGTCTGCGATGCGCTAAAATTTGGCAAGTGCGAAAAGGGCAGAAGGTAGGGAAAAAGGCCTTATAAAGGCTTATTTTCAGATTTTGACCATTTATAGAGGTTTAGGCAGGTCCTACCATATCACATCGGCAAAGGTTTTTTCAAATTTTCAGTAATGTTTTGCAAAGAGAAGTTGGAAACTTGCGGGTTGCAGAATGCGGGCAAAGCTTAGACTTTTATTGGATTTTTTCAATACAAGTGGGTTTTATGAGGCAGTAAGTCTGAAAAGGTTATGTATGTGGGTTTTGAGTTAAAAATGAATTTTTAGAGCATGGGAGTGTCAAAAATAGGTAAAATGAAAGGTAAGAAGAGGGAAGATGAGAAATAATGAAGGCAATGAGATTCAGCTCATCACCACACTTAATCAGTTATATTTTCCTCTTTAAATGAATTCAAATGGAAGGTAGATTATTTTGACCCTTCTAATAACCAGGATCTCCTTTTATTTTCTGAAAATAAATGATAGTCATGGAATATTATTTTTAGCATGAAAAATATAATGAATAAGAAGTCACCTTGTGATACTATAAAAATACAGGAGTCTAACAGTGGCTCCAACTAGGGATGGCAGCTCCTTTAGGAGATGTCAAGAACTTTGCAGACTAGTAGCTTGATCCATTGGGTTGATCCCAACCCTATGATCCTGATCTGCTGCAACTTTTGTGACTGTGTTAGCGCTCAAATCTACCTCAGGCTGAAATGAGATAAAACTCAAGGCTACATCAAACCACGCTTAGCCTCGTAGCTAGCCCTACAAGGGCAGGAGAGGGCTCTCTCCGTCAATCTCGATAAAATGAGCAATAGGGTGCGAGATGACTTACGATAGGAGCTAATTTTAGGCTAGTAAAGAGATAGGTATGTTTGATTTTTTATTTTTTTGGGTTTTCGCTGGAGAAATGGGAAAACAAATTTTGGGTCCAGGGATAAGGTCAGACCTTTGCAGATTTCGAGTTGGGGCGAGGTAGGTGATTGTATTGATGCCTTTAATTGGATATACGGACAGATCAGACCGACGAGGAGCTGAAGAGGGAAAAGAAGAACTTGGGTCCTCTTCAAACAGTCGAAAACATATAGAACTAAATGAATTCAAAGGCAGAGCACGGTAAACGATGGATTCAACCTCATCTTACTCATTCAATTTAGTTCAGAAGCATATGAAAAGAATGGCATACATTAAACAGGAAGAACTTACAGTAAACAGAGAGAAAACACCATCAAGAACAAAACACCACAAGGATCCCAACAAGTGCCGCAAAACCTCTGATCTTTCCTTAGCCAAAATATGAAAAAATATGTACAATAGTGCCAAAAGTCTCCCAAGAGTCCAACCTCTCCAACCTCTGAAAATAATTGAGAAATTACATCATATAGAGCATCCTAACCCCTTCCCACACCTCTAGGGGTCGAATTCCTCCTTCAGGGGTCAGTTTCAACCAAATTCTAATCAAGGAACTAAAATCTAGGCAGCTAACAACTTGCCTCTAAAAGAGTGGAAACTGATTCATTTACATTATTTTCACTTTTTTAAGAGTGAATCTTCTAGAATAGGTAAAAATGAACCAAAGTTACATGCCAAACATAAATTTACATCATGAAAACCCAAAAATTTCATCCACAAGCAAAACTGGTCCAAACTGGCCGAAAATCTGAGCTGGAAGTTGAAAATTCAGCGAAAAATTTAAGTGGGTCGCACCCCTGAGCCAAGTGGGTCGCATGCCTTTCAGCCCGATTTTGAAGTACTTCCCGGCATCCAAATTGAGCTCATGATAGCTCGTTGGAAAGCCCTGGATGTTGGCTATCCAACCCAAGTGGAATTTCTCAATTGGGAGCTCATTTGACCCTCCAAAACCTCATTCTCCCAGAAGTACTTCCTGCTGGTGCAAAAGGTGGCAGCAAGGTGGTTTTCATGGTGTTTTTGAGCTTTTTGACCATCCAGAATCTGATGAAATGCTTCGGCAATGCCTGAGGATGCATAAATTACCATGAAAAATCCAAAAATGCAAATATTTCCTTCAGCAAGTGTCCTGAAAAAAAGTGAGCATATGGGCGCGCTACCCGCTTAACTGAAAAACCTGTTTTTAGACCAAAATATTTCAAAATGACAAAATTTTCTCCGAATTTGCTCAAATTCGGAGCGAAGACCCTCCATCATGTATCTTTCCCAGCCAACGAAGCCTCGGCCAAAATCCGGAGTGGATCAGGCCTTTTCCGCCGTTTTAGTGCTCTCTTGGTGCATGCAGTTCCTGTGGTGAAAACACTGTCTCGGTTGTATGTGTCGGTCTCTATCATGGTGTCACAATGTGTATGAAAGTATATTGATATGGTTATGATGAAAACAAGAGTTTGGTGTATGCTCCAATGTCAGATGTGTCACATATATGTCAAGGTGTTGTAGGAAATATCACAATGGGAAAAGGACTGTCACAATGAATTTGAATGGAAAATAGCCACTCTTTGACTACATGGGGATTTGACACATGAATAGGAATGAGTGTAGTGTAGGTCAATAGAAATAGCCCTTGCAATGTTTGAAAATGTCAATGGAGGATGTGGACAAGTGAAAATGGGACTATGTCATAACATGAATGATGAATAGTGTGAAAATGACAATGGCAATAACAATGAGAGCAATGATGTAATGGCAATGAGAGAGCATGAGGCTCAGGTAAATAATGAGCAGAGACACCACAGACAGTAGAGGCGTAAGCATATATATCAACAACACAACCTTGGAAATCCTTCACAAGACTATCAACATGTCTTTCAAAACCCTAAGAAATGAATTTGCAATGAACATAGGTTTCACGTTTCTCCACATCAAACATTTGTTTCTCCACTTTCAAAACACCATAATCATGTCCAAAAATCACTGAGCAATGTTTAAAAACCTACTTGCAAGTTGTTGGAGTCGACTTGAATCAAAACTGGGCGCAAAACACAATTTTCTGGGTTCTGATTTAAGTGGGTCGCACGCTGGTTTAAGTGGGTCGCACCCCCCAAGTGGGTCTCACCCGTTCAACTTTACACTGGCTGTGGCGCTCAAGTGGGTCGCGCCCCTCAAGTGGGTCTCACCCGTTTCAAGTGGGTCGCATGCCTCTTGCCACATAGTGCATTTTGCAGGAAGCTTTTGGAGGCCTTCCCGGTGTCCAAATCGGGTGGGTGATAGCTCGTTGGAAAGATCTTGGAGTCTAATTTCCAACAAAAGTGGAATTATGCAATTTGGATTTCATTTACCCTGTCAAAAATTAAATCTCCCAACACTAGTCAAAATGAGCAGAATGAGGCTGCCTCAAGGCAGAGCGCTGTTGCAGTCAACTTTTGAAGGTCTTCCTCAACTCCAAATTGAGCTCATGATAGCTCATTGGAAATATATTTGTGTCTAGTTAGCATTTGACTCATCATGCAAGTCATTTAGCCAACCATGCTAGGAGAAATATTGATTTTCCCAAGGTCACTTCAGAGGTGCATTTAATTCTCCTGAGGCAACGGTATTTTTGATATTTATCTAAAACCATGATACCTGTGTAAAAAGTAAAAGAGGTTTTTCTTCCTTGGGATGTTGTGGACAAAAACCTCTCTCAGTTTTCCAAAATTCATCTTTAATTTCTCTGAAACATCTTTTGAGTGAAACTTATCCCGATGTGTGAAACAAGGGATTTTGTCAAAATGAAGCGAAATGAAGGGGATAGGGGGCTTCTAAATTCTTGGGGAAATTTTTGGAAGTAGGGAGGGATGTTAGGAAGTAGGGGAAAATGGAATCTCAGAGATTGAGTGAGGGGAAGGGGTCCAAAAGGGCAAAACACAGGCCTAGCCTAGAAAATTGCCAAGTTGTGGCAAGAAACTAGGGTTTGTGGAAAAATAAGGAATTTGGGGGATCTCAGTGATGGGAAGTGTTTAATAAGGTATATTAAGGATAGGGGAAGGTGTGTGAACATCAGGATACAAGTTTTTTCGATGATTTGACCATCCAAGAGAAATTACCTCCAAAACCCTAGGAGAGGGAAATGGACCTTACCTAGGCACAACTGAAGCATGAAAAAGATGTAAAATGACCCAATGGAACTTGAAATGATGATGAAAACCCTCTGAATGATGGTGCACTCAGCTGAATGGTGCCATGGACCGACATTTGGACAACTTTGACAGGATTAAAAGCAAACCCTAGACCTAATGCCTAGTGACCAAATTTTGCTTGAAGACTCTTTGAAATGACAAAATTTGACCTTGACACCTTAAAATCACTTTGTAAGAGCATGTTTGATCACTGAAGGAAAGCTGCAAAAGCTGACTCTAACATTGGCTCCAATGGGGATGGTAGCTCCTTGGAGGTGCCAAGAACGGCAGATCTTTGGGAGAGCAGACCAGTGCCTTATCCATTGGGCAATGGAAACAAAAACTCAAACTGAAATGCATGACTGAAAACTGATGACTTGACGACACAAATTGAATCTCACTCAACTAAAAACTAACTCGATACTTAAACACAACCGACAAACTGGAAAAGATGCTCAAAGTAGAGCTTATTCATCAAACCTACTCTAATTGTACTTTTCACCACCCGATCAAGTGTAATGGAACAACCAATGCAACCATGTAAGCATGCTGGCTGCTGTTTGATTTCTTCCCACATGCTTGCTTATGAACAACGAGAAATAACTACTGAAAGGCAACTCCCATGGAAACTTTGAACCAAGTGGACTGTTGATAAACTTGCAAAGCATAAATTGACTGGATGACTGCAAGAATACTGCGAATGGATCTTCATAAACATAGCTCTGGTCCAGATAATCTCCATACCTTGATCTTAAACTTTTCGTCACATCTACGGTGCTTTTCTTTGGTGATTGCAGCAAGCTATCAAAAGGATCCTGAAATTCATGAAATACCAAACTCCGTTGCTGATTACAAACAGAACAAAAGTCTCCTTTATCAATCTCCTCATCTGAAAAATCTGTTGAACAACACAATGAAATTGACTTTTGAACAAGATTATTATCAACATTCTTTTCGGGCACATGGTTAGCTAATGGAGCAGAAATTTTATAGCAAACATCATCCAACACACGAGCAATAGGATCATCAAAAACTTGAGAAGACTGCTGCACTGTATCCCTTGAAACTGTATGACATCCTACTGGCTGTTCCTCTTTTCCTTGAGATATATTATGAAGATTCTGCCTTATAAACTGAAATGCTTCGAAACAAAAGGGTATAGAATTTTCCTGCATCATCAAATCATGTATTTCATCTTCCACACCTTCATCTGTAATCTGACCTTCAATTTCATTTGGTGGCTGCAAATCTGATGCTACAAGCTGCTCAAGAATTTTGTTATCTGTCTCATCCTCAACATCAACACTGAGAGATTGCTGATTTCTTACAAACTGCTCATTTGAAGATTTACTATGCAATTTACCCTTCAAAAATTGAAATGATTCAAAACAAAATGGTACGGAGTCACCTTGAATTATTAAATCATGTGTGCCCACTTCCAAGTCTTCAGCTGCAACTTGATAATCAATTATTTTTGGGGGCTGCAAGTCTGAATATGAGAAGTTTTCGTTGCCCTCAAGACGATCCAGATCAAGACTTGTTGACGTTTGATTTCTGATTGCATGGAAGTTATCTCTAATGAACTGAAACGAATCAAAACAAAAAGGCAAAGATCCTTCACTTACATCAAAATTTTCTGCACTTTCCTCATCATTGCCATAGCTGATATGCATCGTTTGATCACTGTACTCGAGCTGCTGAAAGTGAACTTCCTCCTCGCACAAACTAGCTACTGATTTGTCTGCAAGATTAGCTTCTTTTTGGAGAACATAATCATCATCATACTGATCAAACTGAGGCAATTCATCAGTATAAAACACATCATCAAACATACACATCATATCAACAGCTCTCTCTTCTTCACAATGATCTATAAAACAATCACTATGACTACTGGGATCAGAAACAAAATGTTTTGGATCAGCAACTTGTTCTTGAATGTCATTTTCATTTTTTGCAGTTATTTTCTGCACCATCTCTTCTACTGCGTTTACGAAAAGATCAAGCTTTTCCTCTGAAAGTGTCAGCTGCTCTGAAACATTCTTCTTTTCTTCTTCCTTCAACCTTGCCCTCAAGATCAACAAATGAGCCTCTACATTCACTGCCTTGTTCTGCATCTCGTGAAGTGTTGCAATATTATTTTCTCTCAGCTGAAACTCCATTTCCGGATCAAAGGCACCCGGGTAGTGCAAGAGAGCAGATCTAGGAGAAGGTCTTATATCAACTGGCATCGAATAATAAAATTGGTTAAATCTAGCAGAAAATTGTTGTACTGTCTCCCCTGGCAATCTTTTCAGCTGGTTATACTCCTCTATAATCAACAAAAAGTTCTGTCCGATCATCCACCTGTCAAGGAAAAATTTGACAAACTGCTGGAAATCTGAAATGCTCGCATCAGGCAGGGCTTTAAACCAACTCTTCACTTGGCCTTGCAAAGAAAGAGCAAAAAGCCTAATACTAACATCTTCATTATCAACTTCAAAAAGATCTAGAAAATTCTCAACATTCTGCACATGTTGCTCAGAATTGACATTGTTACATTCACCATCAAATCTTGGTAGATATAGATCATAATTTGCAGGAAAAGCATGAAGAACAGAAGGTAAAACAAGAGGTTTGTACCGATCTGGAATTTTACAAGGTGTAGGGGCATGTACAAGAGCTGTGGGATCAGCTTGATTTTCTGGCTCATCACTCTGAAGAGAGTCATCATAATATGTGGGAAAAGTAAGGAGACCAGGATCAAAGGGAAACTCAGCATTTACACTTTTTGAATAGGTCGAGTGAAGATTTTGATGACCTTTCTCATACAACAAATTTTGAAAAACTTTCAAGACAGCTTCAAGACCAGCAAAGAAGTAATTTACAAGAAAGCAGATTAGATCCTGAATACCATTCCACTTTAGATACCTGAACTTTGTGTAAGATCCTTCCATTTTCTCAGAGAAAGAGTCAGTCCTCCAGACTTTGAATTGGAGTCACCAGGTGAATGATTTCAGCCTTCTTATGTCTGACCGTTGTTCACCATCAACGATCAGATCTGAACTTGATACATGTACTGGGGCAATTTACAAGTTAAATACTACGATTACAAGTTATACCGGAGATCGACTGAAGCAGCGTTTATCTACTTCGCTGATGCATAGCAACAGCGTTTCGAAGGCTACCTGGCGTGACTTCAGACTCCATCTATAACAAGCAAACGTTTTGAGTTTCTCCCCAGTATGGTCGCCACTATGTTAGCGCTCAAATCTACCTCAGGCTGAAATGAGGTAAAACTCAAGGCTACATCAAACCACGCTTAGCCTCGTAGCTAGCCCTACGAGGGCAGGAGAGGGCTCTCTCCGTCAATCTCGATAAAATGAGCAATAGGGTGCAAGATGACTTACGATAGGAGCTGATTTTAGGCTAGTAAAGAGATAGGTATGTTTGATTTTTGATTTTTTTGGGTTTTCACTGGAGAAATGGGAAAACAAATTTTGGGTCCGGGGATAAGGTCAGACCTTTGCAGATTTCGAGTTGGGGCGAGGTAGGTGATTATCTTGATGCCTTTAATTGGATATACGGACAGATCAGACTGACGAGGAGCTGAAGAGGGCAAAGAAGAACTTGGGTCCTCTTCAAACAGTCGAAAACATATAGAACTAAATGAATTCAAAGGCAGAGCACGGTAAACGATGGATTCAACCTCATCTTACTCATTCAATTTAGTTCAGAAGCATATGAAAAGAATGGCATAAATTAAACAGGAAGAACTTACAGTAAACAGAGAGAAAACACCATCAAGAAAAAAACACCACAAGGATCCCAACAAGTGCCGCAAAACCTCTGATCTTTCCTTAGCCAAAATATGAAAAAATATGTACAATGGTGCCAAAAGTCTCCCAAGAGTCCAACCTCTCCAACCTCTGAAAATTATTGAGAAATTACATCATATAGAGCATCCTAACCCCTTCCCATGCCTCTAGGGGTCGAATTCCTCCTTCTAGGAGCAGTTCCAACCAAATTCTAATCAAGGAACTAAAATCTAGGCAGCTAACAACTTGCCTCTAAAAGAGTGGAAACTGATTCATTTACATGATTTTCACTTTTTTAAGAGTGAATCTTCTAGAATAGGTAAAAATGAACCAAAGTTACATGCAAAACATAAATTTACATCATGAAAACCCAAAAATTTCATCCACAAGCAAAACTGGTCCAAACTGGCCGAAAATCTGAGCTGGAAGTTGAAAATTCAGCCAAAAATTTAAGTGGGTCGCATGCCTTTCAGCCCGATTTTGAAGTACTTCCCGGTATCCAAATTGAGCTCATGATAGCTCGTTGGAAAGCCCTAGATGTTGGCTATCCAACCCAAGTGGAATTTTTCAATTAGGAGCTCATTTGACCCTCCAAAACCTCATTCTCCCAGAAGTACTTCCTGCTGGTGCAAAAGGTGGCAGCAAGGTGGTTTTCATGGTGTTTTTGAGCTTTTTGACCATCCAGAATCTGATGAAATGCTTCGGCAATACCTGAGGATGCATAACTTATCATGAAAAATCCAAAAATGCAAATATTTCCTTCAGCAAGTGTCCCAAAAAAAATTGAGCATATGAGTGCGAGACCCGCTTAACTGAAAAACCTGTTTTTAGACCCAAAAAAATTTCAAAATGACAAAATTTTCTCCGATTTTGCTCAAATTCGGAGCAAAGATCCTCCATCATGTATCTTGCCCAGCCAACGAAGCCTCGGCCAAAATTCGGAGTGGATCAGGCCTTTTCCGCCGTTTTAGTGCTCTCCTAGTGCATGCAGTTCCTGTGGTGAAAACACTGTCTCGGTTGTATGTGTCGGTCTCTATCATGGTGTCACAATGTGTATGAAAGTATATTGATATGGTTATGATGAAAACAAGAGTTTGGTGTATGCTCCAATGTCAGATGTGTCACATATATGTCAAAGTGCTGTAGGAAATATCACAATGGGAAAAGGACTATCACAAGGAATTTGAATGGAAAATAGCCACTCTTTGACTACATGGGGATTTGACACATGAATAGGAATGAGTATAGTGTAGGTCAATAGAAATAACCCTTGCAACGTTTGAAAATGTCAATGGAGGATGTGGAGAAGTGAAAATGGGACCATGTCATAACATGAATGATGAATAGTGTGAAAATGACAATGGCAATAACAATGAGAGCAGCGATGTAATGGCAATGAGAGAGCGTGAGGCTGAGGTAAATAATGAGCAGGGACACCACAGACAGTAGAGGCATGAGCATATATATCAACAACACAACCTTGGAAATCCTTCACAAGACTATCAACATGTCTTTCAAAACCCTAAGAAATGAATTTGCAATGAACATAGGTTTCACGTTTCTCCACATCAAACATTTGTTTCTCCACTTTCAAAACACCATAATCATGTCCAAAAATCACTGAGCAATGTTTAAAAACCTACTTGCAAGTTGTTGGAGTCGACTTGAATCAGAACTGGGCGCAAAACACAATTTTCTGGGTTTTGATTTAAGTGGGTCGCACGCTGGTTTAAGTGGGTCACACCCCCCAAGTGGGTCTCACCTGTTCAACTTTACACTGGCTGTAGCGCTCAAGTGGGTCGCGCCCCTCAAGTGGGTCTCACCCGTTTCAAGTGGGTCGCATGCCTCTTGCCACATAGTGCATTTTGCAGGAAGCTTTTGGAGGCCTTCCCGGTGTCCAAATCGGGTGTGTGATAGCTCGTTGGAAATATCTTGGAGTCTACTTTCCAACACAAGTGGAATTATGCAATTTGGATTTCATTTACCCTGTCAAAAATTAAATCTCCCAACACTAGTCAAAATGAGCAGAATGAGGCTACCTCAAGGCAGAGCGCTGTTGCAGTCAACTTTTGAAGGTCTTCCTCAACTCCAAATTGAGCTCATGATAGCTCATTGGAAATATCTTTGTGTCTAGTTATAATTTGACTTATCATGCGATTCATTTAGCCAACCATGCTAGGAGAAATCTTGATTTTCCCAAGGTCACTTCAGAGGTGCATTTAATTCTCCTGAGGCAACGGTATTTTTGATATTTATCTAAAACCATGATACCTGTGTAGAAATTGAAAGAGGTTTTTCTTCCTTGGGATGTTTTGGACAAAAACCTCTATCAGTTTTCCAAAATTCATCTTTAATTGCTCTGAAACATCTTTTGAGTGAAACTTATCCCGATGTGTGAAACAAGGGATTTTGTCGAAATGAAGCGAAATGAAGGGGATAGGGGGCTTCTAAATTCTTGGGGAAATTTTTGGAAGTAGGGAGGGATGTTTGGAAGCAGGGGAAAATGGAATCTCAGAGATTGAGTTAGGGGAAGGGGTCCAAAAGGGAAAAACACAGGCCTAGCCTAGAAAATTGCCAAGTTGTGGCAAGAAACTAGGGTTTGTGGAAAAATGAGGAATTTGGGGGATTTCAGTGATGGGAAGTTTTTAATAAGGTATATTAATGATAGGGGAAGGTGTGTGAACATCAGGATACAAGTATTTTCGATGATTTGACCATCCAAGAGAAATTACCTCCAAAACCCTAGGTGAGGGAAATGGACCTTACCAAGGCACAACTGAAGCATGAAAAAGATGTAAAATGACCCAATGGAACTTGAAATGATGATGAAAACCCTCTGAATTATGGTACACTCAGCTGAATGGTGACATGGACTGACATTTGGACAACTTTGATAGGAGTAAAAGCAACCCCTAGACCTAATGCCTAGTGACCAAATTTTGCTTGAAGACTCATTGAAATGACAAAATTTGACCTTGACACCTTAAAATCACTTTGTAAGAGCATGTTTGATCACTGGAGAAAGGCTGCAAAGGCTGACTCTAACAGACTGCACCCTTCAAAACTGAAATCAAAGGTCACTACAAACTGAGTTTTGGCATTTGATCTTGAGCCTTAAAAGACAACTTGAAACTGAAAACTCGAAACAAGTTCAAGTATTAAGAGCTCTTTTGCCTACCTACCTATCCAACCTATGATTCTAATAATTTTTCTTCCCTTTTGGGTGCATTTAGACTTGCAGACCCTATCATCACTTTTCTTTTGAACATTTAACTTATCACCTATCCCTTATTTCTCCTATTGGTTCAGATTAGGCTGTTGAACTAATGTCATTTTCTACCTACCTACTGATAAGCCAAGATTAAATGGTTTGGAAAATCTTCATTTTCTAACTCATCAACAGAAATTCAAAATTGTACAATCATGTTTAGACTATATGATTGAACAAGGCTTTCTCAAAAGTACTGGCATTATGACTTGCAACACTTTTCTTTTCCAAATATTAGTAAGGCTATGATATCTACAATGGAGAAAATTTAAACTGGTATTTTATCTGAAAAATGCTTTAGAATCCTACCATTGACAGGACCTCCAAACAACTTTGTTCTGTCTATTCTTGCAATAAAAGCACATTATTACCCCTTGAAGACTGAATGAGGTAGGGACCTTTCCACAGGTTATCAAACTTGCCATGCTTGCCTTTTTCCTCTCTTCTAGAATCCCATTTCAGCACCTTGTCTCCAATCTTGAAATCATTTTCTTTTATCCTTTTGTCAAATATTTTCTTGATATTTTCCTGCACCTACTAAGTTCTATTATACACTCCTTCTCTGGACTACTACAACTGGATGGCCTAGCTTACTCTTCTTTGTACATCATTTTATTCAAACTGCACCTCTTGAATGAGCTTCATGACAGGCACCCCTAAGGTAGTTGGGAAGACCGCATCCATTCCATAGACTAACTGGTAGGGCAACATGTCAATTGATTTCTATAGAAATTTATTAATACTGATGTATTACCAAAATCTCCTGATCTAACCATATTTATCTTCTTACTAAATATAGAATCATTCCACTATTGATCTTTTGCGCAAATTTAAAACTCAATTGCAAACACATGAAGCAATAAAAACAATCGCACTTAACACAGTTGTTTAACGGGAAATCATGAAGCTAAAAACCCCAACTATCATATATTATGTATCATGGATATCATGTAACAATCTCATACAAAGCTTAGTACATCAAGCTCTCAATTCAATACAATCGTCACACACTAATTAGAAGAAATTTGCAAATCCATGTACTGATTTCTTGCCACCTGATACCCTGCCTCCACTGCGCAATCCCTGCTAAAGAAGACCCCTAAATGAATTAGAATCTACCTTGCCTTAACTGTGAAATCCTAAATGGAAAATGCAATGTGTGTGTGGTGCAATCATTTGATCATTATAGTCACAACGGATATTCCATCTTGCCCTTTCACCTATCTCTCCACTGGGTCTCCACTAGAACTAACATGCATTGTAGTTAACTGTTGTATCTGTTCAGTTGTTAGTGAGTTATTAGTTGTGAATTAATTACCTAATTAATTCACTTAGCGCTCACTAGTGTATCTTTCAGTTAGACTAGATACAACTAGCTTAACTAAGTTTAACTCCATTAACTGAGTTAAACTAAATAACAACTCCTGTAACTACTCTTCCAACTTTGTCATAACTTTTCCACTTCAATTCTAACCGCGTCCTCCATGCATGAGCCACCAATAACCCTAGGAATTGCGTAGTTCCTTTAGCCCACTGATTTTCCAAATCTGTTCATTCAATTAAAGTGCTCCAAGAGAATAAGTTGATGTTTATTGTCGGATTATTATTAAGAGCTAATAATAATCGACATGCATCTAATTTTAGATTAACGATCTATAAATAGACTTCGCCCAATATTCTAAAAATAGAATTTCATCTATTTTTCCAACTTGACCAACCATCCACAAATAGCATCCTACGACTTCTGAAATATGATCACCATGTCTAAAAATAGACATAGTCTAAAAATAGACTTGCACCTAAAAATAGCCTGCGAGCCCACTTAGTGAAGGCGACTGATTTTCACTAAGCTTCATCATCTTGTTGAATCTCAAAAATCCCTCTCAACAAGATAGGGATTATCCTTCACCCTGATCCTGCCTCTATGGTATTCGAATTCGCTCCTGCCAAGTGCCTTCTTCAGAATTTCTGCATCCTGATCTTCCATAGGAATGTACTAAAGCAACATGATCTTCTGCTGCACACAATATCTGATGTGATGATACCAGATATCAATATGTTTAGATCTATCATGAAACACACGATTAATCGAGAGTTTAATGCAACCCTGATTATCACAATGTATCACTGTAGGATCTAAATGTGAACCGAACAAACCAAACAAGATTTTCCTCATCCAGATACCCTCACATGTAGCTTGACTTGCTGCCATGTATTCTTCTTCCACTAAACTAAGGGCCATGAATCTTTGTTTCCTGATGTATCAAGAAACTTTCGTAGATCCAATATTGAAAACCCCTCCTAATGTGTTATTTCTGTCTATTGGGCTACCTACCCAATCTGCATCCGTGAATCCATGGAACATCACTTCATCCATCTGTCTGTACCATAAGCCATACTCAGATGTGCCCCTGAGATACCTCAAGACATGCTTTTCTGCCTTCCAAAAGAGCTTGGTAGGCTTAACCATATCATATGTCCGGTCTGATATTAACTAAATACATGAGCGAACTCGCCAACTATCAATAAACGGTAGAATCCACTACCTCTGCCAATGTAGCATCCTCTTTCCTCCAATTTCCTGGAAGAGGAGTGTTGATAGGCTTATAGCCTTGCATATGCAACTTCTTCGGTATCTCTCGAGCATACTTTCCTTGAGACACAAACAGTTCACCTTCCCGCTGCCATATTTCCAATCCAAGGAAATAATGAAGGAGGCCCAAATCCTTCATCTCAAACTCCTTTGCAATATCTGCCTTGCATGAGTGTATCAACTGCTCATCACCCATTAGTATTAAATCATCAACATAAAGAAAAATGATTAAAATATTACCCTCTTCCACAATTTGGTATAGGTTTGCATCCGCCTCACTCTCGGTGAAGCCAAGTCTAGTGAAATATTTTTCAATCTGTGTGTACCAAGCACGTGGTGCTTGCTTCAGCCCATACCGCGCTCTTTTGAGTCTGCACACATGCCACTCACTGTTGAAGATCTCAAATCCTTCAGGCAAGTGTAGCTCCCTCTCAAATGACAACTTCATGGCTTTCACCTCATTGAATTTTATATCTCGTCGCACCACAGTCATTCGATTGTTTGGCAAATACACACGATAATTATGGGGTGTTTCTGTGTACCCCAAAAATATCCCAACTTCTGCAGTCGGCTCCAGCTTCTTCCTGGTGTCTTTTGTCACATGAATGTAAACAGATGAGCCAAAAATCTTCAAATGAGAAATATCAGGTTTTTTACTAGCAAAAGCTTCTTCAGGTGTACTCATTCCAAGTACTTTATGAGGACAACGGTTTTGCACATAAACCGAAGAGTTGCATGCTTCCGTCCACAAGTGCATCAGTAGGCCCTGGTCATGCAACATAGCTCATGTAGCACCCACGTTCGTTTTGTTCTTCCTCTCTGCGACCCCATTATTCTATGTGTTATGAGGCGTTATGAGTTCTCTTCGAATTCCTTCTTTGCTATAGAATTATTTGAATTAGCCCGAGATATTTTCACCACCATTATCGCACCATAGAGCTTTCACTTGCTTCCTCAACTCCTTCTCCACCAATTCTTTAAACTCATAGAACTTTGAGAATGTTTCACTCTTCTTCTGCATGAAGAAGATCCAGCATCTACGAGAATATTCATCAACAAATATAACATAATACCTGTGTTTTGTTATTGAAGCAACCGAGAAAGGTCCACACACATCTGTGTGAATTCTCTCCAGGATCACCGAAGCACGGTTCTCCTTCTCATGAAAGGTGGTCTTCACAAACTTACCCATAGTACATCCCTTGCACTGATATGACTGCGCAAGAGTACCCTTGGGAAGTCCAGCAGAAATCTACTGCAAAATATTCAAAGCGCCATGGTGAAGATGGCCCAATCTCCTATGCCATAATTCGCCCTCATCCCAGCTCACCACTTCTTCTGCTTTGCCCATCATTGCAGCACAGTGATCTACCTCCAACTTGTAGAGATTCTTAACTTTAATCCCTATCCTATTGGTTTGACCCATTGTTTTATGTTGCAGGAAAGCTTTTCCATCGCTGAAAACAACGTCATAACCTCTGTCTTCCAACATTGCGACCGAGACCAAGTTCTTCTTCAGACCTGGAACATGCATAACATATTTCAACAGAATTGGATTACCTAAATTCATCTCAAAAGTAATGGTCCCAATGTTTATCACACTATATCAATCATTGTCACCCATCTCTATATGCATTTGGAGATCCTTCCCTTCCAAGTCACTAAACAACTCCTTGTCTCCCGTCATATGGAAAGACACACCACTATCAAGATACCACACCGATCCCATTGAGCTTGAAACCAAGCATGTGATCAAAGATAAATCAAGTTCAAATTGTGAGGCTAAGGCCTCACCCGCTGCAGCTCTAGCAACCTTCTTATTCTTCTTCTTCTGTGGGCAGTTAGTGGCGAAATGCCCATGTTTGTGACAATGAAAACATTTCACCTTGGACACATCCTGCTTCTTGCCTTTAGCCTTAGATTTTGAAGGGAATTTCTTCCCCTTCCCTTTCCTTGCTTTGGAAGCCAAAGTGAAATTCTCTTCATCTTCATTCTTTGATGAAGAGCCATCCCTGGTACTTCGCCTTATCTCCTCCTGCACAAGATCTGACCAAAGTCGCTCCCAACCTGGTAGTTTCTCTCGTCCATTGACAGAGTCTTCATAGCTATGCCAACTCTTCGGAAGCCCAAGGAGAGCCAAGCTCACCAAGTCATCATTGTCAACAGTAATACCCACACTTCTCAGTTCATCCCTACAGTGGACAAACTTCATAAGATATTTTGGAATATTGTCGCCCTTCTCCATTTTTATTTTTCTAAGCTTATCTTTCAGTGCCAACTTCCTCTAGTCGCGGATTCTTTAGAACAAATCTATAAAAGCCTTCCACATTGCAAATGGAGTGGCTTTCCTATGAAGGCTATACATAATATGGTCCTTCACACCTTCCAATAGAATTCTTCTTGTCTTTGCTACCTTCTTTTTCCATGCGTCAAGTAATGCAGCATCGCTAGAACCAGGCTTAAGAACATCGCTATCGATGAAATCCTTCAATCCATTATCTTCCAGCACTGCCTCCATCCTATCCTTCGAGCCTATGTAATTCAAGCTAACCTCAAGGGAATACTCCAATCGCAACCCATTGAAATACTTTTCAATGTATACTCAATTGTCGCACCAAGAAATTTCTGCAGCAAATTCGAATTGTCCACCAGCACAAACTGAGCAATTATTCACAATTGCAATCTTCAAGAATTAACATTGCTCTAATACCATGTATAAATTTATTAATACTGATGTATTACTGGATTCTCCTGATCTAAAAATATTTATCTTCTTGCTAAATACAAAATCCTTCCACTGTTAATATTTTTCGAAAATTTAAAACTCAATTGCAAACACATGAAGCAATAAAAACAATCGCACATAACAAAGTTGTTTAACGGGAAAGCCTGAAGCTAAAAACCCCAACTATCATATATTATGTATCATGGAGATCATGTAACATTCTCATACAAATCTTATTACATCAAGCTCTCAGTACAATAAAATCGTCACACACTAATCATAAGAAATCTACAAATCCATGCACTGATTTCTAGCCACCTGATATCCTACCTCCACTGCGCAATCCATGCTGAAGAAGACCCCTGAATGAATTCGAATCTACCTTGCCTTGACTGTGCAATCCTCATTGGCAACTCCAATGTGTGTGTGGTGCAATCAATGCATCACTATAGTCACAACGGATAGTCCATCTTGCCCTTTCACCTATCTCTCCATTGGGTCTCCACTGGAACTGACATGCACTATAGTTAACTGTTGTATTTGTTCATTTGTTAGTTAGTTATTAGTTGTGAATTAATTAACTAATTAATTCACTTAACTCTCACTAGTGTATCTTTCAGTTAGACTAGATACAACTAGCTCAACTGAGTTTAACTCCATTAACTGAGATAAACTAAATAAAAAATCATGTAACTACTCTTCCAACTCTGTCATAACTTTGCCACTTCAGTTCTAACTGAGTCCTCCATGCATGAGCCACCAATAACCCTAGGAATTGAGTAATTCCTTTAGCCCACTAATTTTCTAAATCTATTCACTGAAATAAATTGCTCCAAGAGAATAAGTTGATGTTTATTGTCGGATTATTATTAAGAGCTAATAATAATCGACGTGCATCTAATTTTATATTGACAATCTATAAATAGACTTCACCTAATATTCTAAAAATAGAATTTCATCTATTTTTCCAACTTGACCAACCATCCACAAATAGCATCCTGCAACTTCTAAAATATGATCACCATGTCTAAAAATAGACTTGCACCTAAAAATAGCTTGCGAGCCCACTTAGTGAAGGCGACTGATTTTCACTAAGCTTCATCATCTTGTTGAATCTCAAAAATTTCTCAGTTGTCAGTCTGTCAGCCCATAGTGCATGTACCAATTTATTATGCCATGACTTCTTATTTTCTTCCAGCAACTTCTTAATGATGTTAACCAAGCTCTTATTTGAGGATTCAACCAATCCATTACCTTGAGTGTAATAAGCTATAGAATGCCACAAAGCGATGTGATATTTGTGGAAAAAATCCACCATTTTCTTGGATCTAAAGGTAGCAGTGTTATTAGTAATAATTTTCCTAGGACAACTAAATCTAGACAGAATGTTGGTTTCAAGGAATTTGATAATTGTGTTTACAAACTTTCGGTGAAAATCACATGTATTAAAATTTTGTCTTTTGAACCAGCCAGTGTGGTTCATCATTAGGACAAGATAAGAAATTTGATCAAGAAACATGTTTAAATAGATAATACAAGCATCAACTTGTTGTTGTAAAATAACAGCTAGTTTGACTAGAATAAGGATAATTACTAAATCAGTATCAGTTCTGGAAGGAATGGCCTCTATCGATTTGGTGAAATAATCAGTAGCAGTAAGGATCCATTTATGCTGGGCATAGGAGGAAGGGTGGATTTCTCTAATGAAATCTAAACCCCACTGATGAAAAGGAGCTTCAATACAGATTGATTGTAAAGGCAAAGGTAGCAGCTTTCTTTTTCCCTCAAAAATTTGGCATTTATGATAGGAAATCACCTTGTTGTGAATGTCTGGGAAAAGAGTGTGCCAATAGAAACTAACTCTAAGGATCTTATTAAAAGTGGTTTTCCAATAGATATGTCCTCCACAATCCCCTTCATGAAACTCATGCATAATCATATCTGCATTTTCCTTAAGAAAAAATTTAAGAAATACACCACCATAATTTTTCCAGTTTAAGACATTCTCTAGGATACATAAATTTACATCTTTTAATTTCAATAATCTGGCCTTTGTTTTGGACAAACCAGGAGGAGAATTTAAATTAAAGAGCACACATAATATATTTGCGTATTAGGGAGAGTTTAGGAACGCTTCCTCAATAGGTGGAGTCACCAGCTCCTCTAGTTCATCCAGTGAGTGAATCATGTTAATGTCCAATGCTTGAAAATTTGTCTCAGCCATTAATTTAGCCAGTCCATGTCCTTTGATCAACTTGGTGGGTCTGATCTCTAAATCATACTCCAGGACAACCGCAATCAATTTTCCTCTTTTCCATTGGGATCTTGAGTTAGGATGTCCTTAACAACTGTATGAGGAACAAACGCAATGATGTGTGAATGTAGAATGCAGACTCTGAAATCCTTTAGTGCTTTGATCAAGGAAAAAAATTTCTTTTCCATAATATTGTATTTCAGATTTGCATCTCTTAAGGATTGGCTAAATAATTCTATGGGTTTCTCTTGTCCTTCTGTATTTTTCTGCATCAATACTGCAGCAATTGTATGCACTGATGCAAAGGAAAAAATGAAGAAATCCTTGGTGAAGTTAGGGCTGATCAGAACTGGTGCTTGTGTGAGTGCCTGCTTCACTAGGTCAAAAGATTGTTTTGCTTCCTTGGTCCATTTGACTCCTAACTCTCTTTTGAGCTTATTGGTGATATTCCTTAGGAGTTCTGCAAGGTTTGGTTTGAACCTTCTCAAGAAATTTATCTTGCCAATGAAATATTACAACTCTTTGATGTTTCTAGGATGGCTAATTTGAAGGATAGCCTCAATCTAGTTGGGGTCAATCCTGATTCCCTTTTCAGATATGATGTAGCCTAGAATATTTCCTTCTCCCAAACCAAACAATGATTTTTAGGGTTTAGAGATAGAACAAACCTTCTACACTTTTCCAAGACTCTCCTTAGATGGGCTAAATGTTCTTCATCAGTTTTTGAATAGATAGTAAGATCATCTAGATAGATCACAATGAAGTAGCCGATCTCTTTTGAAAAATAAATTTACATTTCTCTCTGGAACGTGGCCCCAGCATTCATTATTCCAAAGGGAATTTTTACATACATAAAGGTTCCCCGAGGAGTAGTATAAATTGTTTGGGGTTGATCATCTGGATGCACCAATACTTGATTGTACCCAAAAAATTTGTCTTGCAGGGAGATCCTCTTGGAGCCCACTACCTTTTGCAATATGTGATCCATATTCCGTAGAGGGTAGTTGTCCTTTAGTGATGCTTTGTCATATTTCTGAAGTCAATGCAGAGCTCGATTTCCCCTGTCTTCTTTCTTGTGGGCACCATATTGGAAACCCATTTAGAGTATCTGATTGGGACTATTATCTTAGCATCATACATTTTCTTAATATATTTCTCAACCAAAGGAATTTGGATAGGGTTTATCCTATGCAACTTCTGTTTAAAAGGCTCATGGTTCTCTTTGACCAGAATTTTGTGCTAGATGATATCTATATCATAAGACTTTAGGCCCTCATAGCTCCATGCAAACACATCAATGAACTCTTTGAAAAAATCAATATATTTCTGCTTTGAGGATGCAAGCAACGTTCTTGACAACTTTAGCATCTTGGGTTCCTACTCACTGCCTAGATTGCACTCCTCGATGTTTGCTTTTGTGGACTCCATATTTGGTTTCCTATCCATGTCATCGAAATCAAATAGTTCCTCTATAGGAACCAGTCCTCTGGGCAGTGTGTGGTCTCTAAATTGCAGCACCTCAAATTCTTCCTATTCTGGATCATCATGCATCTTTATCTTCTATATGTCTTCCCTTGCTAAAAAAATTAATTTCCAGATCATGAGGGGACTCCTCCATGCATATTTGTTCTTCATTCAGACAGTCCTCTTCATGGCCTAGGTCTAAACTTGAAAACTCAAAATCCCCCTTAGATTGGAGGAAATCTTCAATCTGTTTGTCATCTTCAAAGACTTGCCAATGTCTCATGTTATCTGCGACTGCAGGTCGGTGTTCAACCTGCAAAGTATATTGTTTATTAGGATGAGGTATTTGACACGTGATGGCTGAAAATTCCAACCCATTGGCAAGGATATTCTGGTTCCTTGTGATGGAGGCAAGGTCGTATTCTTTGATCATTTTTAGGAGGTCAAGGTCAACATTTCTGTATGCTCTCAATCTAAGATGTTTAGCTTAATATTCTCCCTTAATTTTCCTAATGACCATTTCAGAATCCCCATGGACAGAGATTCTTTTGGCACCTAATTTCTTTAGTAATTGTAGACCTAAAAGGAGTGCCTCATATTTTGCTATGTTGTTTGTACACTGAAATTTTAGTCTGTAAGAATGACCCTCTTGTGGTTATTCTCTGTGTTTCATAACCAAACCCCTGCTCCTGAGCCAAATTTGCCACGGGAGCCATCAAATATCATGTTCCAAAGAGGTGCATGTTCAGAATTGTGTTGCTCCATCTCTATTTGGTCTGACTAAACCTTTTCCTGGTCTTCTTATTTTTCACCTATTTTTTCATTAGATGATACTTGTTCACTAATGTTGTCATCATTGTAAAGAATGAATGAATCAAGGTCAGAGTGGAAAGAGTAAAGGGAGGAGTTATCAGGTTTTTATTGACTTCTCACCGTGTCTTTCATGTGAGTTTCCCTATACAACCTTCTTTGTGGACCAAAAACTGGCATGGTAGCGTAGGTCATATCCATTTAGAGGGTTACTTGAAGCTTGGTTCCCCATGACCAGGATAATAGCATGCCATATTTTGGAGGGATGTTGGCCACTACTATGTCCATCACTAGACTCTTATTTGGTATTTATGCTAAAGTAACACATATATATTTGATAAGGCCTAGACATTTCACTTTGCTAGAGTCAAAAGAATATAGGTCTTTGTATGACCTAGTTATCTCAAGGCCAAGCCTCTCCATAACTATATTTGGCATGATATTATGAGATGCACCCGAATATAACATGGCATTATGAAGGATCTTATCATGAACATTCAAACTGACATAAAATGGGGGAACACCTCCTTCCTTGAATTTTCCCTCTACTTCTGGCCCAAACAAAAGTTTAGGTTTGTCATCATTCAGATTTAGAGTGTGAGTATTGTCTCCCATGTTTAGTGCTTTCAAGACTTGGGACCTATATACCTCTTGGCTTACCAATTTAGTGAGAGGTATGGAGATTTTAATTTTGGCAATTTCATTCTCGATGCTGAATGGCATCTATGTTTTTGGTAAACTCAAATCTATTTTCTCGGGTATTATTTTGGTAGCAAATTCAGCTTGTTGAGTTGTTTTAGGGATATTAGTCGGGACCATTTTTCCAAGGCTGATAGGTGGTTTTCTAGTATGTATCTCTTGATCGCTTTCCTCAGGGTTTTTAGCGATTTTCATTGCATTTTCTATTGTTTTCTTGGGATCAGTTTCGGGGGATTTTTTAGCAATTTTTTTAGGATTCTATTTTTAGGGCATCTGATAGTTTTTCTTGCTTATGAGTTTATATTGCCTATGCACCTCCATGATAGCATTCTTGAATCAATTTTTATAATCCTAAGACCCTTCCCATTCTAGTTCATTTTGAGCTGGGGAAAATAGACCTTGCTCTTCTTTAGTGAGGAAAACAATATCCTCATCATCTACCCCTACTAGATTTACTTACTCTCTTCGGGCTCTTCCACCATTCCCTCATATTTATCAGTATAATTCTCCTGGAAAGGAGGCCTAATCTACTGTTCACGTCCCCTCGGATCTCTCTATCTTATTTGAGGGGGGTTTCTTCTAAAGTTTTGGTTTTGGTTTCTATTTTGAGGAGCTGGCTGATTTTCTCTGGGGGTGGCTCTCTCATTTAGGTTGATCCTCTCCATCATCCTTTCCATGATTTTGACAAGGTTATTAATCTTGGTGTCAGATGAGGAGGCTACTGGCTCTTCCCTAATTGTGACCCTTTTCTCGATTCTCATTCTATCCCTTTTGGCAATCATATTTGCTTCCACACTTATTGCACCCCTTTGCATGTCTTCTAATGTTGGGGGATCTCTTTCTCTCAGATGATAAGCCATCTCTCGGTCAAATCCATCTGATGATTTCGCTAGGGCCAAACCTTGTGGGGGTTTCATATGAAGATGGATGGCATTATATACACTGTTGAACCTAGTATAGTAATCTTGGACACTTTCTCCAACATTTCTCTTGATGTTCTCGTATTCTGAAAAAAATTGGAGAGGATTTTTCTTAACTTCCCATTTTTTTATGAATAGTTGGTGAAGGACAGGGGGTCCTGGATACTATTGGGAGTTAGACCTTTAAACAATTTTCTTTCTTCCCCCCCTAAGCTTTGAGAAAACATTCTTAATTTAACCGTTTTGTCATCTATCTATTATAATTATTCATTTCATCCATATGTTGTTGAGCAGTTGAATGCCTAATTTCATCAAATGGGGGGATCTTGGACTGATAATCCTATGGTAAACGTGCCAAGGGTAGCGTTAGTACTAATGGATCATACTAGGTTGCCATGATTGGTGGTAGGGGAATCGAAGGAGGGTTTATAAGAGGAGGGTTGACGAAGGGAGGTGGAGGGTGGAAAGGAGGAAAGTGGATAGTTGGAGTATGAGTAAAGGTTTGGGGACTTTGGTGAGTAACTTTCAAGGGGATTTGGGAGTCAGTTTGGTTGGAGGTAGAGGCTTCCCCGATATGAGTCGACTATAATACTGATGGGTTAAACATTATCTGGTCTATCCAATTCTGAGATTTAGCCCAGAACAAGCGTTGCTAAAAGTGTAAGCCAAAATGGATCTCTTGCAGGGTAGCAAGGTTTTCAGGGAGAGACTTTTCTTTGTGAAGATGCTTGCTAATAGTCGAACTTTCAGATTTGGGAGTTTTCTTTAGGATTTTTTCTGGATTTTCAACTATTTCAGGGGGATTTGGGTCAGGATGAGATCTGGTAAAGACTCTCCTGGAAGCCAGAATTTAGACCCAAAGCACAAATAAGTCAAATTTTTTATAAAGGTTTTGAAAACCAATCTGTGACAAAAATACTTAAAAACCACAGTATTTTGACTAGGTTTGATTGAGTTTTGATAATATTACGATTTCACAATAAGTCCCCAGTATGGTCACCATTTTGTTAGCACTCTGTAATTTGCAAGATTGGAAAGAAAAAGTAGCATAGGACAACATAAAACTACTTTGGAGTCCAAGACCTAGCTTTCCTGAGCTTAGAGAGGGTTGTCTCTATATCTTTATGATTTAGGATTTAACTTTGGTAATTTATAGTGTTGATTTTAGGCTAGTTATAGAGATTGTTTTGTTTGTTTGATGTGGATGGTTGGACAGATATAATATGGGAAGCTTAATCCATTAGGCTATGGAGTCAATAAAAGGGTTGAGTTGTGAATCAACTTTCCAAGGTCATTCACAGGGAAATCTAACTATATAATATGGATCTTACTGGCAGTGTGAATATGATATGACAGGAGGTAGTGAAAGCTAAAGAGCATTTAAGAATTCTTTCATGATATGTTCAAAGAAAAAACATTTAAGATATTAGTTTTGTAAAGCTATAGAGTAGTTAAGGATTATTTAACTAAACTTCACAAGGGAGACTTTAAATATATTAGTTTAGGTAAGGCCAAAGAGCAATGAAGAATTCTTTAACTATACTTCAAAAGAAAACCTTTAAGATAACAATTTTAGTAGAGCTAAAGAGCAGTTAATAATTCTTTAACTAAAATTCACAAGGGAAACTTTAAATATATCAATTTAGGTAAGGCTAAAGATAAGTGAAGAATTCTTTAACTATACTTCAAAGGAAAACCTTTAAGACAAAAATTTCAGTAGAGCTAAAGAGCAGTTAATAATTCTTTAGTTATACTTCAGAATAAAATATTAAGATAAAAAAAAAAAAAAAATAGACTTAAGGTGCTTTCTCAGCATATCTTAATCTAAAAATTCTAATATGTAATCAGAGAAACTGAAGTACAGTATGGAAAAACAAAGAAACACTAATACGAAAGAAATAACATAACCATTAACATAGGTCAAGGATCCTGTGAACGTGCTTTTATTATTGAAGCCCAACTCAAAGTTGTTATAGTGCCCCAATACAACAATATTGCAACGTAGATTCTAAACAAAGTCCAGCCTCTGATAATGAACATTCGAGCAGTATTTAACTACAACAGAGGCGGTTTCCCTAATATAGGTCGTAAATTTGCATTAACTACAGAGTAAATGAAAGTTTGACAATTGCGACCATGCAAGGCCCAAGCCAAAATATCTCTGACAAACTTAATGTAACATTCATTTCTAACTTAAATTCTGAGATAACATTAAAATATCTCTAGAAAACTGCCTACAATATTAAATTCTATAATAAATTATGACCTAATATTAAAATATCTCTAATTGTAACATTAATTGTGGCAAAATTTCAGTAAATCAAAAAGTAAGCTAGAGGTGGCCATCATGGTTGCAAGGAGGTAACGTTGAGTAGTCCTAACATCTGGAATTTCTTTGGATATCCACTGTAGAAGTCATAAGAGAGGATGCACTACTGGCATGCTACAAAATTAATATTTCACTCAATAGTTTCAAAAAACTTATCCCATTGATCTTCAGTTGTGATTTCTATATTTACCATTTTTCTGAAGATTTCATCCACCTCAGTGAATCTGTCAAAAGTTGGCTTTTGAATAAATAGCTGTTTGATTTGATGTTGAATCGTCAAATCAAACTATAGAGCTTCAAGAAAATCTCTGCTTGTAATGTGACCGTTGATATTTACAAATTTTGAGTTTTCTATAGCAATTGTATATAGCTTTTTTCAATAATCTTCCAAACTCACCATCTTTTCATCTATTCCAACCAGACTTGGCAATCCTTTCTGATTTAAAACAATAAATTTCTTATGAAACCTTTGAACGATAATGTTCAAGGCTTCACACTTGGTCTGCAACTGGTTGATAAAATTACTTTTTTGCATTACCTTATTAATCTCCAAAATGGTTGTAGTCCTATCTGATATATTGATCTCTTCCAACTCCTCATTGTTCTTTGAATTAAGAACTTTGATCATATCAGAAGCTTCACTTGGCTTCTCTTGGAGTTGATCCTTCTCTTCTTTTATTGTTGTTCTGCACTTGTGGATGAGTTCCTGCTATTCAAAGATCATCTGAATTGATGGCCATATCTCAGTAATAGAATTGCTGATGTTCTCCCAAATACTCTACTTAGCCTCTCCTAAACTTGATGCCATCAGAGTTTCACTCTCCAATTCTTTAATTCTGAGTTCCAACCGGTGAGTCTTTTGCATTTACCCTAGATACAATGTATCATTTCTAATCTGTTGTGACTTCATAAGTTGAAACTTCTGATTTAGCTTCTCATGTGCTTGCTTTTATGTGGCCAAATATTGAGCTAGTTGTGTTGGATCAGTTATGTCCAAGGCTATAGAGTTTTCTGCATCGGCAGAATATGCCTGAGTTGTTAAAATGAGATCATTATTTACCTGGAGTGCTAATTTTTCTTTCAACAATTCTTCAATTTATTCTTCCATTTTTCTTATTTGCAGATTTTGATCAATGATCAACTTGAACATTTCTTCCTTGTTAGATTCATTTTGAGCCATTTCTTTTGTCTGTGGGTCTTTAGTCGAGGGTAGCTTAAGTTGCTTTCTCAGAGCAGCAATCTCTGCAATTTTATTCTTGATGATTTCTTCATCTCCTTTGCAACTATGAGGATCATATCCTACTTTCACTACCAGTTCTTCCAAGGTATTTATCCTGTTGTCTTTAGCCAAATAGGATAAATTCTCAATTTTTAGCTGGGACTGAATATTTGACAGTGCTACTTTTGACTTTGAGAGAGACATAGTTGTTGTAGTCATGGTTGAGAAAAACATTTCTTCTGACTGCCTATGCATATCCATCTTGTCCATAGGATTTATGTGTCTTGCGTCAAATGAGAAGATAGTCTTTTTGTAGTTAGCTTGTGTTTTTGGAAAGGGCATTGTTGCTTGCAAAAAGTCCATCTGCATCCTTCTTTTCTCATTTTCAAAGGCAGTGTGGAGTCTATGTTGTGATGTAGACGTCTACTTCCAAAATTGGCTATAGACATGTAATTTTAGTGCTTCATTCTTTTGCTTGATTTCTAGAAATTTGGAGAAAATGTTCCGCTCTTTTGAACAGCTGGTCTCATAATGTTGAATGATATTTGATGGACCTCTAGCAGGTGATGCTGATGGAGGAGTCTAAGGAACATTTTCAAATGTGGAGACTTCAGTATCTCCCCAAATATATGATCTATGGTTGTCTCTCTCCAGAAAGCAAGGAAGGAGTGAACTTTGGTATCTTATGCTGTAACATGAACTCCTCCATCAGTTCCTTGGAATGGGGTGTCTCTTCTCTGACCCTTTTTTGTTGTTTACTTTCAGGTACTGGTGTTTGCACATTTCAAGTAGATATGGCTTTCTCATCTACTTCTTATAAGTTACCTTCTACCCATTCATTCTGATTCATGTACTTCTCTATTTCTTCCCTTGAGGTATGAGTGTAAGGGGTTGTCTTGAGTTCAACCCTTAGAGCAGAAATAATTCCATGGGGGTCATATGAACAAGTAAAACTTGAATAAAAACTCGTCTTCTTCAATAGTATATTTGCCTTAAAACCAGTTGCTATGGAATTACAAATGAAAGATCCAACTGTTGCTTTGAGTTTAAATTGGGTTTTCCTCTTTCTTGAAACAAAGTTCACTTCGTCCATATTTATCATTTTCCTTATGTAGTCTAAAGAGAAAATCCTCATAGGAACATACTTTGGGAGTTTGTATGGTGGGAGCTCACAATCATACACCCTGATCTCTGAGTAATTCTTTTATAAATACCAATCCCCAATCATTTCTTGTTCACTGAGGTGTGAGGTTCTTTTGATGTCTTCTCGAATCCTAGGCTCTGATTGGCTGGTAAGGAACTACCTGACCTGATGAATCAATGATTCTATGAACTCTGAGAGAGAAGTGGTTTTTTTCGAAGCTCTGACCAATTCTGTCGTGTGAATCACTGACTGATTCACTCCCTGAGCTTCTTTCTTGTTGAGATGAATGGGTAACATATATTCCTGTTGAAACAGAATCATGTGAATAATCACAGAAGAATAGTTAAAAGCCCCTTGAGTGGTGAAATTCATGAATTTTTCATTTGCAACATCAGCTAAGAAATTATTGTAATTGTACATGAACAATGGTGATTTTTCAAGACTGAAGATAGACAGGAAACCTAGGATGAGTTCATCAATGGTTTTATCATTAGAGTACCCTAGCATATAGGAAAGGAGAGAGATGTAAGGCTTGGAAACTATAGGAAAGATGGAATATAGACATGGGGGATTTATCTTAGGTGAGTCTGCATCCTTAGGTAGGAATATGTCAAAAATCTTAGCTCTCTGAGGGAAAGACAACTTGTGGTAAAGATTCATTGGGGAAGAAGGGGAAAAATAGGATAAGGAGTCAAAAGGAGGGATGAGAAGCATTTGATTTATGGTTTCGGGGGATATGGTGATCAGAACATTTCCATTCTAAGCCACCAATGACATGGTTAAAGGCTCATATTGATTCTAACACCAGGCAATTAGATCCAGGAATGGGTTAGTTTGAGGGAAATCAAACATAGGCAACATAGACTCCCAAAACTTGGAAAGATGTTGGTTATCCAAGTACTTTTGTTTTAGCCACTAATGTCGCTCGTAGAACTCAAATTCACAATGACATTCGGAAACTTTAAAATAAGTATCAACTAGGGGTGTGAGGTCGAGATTTATCTGCGAATTTGCAAGAATATCTGCTGCAACTACTTTGGCAACTTTAGGAGTGACCTCTGCAACTAGTTGAACGACCTCGGGCATGACCTCTGCAATACTGTCAACATTCTGGATTTCGCCCATCATTCGTTTCCTACCTTTATCTTTTGGAGTCTTTTGCTTCTTCGCCTTGGCCTTGGGTGCCATGCTTTGACTAATATAAACTGGTATCAGACGTTAAAACTTGGGTTATCGGAGAAATGACAAGGTTTCATGAATGAAGGGAAGCTGTAGGAATAAAAACTCGCAGTGGAATGAATGGGAGGAGGAAAGCGAATCGAAGGTGGAAGTAAAGTAATGAAGGGGAGGCCATTGGAAATTTTATAGATTGTGGTTTGGGTTTAACAGTTATGGCTGGCCAATAGTCAAAAATGAGTTTTAACTGTGCAACAATATGATTACCAGATATGGTGGAAACGAATTTATTGGCCAACGAGAGGATTTAACGGATATAATGGAGCTGAGGAATATGATTGATGGATGGGTTAACGGCTATGGCACAGGAAAAATGATCGTGAGAGTGGGAAAAAACTGGAGGTAGATTTCGGGGGGGTACCCCCCTGTTTCTAGTTTAAGACGGAGGGGGTGCAAATTTACCTGGTGTTGCCACGTTGCGAAAATGGGCGGCCATTAAAACTAGAGTTTGGACACCCCCCCCCCCCCCCGCATTAACCAGAAACAGGGGGAGGGGGTCCAAAGTCGACCTCTACCATAGATCTGAGGGAAGCTTGAGATCTACTGTTGGAGTCTACCAACACTTTATTGTTTTTTATTTGACCTACTTTGTCATTTAGTGACTTTATAATAAAACCCATATGTGTGCGTTTGTATAGTTTTTACGTTAAAAAATCCTTTTCCTCCTCCGTTTTGTTTTACCACAAAAATGGTCATGCCTACAGATTTGAAATTCTTTGAATTACGCCTTTGAAAACACATCGCATCTAGGCCTCCATCTCACTTCGCATGGCACAAAACTTAACTTTTCCTTCGCACTTTAAACTTTAACACTTTTGATGCACGATTTGCGATCAGGCCCCACTACATCACACATCACACTTCGCTTCGTTTATCTTTTACCATTTTCACTTATCCTGTATCATTTGTGATCTGCGAAGTGCGATCGGGCCCCTCCAGGCATCGCACATCGCACGTCGGCATTTTTAACATTTACCTCCCGCAATAACCTTTGAAACTTGTGATGCATGATATGCGATCACATCACATTGCAACTTAAAAATTTAAAGTTGCGGGCGCTTATGGATATGTTATGAATTGTGAGAAATGCGGTCTGCGATACGCTAAAACTTGGAAAGTGTGAAAAGGGAAAAGTTAGGGAAAAAGGCCTTATGAAAGCTTATTTGCAAATTTTGGCCAGTTATAGAGGTTTAGGCGGGTCCTACCATATCGCATCGGCAAAGTTTTTTCAAGTTTTCTATAATGATTTGCAAAGAGAAGTTGGAAACTTGCGGGTTGTGGAATGTGGGAAAAGCTTAGACTTTTATCGGATTTTTTCAACACAAGTGGGTTTTATGAGGCGGTAAGTCTGAAAAGGTTATGTATGTGGGTTTTAAGTTAAAAAAGGATTTTAGAGCATGGGAGTGTCAAAAATAGGTAAAATGAAAGGTAAGAAGAGGGAAGATGATAAATAATGAAGGCAGTGAGATTTAGCTCATCACCACACTTAATCAGTTATATTTTACTCTTTAACTGAATTCAAATGGAAGGTGGATTCTTTTGACCCTTCTAATAGCCAGGATATCCTTTTATTTTCTGAAAAAAAATGATAGTCATGGAATATTATTTTCAGGATGACAAATATAAGGAATAGGTAGTCAGCTTGTGATACTATAAAAATACAGGAGTCTAGCAGGTAGGAATAGGAAACTTATATTTAATATTGAGCTTGTTCATCTCTATAA
The DNA here is from genome assembly GCA_034641835.2 of Pinus albicaulis. Lineage (NCBI taxonomy): Eukaryota > Viridiplantae > Streptophyta > Pinopsida > Pinales > Pinaceae > Pinus > Pinus albicaulis. Next base: position 1,690,746,768 of record CM076575.1, on the reverse strand, counting down.
AATCTGGACACATATGTCATGATCCATCCTTTTTGTGTGCCAATACTATTGGAGAATAGAAATAACTTTGGCTAGGTTGAATTACACCTACGTCTAACATTTCTGCAATCATATGTTCGATTTCACTCTTCTAGGAATAATAATATCTATAAGGTCTAATGTTTGGAGGAGCACTTCCTGGATTCAAGTGAATAACATGATCATGATCATTAATAGGAGGGAGACCTTTGGGAATCTGAAATACCTTATAATGGTTGTCTAGGACTCTTTGGAGATTTTGATAAATGGATGACTTAGATGTTTAATGTCTAGTCAACATAATTGTGCAATTGCCCCTCATTTGTTAGGATATTCTGACTTATAGGAAATAGTTAAGAATAACTTAGTCTAGTATGGAGTTAGGTAAAGTGTGTTTCTTTACCATGTACATTTGTAACTTATAATCTGACGGTCACGATTTGTAGTGATCTGATGGTTATCTTTCTCCTCGGTATTAACGACACTTGATCTATGGCTTAACACCCGATTGGTCCATGATCTCTATTTAAAGAGCATGGAGGGTCATTTTTCCAGTAACCATTTATGAGAGAAACATATGTAACTTTTCTTTTTATATTAATAAATTTCCTGAAGTGGCTGCATTGGCTCAGGCCTTGGACTGTTTCCCTCTTCGAGAATTTTAACCACGTGATTATACTGGTGTACTGATTTGTGATCTGTTTGTGAACGATGACCTTTGGTTCCTGATCTAAGGAACTTACCCTGTAGATTCCTACATGGTATCAAATATATTTTGAGGGTCGTATCCATTTTTGATCAAAATCCGAAGTCAGTTTGACTACATGCGAATTTCGTTTTGTAGATCTACTATTTCTGAACATTTTTGGGCTTGGAGAACTGCTCTGTTGTGTCTAAAGCATCTTTTATAGTGAGGAACACCTTTCATTTCATGCGAAAAGCTTTCCGGTTGCCAAAGTTATGAAAGTTTAGATCTAGAGGTATAAAGCATATGTTTTGCAGTTATATTTGCTAATAGTTCTGCTTATTTCAGTTTCCTCTATTTATTTTCGATTCTAGGTTTTATTTATTTGCTTGATCTATACCGTCTTCTTTGTGTTTGCTCTTTGTTGTGCACTGCATGTGATCTCACCAAATCAAAAACAGGGAAAGGGATTTTTTTTTCTATGTATGCTCTTTCCCCGCGTCTTTGTGCGATCTCAAGAAGTCAGAAATAGTGAAAAAAAACTGATTTTTTGTGTTTTTTTGTGCAGGAAAAGGCACACACACCAAAGAGTAAAAATTAAAAATTAAAAAAAGAAAAAAAAAACACCCCCCCCCCCCTTCCTCCTTTCAAACAATAACAGAATACTTTTACTATCTCACTTGATGAGGAGTTAGTTTATGAGAATAGGCGTCTTGGGTTCAAATCTCTTTCTCAAGCTTCTCTTTGTAAAAAAAAATTGTTACAGGGGTGGGATTTTTTTTTTTAAGTTGAACTTCATCACCAAAACTGTTCCCATAACTATTCAGCATCTTCAACTCATTTTTTCAAAACAGGATAAATTATTCATCCAGAAGCCATTTTTTTTTTAATCAGCCTATTTTTTCGAGATCTTTCCATTGCATCAGTTAGTTTTAGCTCTTTTCAGCTTCAGTTTTTTTTTTTTTAATGGAAAGTGCATGTCCGGTTATTCTTAACAGCACCAATTATTTCCAATGGCTACCTCACATGGTAGATATAATTAGAATTAAAAGGCTTTATAAAATAGCCACAGGACAAGAAACTAAACCTTCTGATGATGATAAAGTTGCTAAATGTGAAAATAAACAAGATCAAGCACGAGGGTTGATAGGAATGTCCATTTCTCAAGATATTCGATTTCATATCCTTGACATTGACACCCCTGATGAAGCCCTGGAAAAGCTAAAAATTGTTTTATGCATTCAAAATCAAGTCAGGGCCCACCAGCTTGAAAATGAGTTGCTTACTTTGGAACCCAATAATTTCTCTCCCATTGAAGATTTTTTGTCCAAATTCAAGACCCTTAGAATTATTTTATAAGGTTGTAAGATAAAAAAGGATAATGGTAGCCTCATCTATTCCATTCTTGCTAAGCTTGGCCCTGCATACTCTGTATTTTTTTCCATCTTCCATTCCACTAGAGAAGCCATCATTTCTTCAAGAACTGCCTACTAGAAACCCTCTTTTGATGCCTTTTGTGATTCTTTAATAAGAGAACAAGAAAAACTCTTACACCTTGGTCTTATCAGTTTTGGAAACACTTCTAATAAAGCCTTAGCAGCCCAACAACAACCATATCAAAATAATCCCAAGAAGCAGTATCCTAAAAAGTATGGTCCGAAACCAAACAAGGCTCCCAAGCAATTTTAGCTGCAAACTAAAAAAGAAACTCACCAAAATGATATGGAATATAAAAACAAAGGAAAGAATATAGATAAACATTGCAACTTTTTTTAATATTCCAAATCAGGAAATGCTCATGAATCTGGCAAATGAAAATCCTTTTTCAAGAAAACATTAACATTCAACAACTGGATCTATTCTAGAGATTGACTGCAAGGGAATTTACTGGATATGTCACCTCTGAAAAAAGGGTGAGATCCATAGGCTAGCTGGCCCACTATCAGACTCTATCTATAGAACTATGTCGAAGACTAATATTTCCCTTTCGGGACTATTGACAAGCAGCTCAAGGAAAACACTGTATAAGCTAAAATATGCAACAGAAACGTAGATTAATGATCGTTTCCTCTCATATAGTCTGTATTTGACTTATGTATGGAGTTTCAGCTAAAACAAATGAACTTAGAGATCTTAAACAGATCTCCCACAAACTAGACTAGCTGAAAACTGCTGAAAGAGGAAGGTTGCAGCAAAATGGAAATCCTTCTGCAGAATTGCATAATTTCTTCAGAAACTCAAGAGGAATCAGAAAATTATCATATCATAGGTTATATCAGATGCATATATCATCATTTGACAAAATCTACAGCAAACATTACTTTCGAAAGACACTCAAGTGGGGAAAAGCACCACTAGTGGCCCATAAACGTTGTTTTTCTGAGTATTAAGTTATAGCAGTATAAAATAACGGTTTTTTCCCTTACATTATACAATATAGGAGCTTCATGCAAGAGGATATCAGAAAAAAATACCAACAACAAAGTTAAACAGACCTCCCATGCTCAAATAGCTGAAAATGGACAAAAACCCCAAAACATGCAAATGTCGGAGCTACTGCAAAGAGACTACGCTGTATATTGAAGGAAATACTCATCAAATGGAGAAATAAATCTTATATTCATATTATATTACTCAATTATGAAAATAAACAGAGATCTAATCTCCTTTACAATGAAATTATAATCACCTGGCAAGGGTTTTCCCACATGCAATGAAAATAAAGGAAGCAACTGCAGATATAAAATGAAATAATGAAATATGGCTATAGCTCTACATGAAATGGATGAATGTACATGAGAAATGGATGCAATGCTATTAATCAGCTCCCGGAAGAAGAATTGAGCTTCCCTTTGGGAAACTAGCTCAAACACAATGGGGTTTTAACCCCTTCCACTGCACCTCTAAAAAATAACACAGTATCCTCAAGGGAATGAAAAAATATGGAGTCCAAGTGATTTTCCTAACACTTGAATGTGGAAATTTCATATCAGAAGCCTCCCTTAGATCTCTTGATACAAGATCTACAAGAAAAAGCAGGGCATTCCTGCATGAGAAAACCCTTTGCACTAAATAGTGCAACAACTTAGCTAAAAAGCCAAGAATGTCGGAGGTCTGAAAAGACCATATGAGAATAAAATATCCAATCTGAACCAAAATGGTTTCCATTCCTTCATTATATAGAAAATGTGCTTCTCCTCCAAGGGCCCCACTCCACTAGGGTTTGCTTCCTTGCCAAGCTTCCCTCCTCTAAGATTACGCTGTCCCATTAAGTGAAGAGAAAATAGGTGCTGTGTGGTTTGATTTATTCAATGTGACTAAATGCATATTCTAAGAATCTTCCTTGATTGAGTCTCTTTGCCTTACCCCTTTTTACATTTAAGGAGTCTTCAAATTGTTTTGCTGAATTTTCCTCCATTCACATTGAGATGCCTTATTCATGGATCCACTTCTTTTAAAGACAAGTTGAGTTGACTTGGTCAAATTACCCTTATTCACACATGTGGATGCTTGAGCTGGTTATTTCATGGTCCCTTTTCACATTGTTAGGGGTTTTTATTCATGCTTGAGTAGTTTTATGAACCTCCTTGCTCATTTATTCATGCATTTGAATTTATTGACAAAAATCAATATTCCACTTAGCTATGAGCTAAGTTGGGAATATTACAGTCTCCCCCTCCCAAATTTTGCTTGTCCTCAAGCAACTGCAAGGGTGCTACAAAATTTATTCTCCTTCTTTTGTGTCCTTCTCATCCATAGCCTCCATCCCTGCATCAGATTTTCTGCTAAAGTGTTTGTCTTCCAATGGTTCCTCCCAAGTGTACAAGTTGGCCTGTGGTGAATAAGCCCAATGGCTCTTGTCATGGAAGAATGGAAAGCTAATATGGGAACTCTCTTGCTGATCCAAGGCCTCCTCAAGATAGGAGTGGTGAAAATCATGGAGCACTTCATCATCAATGAAAGACTCTCCTCCCCATGCTATCATCCAATAAAAAGTTGTTGACTCCCAAGATGGCAACTTATGGTAAATATTCTCCACCTTGAGCTCTTGCAAAGAAGGTGGGCTGAATGGCTGAACATGATAGGAAAAATAGCCTACCCCACGCTATCTCCCTCTCCACTCATAGCAAGTGTAGAGTACATACTGTTCTTGGGCTGCAGTAAGGTTTCCCTTTGATGGAAAAACAAAGGCTGTATCTCCAAAGATCCTTCCTCCAAAGTCATGGGTCTTGCTGGCCCAAAGAATTCCATTCATAGTGAATGGCACATCACCACCATATTTCATCCAAATCATAAAGTTTCTGAAGTTTATGTGCAAGTTAAGATGATACATATGGCCTCCAAGGTGGTTCCCAATTGCTGATTTGAAACATCAAGTGGCAAGTGGCCTCCCAAATAATTTTCAGCTATGCATGTCAACTCATCTACTAGAAAGTAGTGAGAAAAAATATATATTAGTTGCATACAATCAAAACAACAAAGCACTTGCTCCAAGTCATGTAGAGATGGGTTATCATCATTACAAAAAGTGGCCCTAAAGTGACCATAACATCCATGAATAATCGTGCTCTCTTGTAGAGCAATGCATTGCTTACAATTGGTGAGAAGATAAAAATTCTTAATAGAACAATCAATAAGCACATAGATGTACTTCTTACCATGCCTCATGTGTAAGCTGAATATGTGATCCATGAGTGAGCCCTCCCATAACAATCTCCTCATAAATTTATGCAAGATGAAAGGATGCACACTTCTTTGGAAACACTCCATCATCAGAAACTTGCTCTTAGAGGACAATGCTGTAAGCTTAAGAAGCAATGCTCTTGTCACTCCATGACTCTCCCTCTTGACATTCCACATGCCAAAACCATTCACCCTTGTGCTGCTATGTGAGAGGATCTCCCTCCCTCCCATCATTTATGAAAGGTAGCCTTCTTTCACTTTGGATGTGCCATGCATTCCTCTTGGAATGTTGTGTTGAGTATGGGGAGTTTTCAGCCCATACTCTTCCAAAAGTAACAATAGCAACAAGGGCTCTTGTTGCTTTCTTACATTATCAATGTGTGGACCATGTATCAATGATGTAATGATGGACATGTGGGGTGCTCCATCAACATAGTGCAAGATAGCTCTCCCATTCCACACCATGTGGGAGTTGTTCCTCCTTCCAAACCAAGATACATACTTGAAATATATCTCAACCCATAATACATGTGGATGCATGAGACATACCTCAAACATGGGTAAGTATTTGGACATAAGATTCAGCATATAGTGTCCAAACCCTCCTTGTGACAGCCATAACAACAATGCCTTCCCATTATGCAACCTTCTCTTGGAGTACGAGGCATGTTTCATGAGAATCAAAAATTTTGGGGAGTACCCACACTCACCCCACAGAAACCAGCACAAGTTTCCTTCTCCCTGCTTCATATCAGAATATGGTAAGTGGTTTGCATGCCACTTACTTGCTGCTCTTATCACTTCACCATGGCTGAAGGTGAAATGTATATTTGGGGCTTTAGGGAAGCACCCATCATAGTGCATCACCTCCCTCAACTCATCAAGGAGGTGGGCATACTTCAAAACAATCTTAGCCCATAGTTGGCCATGAAGCTTATAAGGTAGAACACTCCCCTTGGGAGTTATGGCCTGCACATATAAGGTAAGAGAGCACATGAAATCATAAAATAAAATGTTGTTTTCATAAATATGCTTCTTACACATAACCTCCAGTGTTGTGACAGTGTCTCCTCTGACCTCTAGTGTCTTCATTGTATCATGTTGAGGGAACACTTTTTTTTTCTTCTCATCAGGGGATTGCCCTAATGGCCCTTCTCCCAATAAGGGAGAATCAAGGCATAGATCATAATAGAGAGATAGATGAACTGATGTGCATGGATCTTCCTGCCTTTCTTGTGCATCACTCTTCATAAATAAAGAGGGGTAGATATTGCTTACCCTCTGAAACTCTGTAATATTCCAGATCTCACCATTTGATAATGATTGCACATACTGCACATGGATTGTGCCACAATCTCTATATGTGAGACTCTCTGAAACTCCTTGCAAAGATGCAAGAGCTTCTCTCCTTGGTGCAATTGTCCACACCACTTCTTCTTCTTGAGATGCTAGAGGTGCCTCTACTATGACTACGCTGTCACCCCCAGCTCTCTCTCTGAATATAGGAAATGTCCCATCCTCAATAGGAAACCCTAAATCTTGGTCTTCCCTTGAAGGAGGAATTCCCATGTCTTCTTCTTATTCTTCTTGAAACCTCATAAAGGTTTCACTGCATTCCTCTTCTCCTTGAAACCCTCTTGGAGTTTCACTTCATCTTTCTGCTTCTAACTGTTCAACCCCCTTTGAGAGGCTCTTCTTAGATCTGAATATTGAGGACAGCAATCTCATCCTCTCCATAATTTCTACTTTCTACTTGTGCTTCTCCTCAGCACTTCTATGATAGCTTGATCTCACAGGCTGGGCTAGAGATCATGTTCTTATACCATTGTAATATTCCAAATCGGGAAATGCTCATGAATCCGACAAATGAAAATCTTTTTTCAAGAAAACATTAACATTCAACAATTGTATCTATTCCAGAGATTAAATGAAAGGGAATTTACTGGATATGTCACCTCTGAAAATAGGGTGAGATCTAGAGGCTAGATGGCCCACTAGCAGACTCTGTCTATAGAACTATGTTGAAGACTAATATTTCCCTTTCAGGACTATTGACAAGCAGCTCAAGGAAAACACTGTATAAGCTAAACTATGCAATAGAAACGTATATTAACGATTTTTTCCTCTCATATTGGCTGTATGTGACTTATGTATGCAGTTTTAGCTGAAAAAAATGAACTTAGAGACCTTAAATAGATCTCCCACAAACTAGACTAGCTGAAAACTGTTGAAAGAGGAAGGTTGCAGCAAAATAGAAATCCTTCTATAGAATTGCATAATTTCTTTAGAAAATCAAGAGGAATTATAAAATTATCATATCAGAGGTTATATCAGATTCATATCTCATCATGTGACAAAATATACAGCAAACATTACTTTCGAAAGACACTGAAGTGGGGAAAAGCACCACTAGTGGCCCAGAAACGTTGTTTTTCTGAGTATTAAGTTACAAAAATATAAAATAATGGTTTTTTCCCTTACATTAGACAATATAGGAGCTTAATGCAAGAGTATATTAGAAACAAATACCAACAGCAAAGTTAAACAGGCCTCCCATGCTCAAATAGCTGAAGATGGACAAAAACCCCAAAACATGCAAATGTCGGAGCTGCTGCAAAGAGAATACGTTGTCTATTGAAGGAAATACTCAGAAAATGGAGAAATAAATCTGATATTCATATTATATTACTCAATGAGGAAAATAAACAGAGATCTAATCTCCTTCACAATGAAATTATAATCACTCGGCAAGGGTTTTCCCACATGCAATGAAAATACAAGGAAGCAGCTGTAGATATAAACTAAAATAATGTAGTATGGATATATCTCTGCATGAAATGGCTGAATTTACATGATAAATGGCTGAAATGAAATTAATCGGCTCTCAGAAGAAGAATTGAGCTTCCCTTTGGGAAACTAGCTCAAAAACAATGGGGTTTTAACCCCTTCCACTGCACCTATGAAAAATAATGCAGTATCCTCAAGGGAATGCATATATATGGATTCCAAGTGCTTGGCCTAACACCTAAAAGTATAAATTTCAGATCAGAAGCCTCCCTTATATCTCTTGCTACAAGATCTCCAAGAAAAAGCAGGGCATTCATGCATGAGAAAACCCTTTGCACTAAATAGTGCAGCAACTTAGCTAAACAGCCAAGAATGCCAGAGGTCCAAAAATACCATATGAGAATATAATATCCAATCTAAACCCAAATGGTTTCCCTTCCTTCATTATATAGAAAATGTGCCTCTCCTCCAAGGGCCCCACTCCACTAGGGTTTGCTTCCTTGCCAAGCTTCCCTCCTCTAGGATTACGCTGTCCCATTAAGTGGAGAGAAACTAGGTGTTACGTGGTTTGATTTAGTCAATGTGACTAAATGCATCTTCTAAGAATCTTCCTTGATTGAGTCTCTTTGCCTTGCCCCTTTTTACATTTAAAGAGTCTTCAAATTGTTTTGCTGAATTTGCCTCCTTTCACATTGAGCTACCTTATTCATGGATCCACTTCTTTTAAAGACAAGTTGAGTTGACTTGGTCAACTTACCCTTTTTCACACATGTGGATGCTTGAGATGGTTATTTCATGGTCCCTTTTCACATTGTGAGGGGTTTTTATTCATGCTTGAGTAGTTTTATGAACCTCCTTGCTCACTTATTCATGCATTTGAATTTATTGACAAAAATCAATATTCCACTTAGCTATGAGCTAAGTTGGGAATATTACACTTTTTCAATCGTGATGGCCATATAGAGTCCAAATGTTTTAAGAATATGGAAGCCTTAGAAGCAGCAATGAAGAAGCACAACATCAATTTGGAGCACTCTTCACCTTCATCTTCAGGAATGGCACTTTTTTCTTGTGGTTGTCAAGCATCAAGATTTTGTTATGCCTTAAATCTATCTTCTTCTTCTCATTCTCATGAGTGGCTCATTGATTCTGGAGCTTCTTACCACATGGCCAAAAATCAAGCCATGTTTTCTTCTTTAAATGATTGTAACACCAAACATATTTATGTTGGTGATGATATATCTCTTAGTGTTGTAGGATCTGGAACCATTCATCTAGATAATGGCCAGGTTAATGATGTACTATGTGTTCCTACCTTGTCATGCAACCTTCTCTCTGTTTATAAAATAACTCATTCAGGTGAAGGGAGAATAGTAGAATTCTCACCTCATGATGTTGTAATCAAGGACCTCAAAGCTCCTAACATATTTTAGCTACTGGCATTGCTGATGATTCCACAAGGTTGTATAAGTTTGACAACTTTGGGTCATCATGCCTTCCCTCCGTTTTTGTTTCTCATAGTGATGATGTGAGAAAACTTTGGCATGAGCGATTTGGTCACTTAAAATATCGCTCTCTTCAAACTCTATGTAAGGAAAATATGGTAACAAGCCTTCCTATAGTATCTTGCCGAGATGGTGTTTGCTCCGGATGTGTACTCAGAAAACATCATCGGGATAGTTTTGACAAACATGCCTCTTGGCATGCTTCAGCCCCTTTGCAGCTTGTGCATAGTGATTTATGTGGTCCACTTCCTATTGTTTCTTTCTTTGGTTGCAAGAAATTCTTAACTTCCATTGATGATTTTTACAGACGCACTTGGGTATACTTCTTAAAACTCAAGAGTGAAGTTTTTAACATGTTCTTGGCCTTTAAGGCCTTTCTTGAGAAACAAGCTAGACATCAAATTCTTAAGTTAAGATCAGAAAATGGAGGATAATATGTTAACAACAAATTTATCAACTTTTGCACTGAGCATGGAATTCAATTGCAACATACTATTCCATATACTCCACAAAAAAATGGTGTAGTTGAAAGGAAGAATCGCACCTTAAAAGAAATGGTTAATTATATGCTTCAGTCTAAAGGACTTGGTCTCAATTTTTGGGCAAAAGAAATTAATTGTGAAAATTACATAGTAAATCGCATTCCTACTAATGTTTTAAAGAATATAACTCCATCAGAAGCTTGGAGCTCAATCAAACCAGATGCAAGTCACTTTTGTGTTTTTGGAAGTGATGCTTGGGCCCATATTCCAGATGCGAAACATAAAGCCTTAGAACCTAAGAGTGAAAAATGATTTTTTGTTGGATATTCTGAAGATGTCAAAGGATATACACATCTTCAACCAAAATCCAAAAATATAATTATTAGAAGAGATCTAAAATTTTATGAAAATATATCAGCCTGCGAGCCTAGTTCGGCGGGTGTGCCACCTTTGGCTTGCGAGCCTAATTCGGTGTATGTGCCACCTATCTCTCTTTATTCTATTCTTAATAGAATCCCTTCTATTTCAGATGATCAAAGCGAGGATGACAATCCTCCTCCACCTCTTGAAATTATTCCTTACACTCCATAGCTTCCAAGATGGGTCTGCTCTACTCGAGATGCAGCAGGTTCTCTTGCAAGTGACCCTGCAAATCAATGGCGTACACATTCTCAATTCGAAAGAGCCTCTTCCTTATTGGCTGAAGTTCCAGAAAACCCTGATCCATAAACCTTTGAAGAAGCCTCCAGTCATCCAGCTTGGGATGAAGCTATGAATGAAGAATATCATTCCTTATTGGCAAATGATACTTGGGATCTTGTTCCTCTTCCAAAAGGAAGAAAACTTGTCAGATGCAGATGGGTTTACAAAACAAAGTTTGGACCAAATGGAAAAGTGGATAGACATAAAGCTTTTCTTGTTGCTAAAGGTTTTTCACAAGTTGAAGGCATTGACTACACTGAAACCTTCTCCCCTGTTTCCAAAATGAATTATATCCACCTTGTTCTTTCCCTTGCTGCCTCCTTTAAATGGGAAGTCCATGGATGTTAAATCCGCCTTCTTACATGGAGATTTATATGAAGAAATCTACATGGAACAACCCCCTGGATTTATCCAAAATGACTCTAGCCTTTTTTTTCACCTTAGGAAGTCTCTCTATGGTCTCAAACAAGCTCCTCGGGCTTGGTATGCCAAAATGGATAGATTTCTATTAGATAATGGATTTTCTAGGTGTCATTCTGACAACACTGTCTACACCAAGAAAGTGGGTAATTCCTTCACCATCCTTGTTATTTATGTTGATGATCTTATCCTTACTGGTAGTGATCCAAACCATATAAACCATGTGAAGTCTAGCCTCAAAAATAAGTTTGAAATGACAGACTTATGACACTTGCATTATTTCCTTGGTCTTCAAGTCTTGCAATCCAAGGAATGCATTACCCTCTCTCAATCCAAGTATGCCTGTGATATTCTACACCACTTTCACATGGAAGACTATAAGCCAGCCCCTTCTCCCTTTCAGTCTGGAGTCAAGATTTCAGTCACTTGTACTACCCCTGAAGTTGATGCTACCTTATATTGTCAACTTGTTGGTAAACTTCTGTATCTAACCCATACCCATCCTGACCTTTCCTTTTCCGTTCGTCTTGTCGCTCGGTTTATCGACCAACCTCATGAAATTCACTGGAAAGAAGCTAAAAGAATACTTAAATATATTTGAGGTACAGTTCATTTCGGGATTCATTACAGTGCAGGAGCATCTCCATTGTTGATTGGTTTCATTGATTCTGATTGGATTGGTGACCCTGATGATTGAAAGTATACTGCAGGATATGTATTCACTCTTGGTTTAGGACCTATTACTTGGTATTGTAAAAAACAACATGCCATCTCTCTTTCTTCAGTAGAAGCAAAGTATCATGGTGCAGTTGAAGCCAACAACAAAGCCATGTGGCTTCATCAGATCCTGTCTGAATTTGGTCTTCATCAGCAACATCCAACTACACTTTAGTGTGATAATTAGAGTTCCATTCAGCTATGTAAAGATCCAGTTCAACATCAACATATGAAACACATTGAACTCCACATAAACTTCATTAGAAAGCTCATTCATGATCATGTTATTGAACTGCAGTACTGTCCAACCAATGATCAAGTAGCCAATAACTTTACAAAGGCTCTCACAGAAGTGAAGTTTACCAAACTTCGATCCATCCTTGGAGTTTAGGAAAGTTGTCATTAAGGGGGGATAGGCTCTAATTCCTCCGTCCTTCTCCTATTGTGTCACTTTTGTAAATCCTTCAATCCTATCCCAATTTTTTCTTAAGGGGGGATGTGAGGATATTCTGACACATAGGAAATAGGCTCCTTTTGTTTCACCTTTGTAAATCCTTCAATCCTATCCCAATTTTTTCTTAAGGGGGGATGTTAGGATATTTCGACACACAGGAAATAGTTAAGAATAACTTAGTCTAGTATAGAATTAGGTAAAGTGTGTTTCTTTACCATGTACATTTGTAACTTATAATCCGACCATTACGATTTGTAGTGATCCGATAGTTATCTCTCTCCTCGGTATTAATGACACTTGGTCCGTGGCTTAACCCCCGATTGGTCCATGATCTCTATTTAAAGAGCATGGAGGGTCATTTGTCCGGTAACCATTTATGAGAGAAAAATATGTAACTTTTCTTTTTATATTAATAAATTGCCTGAAGTGGCCGCGTTGGCTCAGGCTGTGGACTGTTTCCCTCTTCGAGGGTTTTAACCATGTGATTATACTGGTGTACTGATTTGTGGTCTATTTGTGAGCGGTGACCTTTGGTTCTTGATCTAAGGAACTTACCCTAGAAATTCCTACATCATTGTTCCTTCTTTAAGAGCTTTTCATGCCATCAGAGTTTATTATCTTTGAAGTTTTGCCTACGATACCCCATAATTCAATTTCCTCTCATTCTGAGAAAAAATTCAAGAAAATTTCTTGAAAATTAAAATTTATTGTCCCCAAAGATTGCAACCATTGGGCTCCTAATACAACATCTACACCACTCATTGGAATGGAAAGAATTGGAATATTTAATACATATCCCCCATGGCTCGATTGATTTTATGGCACTTCCCTGGGAGATTTATAGTTACTCCATTTGCATCCATCACTTTAAACTATGGTGCTAGATATAAAAATAAATTCAAATCCTTGGCTATCTTACAATGAATAAAAGTTGAGTACTACTTGAATCAATCAACACACTTACTTCTTGTTATATCCTTCTACCTTGAGAATGTGAGGAAGATTAATTCCCTGTTAGGACCCTATATTACTAGTATAGTCCCTTATTGTTGTTAGTTTAACCCCCTTATTGTTATTTTTGTACCCCTGTAACCCCAATATTGTTATTATTGTGCCCTTACATTATTATTGTTAGGTTGGCTAGGATTATATTGTGACCCCATGGACTCCTATATATAGAAGGAGGTTTTGTCATTTGTATCATCCAAGAATTGTTAATTTATGTAATATAAATGAGGTTTCCCCCTCGAAATAGCTTATTTCTAAAGCATTTATCTCTCTTTTCTTGTATTTTTGGAGCTGGTTTCATAATGCTTGGAATTAGAGCTTTGGATTCTAGGGTTTCGCTTCTCCAAATGGCCATCATGGAATTTTCACTATAACATTTTTTAAATGAAGGTTCAGAAGCTAAAATTTTTACAGATCGAAGCTAAAATCGTGAGGAACGTTTTGTAAAAATTTCAGATCTTGGTTCACAATATTTTCGGAGATATTATCTGTGGAAGTTAGGGTTTTTTCAGGCTCCCGAATTTCACCTAAACAGGCCATCATGGATTTGTCACTATAAATTTTTGTATAAGAAGGTTCAGAAGCTGAAATTTTTATGTAGCGAAGCCGAAATCCTAAGGAAATTATTTTAAAAATTTTAGATCTTGGTTCGAAATATTTTCGGAGATATGATCCGTGGAAGTTAGGTTTTGTTTAGGCTCCTTAATTTCATCTCAAAGAGGTGACTATGGGAAAATCGTCATAACTCTCTCTCTCAGCATCGGATTGTAATTCTGTAAAAATTCGATGAAAGTACATGGACCTTAGTTTCTTGTATATCAATTTCAGAGCTGAAGTAGTAAAAAGTAACATGTGGCATGTCGTACAAGTGTGCTCTACTGAACAAGTCCATAACTAGGTCATTGTGGGAGATTGGGCATAGCTTTGCCTTGAAGAATCCAAATCAAGTCAGACTTGTGGAATACGAAAGAATATTTATAGGGATACTATAGGGCCAAATTTCAAATATTGAAGATCCAAAAGCACAGAGATAATTTAGTTTCAATATTGAGCTCCTCAAAATCAAGAAAAATGTCTGTATTTTTTTTTCGAATTGCATAAGTCTTGTGTGAAAAATCAATTTGAAGTGATTCCGAGGGAATATTGAGGCATAGATATCAGTATTGGTTTCTAAAATTCCACCTAAAAAGAATTCAACACCCATTAAGCCTTCAAAAGGCTCTACTATGACTCATGAAGAGGAAGAAGCACAACATGACATATCAAAATTACAAGAACAAGTGCACCGAATTTCGCTCTCACAAAGAGCAACAAAAAAATGAAATGGAAGTTTTGAAGAAAGGTGTGGAAGCTAAGATGGATGGTTTGAAGAAAGGCATGGAAGCTAAGATGGATGGTTTGAAGAATGACATGGAAGCTAAGATGGATGGCATGGAAGCTGGAATAGAAGCTAAGATGGATGACATGGAAGCTAAGATCGATGAAAAAATGAAAGACAACATGGAAGACATAAAGAATGATCTAAAATCAGACATGAAAGGTTTGGTGATAATAATCAGGAGATCATGTCCAAGTTAAAAAATTTCTCAAAAATGGAAGTGCTAAGAAATGGTTTCAATCTAAATGACTAGAAAGGTCTCATCGCTATGATTCTAGCGCCATGAATGGTTCTCAAAACCGAGGTCGTATTTGAAAGTTACTGAGGTTTGAAATTGTTCAGTGAACTCCAAAACATGACTTTTTGACATAATTGACTATGCCATTTTATAAAAAAATATAGAGGAAAAGTTAATTTTTTTTAATTTATTGGAAGGCCTATCAGTGGGTGCCACATGGCCTGCCTAGAGGCTACCACATGGCCCCTAGGCCATTGGTTGAAAATTCTACAAAAAATTTTGATGGGCATGAGAGTCGAACCCTCAACCCGACTACTCGGGTAGGGCAACCCGACCAACACACTATGGCAAATGTTTTGAAGACTGGGTGAGTCGGACAGAGTTTAAACAGAAGTCGGGTCATTGGCGTGTTGGGTCAGGCAAAGGAGTCAAGAGCCAGCCCCCTTCCGCTTATAACCTCACAGTTGGAACTGTGGCCTTAACACGTTTAAACAGTGGAAAAGGGTTATTGGGCTAGCCCCTCAGGGCTAGACCCATTACCATATGATCAACGA
Source organism: Pinus albicaulis (assembly GCA_034641835.2). Taxonomy (NCBI): domain Eukaryota; kingdom Viridiplantae; phylum Streptophyta; class Pinopsida; order Pinales; family Pinaceae; genus Pinus; species Pinus albicaulis. The sequence goes on along the minus strand of CM076575.1, from coordinate 1,690,731,137 downwards.
CGTGAACCGAGGCATAAAAATGTTGCACTTCCTGAATAAAAGGGTTAAGCCCCTTTAGGTTATCTCCTCATCATAGGACCTCTGACCTGTGACCATGGGCAGAGCTAAACCTTATCCGCCAGCAAACTGACAGTTACCGCCTTTTTCGCATGTGAACGCGCAAACCACAAACAGTTAACATCTAATGTCACCCCCAAATTTAGCACATAGTTCTTCCAGTTATGGAGAATCTGCCTTTTTAGTCAAGCTAACTAGAGTTCTCCCACTTTTAGTGGCGTTTTTGGGGGACATTGGGCATTTTTTTTGCAGAAGTCATAACTCTCTCAATTTTCGACCGAACAATATGAAATTTTAGACAATTTTGGGTTTCTTGAGCATTCTGGAGAGTTTGGAATAGGTTTCAGAGTGAATAGAGGTGATCTAAAATATCTTTTCCTTCAGGGAAGAGGAAGGAGCCATTAGGGCCATCATGGAGAAAGCATTGTATTGGGTGGTATTTCACTGTTTAAGGTGAAACAAAAGCCATTTATAGCTATTTTCTATCTTCCAAAGTCGAATTTACAGTTGGTTTTTCATTTTTATGCATATTTTTCACTGTTTAACCATTTTGAGCAAATTAATAGAGTAAGTACATGCCATTGGGGAGCCTTGGACCGACAGATGTAGCCCAAGAGGGGTGAACTGCCTCAACAATTTGTTGTGTTATGTTATGGTGAATTTTACTTGTTGTGTATTTCTACTAAGTTGTGTGAAACAATAAATTTAATTAACAAATCCTCACACAAAACTTAGAAACAAACCAAAACAACTTTTTTTAACTTGCAAATCATGGAGAACACTTTGCACACTAAATTATTTGAGAATGGATACTTTTCATAGCATTAAAAATAGTTCCATTTTCAGATCAGTTGGTATCAAAGCTAGAGTTTTACTCTGCATTTGCTCTTGTGCAAAGATATAGCTGATTGTTTGCAAGTTTTGATGCTTACTAGGCTTAAGCTCAAGAGAGGGGAAGGACAATTGGTTAGAGCTCAAAATAATCCTCAACCATGGAGGGCCAGAGTGCCATTAACTCCACCTTCTAATTCACCTCCAAGAGCCACAAAATAAGTCTTAAGCATGTCTTCAAGAGAAGGATAATTTCCTCAATACATTGATCCCAAAGAAGAAGAACAGGTGTTCTAAAAGGCATTCTTAGACATGACTGAGATGGTGAGGATACTCTACCAAGAAATGAATGAAAGGCTTGAAGGAGAGGGATCTTCAAGAGGAAAGAAAAGTGAAGACAATTCAAAGAAAGGACATGGAGGAAATGGTGATCCACCATCCCCATCTTCATCCTCTTCATCTACATCGTCATCCTCAACTTTAGTGAATCAATCTCACAAGTCCAAGAACATTGGTAAAAGTTTATTTTTAAAGCTTGATGTTAATTTTTAGTTGCCTATGTTTAATGGTGAGGTCAATGCAGAGAAAATTGACAATTGGATAAGGCAGTTGGAGGTTTAATTGAGGATACAAAACCTTCATGATGACAACACCAAGATTCACTTAGCCTCTTTGAGAATGGAAAGTGCAGTATTGGTATGGTGGGAAGCCCAAACCAAGGATGAAATTAAAAAACATGGTAAGATCACTTTATCATGGGCTGAATTTATTACTACAATTAAAAAGCAATTTTATCCATTAGCTCATTTACAAAAGGCTATCATGAATTAGCAAAACTTTAGACAACTTAAGGGACAAAATGTACAAGACTACACCCAAGATTTTAGGAGAAGAGAACTCTTATTAGGGGTAGACTTACAAATTCAAGACACTTTGCTGAAATATATAGGTGGTTTACACAGTTGTCTTATACATATTATCCTTATGTTCAATCCTACTAGTCTAGACGACGTTTGTGTCCAAGCCACGCATTTAGAGGCTAGAGGTAAACAATATTTTGATGGGAATGAGGATAGTGAATTTAAAGGCAAAGGGAGAAAGATAAATTCAAACTCTAGGAAAGAGAAGGGAAAATTATTTTGTAAAAATTGTTCCAAAACAAGCCATGATGAAGACCATTGTTGGAAACTTCATCCAAAATTGAAACCAGAAAAATTTAAAACCAAAGATAAGGCCAAATAAAAGGGAAAAATGGTTGCAATAGATGAACAATACTTAGGGTATGAATCAGGAGATGAAACTAAAATCATAGCCATGGTACTAAAGAACATAAAGGGGAAAGATATTTAAAAGAAACAAATCCCAGTTCTAGCACTTTAAAATGTCACATAGAAGCTACAAATGAAAAGAGGAGGATTGAGTTATTTCATGTAAGGATAATTTCCAAACACACAAAGATAGACACACTATTTGACAGTGGGTCACAAGTGAATCTCATCTCAGAAAACTTAGTCAAGAAGCTAAAACTTGAGACCATTCCACATCCAAACCCATATCCACTTGGATGGATTTGCAAGGATGCTAATTTACAAGTTTCAAGGAAGTGCATGTTGTGCTTCACCATAACAACTCATTATATTGACATGGTTGAATTAGATGTGGTGTCGCTTGACATTACAGGTGTGGTATTGGGAAGTCCTTACTTATATGACAGGAAAGAAATCTTCCATCTCCATGAGAACAAGTATCATCTATTCAAGGATGGCAAGGAGTTTATTGTGAGAGCACATCGAAAGAAGGTAGAATCTTCTTTAGTGAATGTAGGGTAGTTGAAAAGGCTTGTCAATGCAAGTCAAAATTTGACTTTGTGGATATTAAGCAAAAATATTTTGTACATAATCCTTTTCATGTTATTGCTAATGTAAATGATGAAATGTTTCAGTTTGAAAGCAGGTCGTCTTTGGAAGAAGATGAAAATATGTTGCAGAAAGTTTCTTTGGCATCGATTGGTGCAGAGAACAAAGTGTCAGTGCAAGGTGGTGCAAAAATCAAAGAAATGGAAAAGCATGCAAGAAAAGAGGGCACAAATTTCAGCAAGGATCATTGCTGGTTTTAGAATGGCAAGATACTATGGCAAGAAAACTTGGTCAGGAATCGACACAAGTACATGGCTCATTCGACAAAAATTCATCATAAGGACAGTTGGCAAGGTGAATCTTATTTTTAGTTTCCTTTGAAGGTAGACCATTGTAGGAACAAAAAATTTTCTACAATTTTTAGTTGTTGTTCTGCAAGTTTCAAAAATTTGCATCATGACACAGTCAAGGTTAGCAACAATCGGTCAACAGATTCAAGGAAGAATTTGTCTTTTTATGAGAAGCTCAATTTGATGAAATCAGGGAGATTTCAGTGGTTCAAGGTTGGAAGAGTGGAGAATCAATCTCCTCATCTTCAGTTTTTGTAGTTCAGAGAGCTTTTGGGGTCCAAAAGCTTCCCATTAGGGAGGTGTGATCAGGAGATCATGTACAAGTTAAAAAAATTTCTCAAAAATGGAAGTGCTCAGAAATGGTTCCAATCTAAAATATCGGAAAGGTCTTGTCGCTTCGATTCTGGTACCGTGAACGATTCTCAAAACCGAGGTCGTATGTGAAAGTTACTGAGGTTTGAAATCGTCCAGTGAACTCCAAAATAAGACTTTTTGACTTAATTGACTATGCCATTTTATAAAAAAATATATATAGGCAAAGTTAATTTTTTTTAATGTATTGGAAGGCCTATCAGTGGGTGCCATGTGGCCTACCTAGAGGCTACCACATGGCCTGCCTAGAGGCTACCACGTGGTCCCTAGGCCATTGGTTGAAAAGTCTACATAGAATTTTTTGGGCATGAGAGTCGAACCCTCGACCCGACTACCCAGGCAGGGCGACCCAACCAACACACTGTGGAAAATGTTTTGAAGACTAGGTGAGTTGGGTGGATTTTAAACAACAATCAAGTCATCGGCGTGTTGGGTCGGGTGGAGGAGTCAAGAGCCAACCCCCTTCCGCATATAACCTCATAGCTGGAGCCATGGCCTTAACACATTTAAATGGCAGAAAAGGGTTGTTGGGATAGCCCCATTACCATATGATCAACGGCAAGAACAAAGGACAAAAAAAGTTGCACCACCGGAATAAAAGGGTTAAGCCCCTTTGGGTATCTCCTTAGCATAGGACCTCTGACCCATGACCATGGGCGAGAGCTAAACCTTATCCACCAGCAAACTGATAGTTACTGCCTTTTTCGCATGTGAACGTGCCAACCACAAACAGTTAAAATTTAATGTCACCCCCATATTTAGCGCGCAGTTTCACCAGTTATGGAGAATCTACCTTTTTATTCAAGCTAATTGGAGTTCTCCCACTTTTAGTGGGGTTTTTGGGGGACATTGGGCATTTTTGTTGCAGAAGTCATAACTCTCTCAATTTTTGACCAAAAAAGGTGAAATTTTAGTCAATTTTGGGTTTATTGCGCATTCTGGAGAGTTTGGAATAGGTTTTAGAGCAAACAGAGGTGATCTATAATATTTTTTGCTTCAGGGAAGAGGAAGGAGCTATCATGGAGAAGGCACTATATTGGGTTGTATTTCACTATTTAATGTGAAACAAAAGCCATTTCTAGCTATTTTCTATCTTCTAAAGTCAAATTTATAGTTGGTTTTGCCTGTTTAGACATATTTTTCACTGTGTAACCATTTTGAGAAAATTAATAGAGCAAGGACATGCCATTGGGGAGCCTTGGACCGGCAGATGTAGCCAAGGAGGGATGAATTGCCTCAACAATTTGTTTTGTTATGTTATGGTGAATTTTACTTGCTGTGTATTTCTGCTGAGATATGTTAAATAGTAAATTTAATTAACAAATCCTCACACATAAAACTCAAAAACAAACCAAAACTACTTTGTTTAACCTGCAAGTCATGGAGAACACTTTGTACACTAAATTCTTTGAGAATGGATGCTTTGCATAGCATTACAAATAGTTCCATTTTCAGATCAGGCAAGGTTAATACAATAAATGATTCCTATTGGTAGAAATATAGTAGAGGAAACTCATGATGAGAACAAAATAAATGTTAATTGTGATTTCATAAACTCTAATGTTGGATTGAAGAACCACCATATTCTAAAGATGGATATGAGGAATTTTGATGGCAAGGATCCCGTAACATGGATACTATAGATGGAGCAATATTTTAAACACACAAAAGGTACGCATTGTAATTTTACATTTAGAACAAAATACATTTGTATGGTATCGATGGCTTTGCTCCCGTAAAAAAATTGTCACTTGGTCAATTTTTATGGAGGAAATTATAGCACGTTATGAGGATACAAAGAGCAACACCTTCTTTAGCCAAATGATAAATATCAAACAAAAGGGTTTAGTGGTGGTTGCACATTGAGGACTTCCAAAAATTGAATATAAGGGTAACTGATATTCCAGAGGAACACGAGATTGATGTCTTCATAGGTACTTTAAAGGATAACATCCAATATGAAGTTTACATTTGGGAACCTGATCCATTGGAGAAGGAATTCAGGTTGGCAAGAAAAATTGAATGTAAAATTATGGCGACAAATAATCCTACCACTCACATCTATAAGTATGGAAGTGTTGCTACTCCTAGACTTCGACTACCTACAATTTTGACACCACAACAATTGGAAGAAAAAATAGAAAAAGGGCTTTGCTATAGTTGTGATAGAAAATACACTAAAGTTCATAAGTGTGTTTAGAAGAAATTAGTTTACATAGATTGTGAAGAGGATGAAGAAAATGAAGAAACTTCAAAAGAAGAGGACATACATCAGGAAACAACCCTGGAAGAAGAAGAAATGAGTCTGACCATATCATGTAATGCATTAGCAGGAATTACCACTCCTCAAAATCTCAAGATAGAAGGACATATCAAGAAGAAAAAGGTAATAGCGTTGATTGATTTGGGTAGTACCCATAATTTTATTCATTGTAAGGTAGCCAAGGAATTGAATTGTTTCCTATACCCAACACCAGAATGTTAAGTGATGGTTGCAAATGGAGGAACTATAAATTGTTCTGGAAAAATCCATAATATCAAGCTAACAATGGGGGAATATGTATTTAATACTCCAATTATTTCCATTCCAATGGGAGGTGCTGATGTTGTACTAGGAGTACAATGGTTACAATCTTTGGGGACAGTAGCTTTTAATTTTCATGAAATTTTCTTGAATTTTTTTTCGGAAGGAAAGGAAATCGAATTATGGGGTATCACAGGGAATACAGGAAATATAATAACCTATAATTTCATGACAAATCTTCTGAAGAAATAACAATGAGGCGTAATTGAACAATTATGCTCACTAGAAGTTCCGACATCAAAATCATCTATCTCTCCAAATCTCCAAAAAGTCTTGGACAATCATTCCAAGGTGTTTGAAACTCCCAAAGGGCTCCCACCTCTTCATGATAATGATCATGCTATTATTTTGGTTCCAGCAAGTTTTCCTCCAAACATCAGGTCTTACAGATATCCTTATGTCCAAAAGAATGAAATTGAACGTATGATTGTAGAAATGTTAGAGGCCTGTATAATTCAACCTAGTCAAAGTTCTTTCTCTTCTCCAGTAGTATTGGTGCACAAGAAGGATGGATCATGGCACATGTGTCTGGATTATAGGGAGATCAATAAGTTCACTATTAAAGATAAATTTCCCATTCCTATGATTGATGAATTATTGGATAAATTACATGGAGAAATTTATTTTACCAAGTTGGATCTTCATTCGGGATATCATCAAATTAGAATGAAGACTGAATATATTTCAAAAATAGCATTTTGAACTCATGAGGGTCATTATGAATTTTTGGTCATTCCTTTTGGCCTTACCATTGCACCTTCTACATCTTAAGGGTTAATGAATTCCATTTTCAAACCCTTCCTAAGAAAATTTGTGCTAGTATTTTTTGATGACATACTAATCTACAACGGATCTTGGAAGGATCATATTCAACATGTTGACAGGGTGCTCAAACTATTGGAGGAGAAACAATTATATGCAAAAACATCAAAAAATTTCTTTGGAGTACAAGAGGTGGAATATCTGGGTCATATTGTATTTCACGAGGGTGTTAAGGTAGACTCTAACAAAATTAAATCCATTAAGGAATGGAATGTCCCCACAACCATAAAGCAATTGCGAGGATTTCTCAAGTTAACGGGGTATTATCGCAAGTTTTTTAAGAACTATGGGAGAAAAGAAACACCTCTAACAACATTATTGAAGAAAGTTGAATTTTCATGGACTCTTGAAGCAACTAAGCCCTTTGAACATCTTAAAGAGGCAATGTACCTATCACTAGTCTTAGCTATGCCAGACTTCCCCAAAACCCTTTTTGTGGAATCTGATTCCTTAGGAAATGGAATTGGTGTTGTTTTAATGCAGGACGGAAGACCCATTTCTTTTGAAAGTCGTCCAATAAAAGGAAAGTATTTACATAAAGCTATTTATGAGAAGGAAATGTTGGCAATACTACATGCACTAAAGAAATGGCAACCTTACCTAATGGGAAGACACTTCGGTAAAAACTAATCATGATAGTCTTAAACACTTTTTGGAACAAAGCCTATCTTTAGAAGAGCAACAAAAATGGGTCACAAAGATGTTGGGTTATGACTTTGAAATAATCTACAAAAAATGGAAGCTTAATGTTGTTGCAGATGCACTCTCAAGAAAGGATGAAGAGGTGGAAGCATTGCTTTGTACCATTTCTATTATCCAACCAGATTGGATAACTGAAGCAAGGGATGAATGGAAGAAGGACGAAGAAGTGTCGACACTCATTCAATAGTTGCAGCAATATCCTATTGCATCTAATACATTTAGTTGGAAAAATGATTCCCTATGGTACAAGATAGCTTATATTTGCAAGAATTCCTAACTAAAACAAAATATTCCTTTGGAATTATACACTTCTCCTTTAGGAGGACACTCGGGATTTTTAAAAACTTACCATAGAGTGAAGAAAGAATTTTTCTAGGATGGCCTTAAATATGATATTCAAAATTTTGTGGCAAAATGTTTGGTTTTCCAGCAAAATAAAGTTGAGGCAATTAACACCCCGGGTCTTCTACAACCTTTATCCATTCCAAGTCAACGTTGGGAGGAGATTTCAATGGATTTTCTCACATGTTTACCTAAGTCTGAACGAAAGAGTGTCATCATGGTGGTAGTTGATAGACTTACCAAGTATACACACTTTTGTACATTATCTCATCCATTTAAAGAAAGTATAGTTGCTACTGCATTTATGGAAAAAATTCAAAATCTACATGGAAACCCAAAGATTATTATAAGTGACAAAGATCCCATTTTTACTGGAAATTTTTGGACAGAATTATTTTCTTATTTGGGTACTCAAATAGCTAATATCTCATCTTATCATCCTCAATATGATGGTCAAACTGAGATAGTAAATAAATTTTTGGAAGGATATCTTCATTTTTTTGTATCTGATAAGAAAACATAATGGGTCAAGTGGTTTGTTGGGCCTTAGTTTTGGTCTTATTTTGCTCAAAGAAACTTATTTATCCATCTATTTTCCATCCATTTTCCATTCATTTATTCCATTTTGACATATATTTGATATCTATTCAGGTATTTAATTTAAATTTTTCAAATTCTAAAGTTTTTATGAAAGTTTGATTTTTAGTGCAAAATTGGCTGATTCAGAAATTCCCGTAATAGCTATATGGTTGATATGGTTGCAGGACACTTGGGCACGAATTGAATGCATGGATGGACAGCTTGGCAACTAGGACTAAGCCACCTATGCTTAGTTCGAACAGAACAAGCTTTATTAGGCTCATTTAGTTCTAGTCAATCATGACTAGTCATTCAGAAATCCCATAGAAATAGGGCAGTTTTGAGATTCTATGGGATTGACCATATTTCTTGGGATAAGAATAATGAATTCGACTTAGATAGGTGGATGAGAAGTAGCTGGGTTTGTTTGAGTAAAAATAGATCAGTTTGTTTATGAGACTTCTTATTTAAAGCCAAAGCTTTGATGGCTTATGTATTAGGATTATTATTGACTTATATACTTTTATATTGTGACAATTTTGGATTGAGAAGTTAATTTGAAGACTTGTGCTGTTATCAAATTGCTGTTCAATGTTATGGATGTGTGACTGAAGTTAAGCTTCTGAGATCATTTATCAAGTGTGCAAGGCAAGGGTGGAAGGGCCCCCATTCCAAGCTAAGTACACTTTCTTGTTAACTAGTTTATTTCCTTGTTGTAGAACTGGTTTTCAAAGCTTTATTTCAGATTGTTTAATGATTTATGCATAGTGATTGATGTCATTAGTTTATAACTTATTCATCACTTTATCAAGTTGGAAAAACCGATGTATCAAGTTGAGCATCCCTTCTATGAAAATGATGAATTAAAGTTGGTTTCTTTTGTTGTGTGCAAGCAATTTCTTATTGAGATTTTTGATATTAAGATGAATAAATTATAATGGAACACTTTACATGTCTCTTAAGTTAAGAGCTTCTTTCATTTCATAATTTATCCATCTTAAAGTTCTTGGTTTTTAATCTCTGATTCATTAAGTGGTAATTGAAGTTGAAATGAATTTCTTGAGTCAAGAACCATTTCAATATTATTCCTCCTTTTAAACTAATTGAGTTGGAGTTGTAAAATGTATTACTTTTAGCATATCTTTCAAGGTTGATTATATCTGATCTTCACATATAGTGATCTTGCCTCAAAGCATAAACAACCCGGATTGATAATAAATAATTGTGTTAGTTTAGGTACATAAATTAGCTCAACATTTTGGCGCCGTTGCCGGGGAGGCAAATATCGGCATAGTCAATAGAGAGAAAAAATAAAAAAAATAAAAACACAAAAACAGTAGTTACACTTTTTAGTTATGTTTCTTTATGCCTAGACATAGAGATTCTCATGGTAGATTTATTAAAAACCCCCCACAAATAGAGATAGGATCATCAAACACCCCAGTTACTGGTAATCCAATCATTGAGGAATTGGCAGAAAAACAAAGAAGTGGACAAAGATTAACTTTGATTGAGAGACAAACTTTGTTAGCTTGGGAAGCAAAGCAAAAAAAATCTTCAACTTCTGGAAAACAAAAAGAAATTATCAAAGGAAAACAATCTTTATTTCCATCCATAAATCCTCCTATCTTCGACCAACCTGAAACTCCACTTAAAATTGAAACAAATCAACCAATGGCAGAAGAAGGACATGGATCTGTTATTCTCACTCCTGAACAACGAGCTCAATATGAAAGACAACAAGCAGAATGGAGAAGAAAGAGAGAAGAGGATGCAAAACAAGAAAATGATAGAAAAATAGAAAATGATCAGAAAAGACAAGAAGATGAGACTACCTTTGGCTTTCCAATAATAGACACAAGTGCAATATTAGGAGAAGAAGTGAAAATGAAAAATATTCCACCTTTTGTATTGCCAAATTTTTATGGAATGTCAACAGAAGATCCTGATTCATTTATGTTTGAATTTGATATTCTGTGTAGAACATATGGATATACTGATGACATTCATAAACTTCGTCTTTTTCCTGCAACATTAAAAGCAGCAGCCTTGAAATGGTTTATGGGTTTAGGAGAACATACAATAGCTTCTTGGGATGATATGAGATTAGTCTTCCTTAAAAAATATCAAGCTTATTGCAGATCTAGAGATTCAAAGGAAGATATTTTTAGAATGACACAACAAGAAGATGAAAGTCTAGAAGAATATTTGGAAAGATTTTTGTATAATCTACAGAAATCTAAACAACACTCTTTAAATCAAGAAACCATTCGAACAATCTTTCTCAAGGGTATAAGGGATGAATACCTTGACATCTTGAATGTGATGGGTAAAGGAGATATCTCAAACCTACCATTCGAAGAAATTGTTGACTTATGTCAAAAATATTCTAGAGGAAGAGCAAAAACAGGAAGAAGAGAAGTAAGTTCAAAAGCAGCAAAGTCAGCTGCAGGAGGGATAACACGAGCCGAAATAGGAAGTTTATTGGAAAATTTCAAAACAGATCTTTTAAGTACATTAGGGACACAAGTAGATGTGCTAAAGACAAATAAGAGGAAAGAAGAACAAGACCAAGCTTTAGCAATCTTTTGTCCCAAATGTAGAAACAAACATCCATTAAGAGAATGTCCTTTGGATAGTGTTAAGAGTATTCAGGTTTGTGGTCTTTGTACAGAAAAGCATCCCACAGAAAATTGTCTAAAATTGAAAGAATTACAAATGAATTCAATGGAAGAAGTGCCAGGAATGGAAGGTTTTTATTATGTAGCACCACGAAGACCATGGCAACCTAGGATGCCTCAACAAAATCAGCAACAATTCCCTCAACAAAATTACCTTTATCCACCTCAAAATCCTTGGACACCTCCAATGCCATGGCAAGCTTGGCCTCCACAACAATATCCACAACAACCTGCACAAGGTTGGAGAGGATATGGTTATGGAAACCAGCCACCTCAACAATATCAACAACAATACCAGCAACAATACCAACAACCATTCACATATCCACAATATCCTCAATCCATACCATTTCAACAACAACATTCTGCATATCCACAATCCATTCCATATCCGCAGCAGAATCCTCCACCGTTGTTGACCCAACCACAGCAGTTGCAGCTACCCACAAATCAACCCAGACCAACTCAATTACCAGCACAACCAATTGCAAATCCGAATAATAAGGTGGAAAAAGCTGCATATACTGTAGAGGAAGCAACATGTTTTCCCACATATTCAATTCTTCCTCTTAATGAAGTCCATCTAAGGTCTGGAAAAGTGCTTAAAAAGGATTCTCCACCAATTATAGAAGAACCAACCGAACAAGGAGAATCACCTGAAACATCACAAACTAAGATACAAATTCAGAAAGAAACAAACATTACAACTCAAACACCACCTTATCCTGAAAGGTTAGTGGAACAACAAAAAGAAATAACCCTTCCTGAATTTGATATTTTAGATGAGTTAAAAAATGCTTATGTAAAAATTCCTTTGTTGAAGGCAATTAAAGAAATACCAATATATGCTAAAACAATAAAGGAATTGTGCATTAAGAAAACTCAGAGAAAGAAGAAGGATCCTACTACAATCCAAGTCATTGGTAAACTAGAAAGTCTCATGTCTACAGAAACCAAAATAGAAAAATATATTGATCCTGGTATCCCTATGGTTACTATATCAATAAATAATTTCTCAGTGCCAAACACATTAATAGACTTGGGAGCAGCTATAAATGTAATGACAATGGAGACCATGAAAACTTTGCATTTGAACAACATTAGATCAACCTCTACAATCTTAGAATTGGCAGACAGATCTAAAGTTGTTCCTGAAGGAATATTGGAAGATATAATAGTCTCTTTGGATTCATGGGAGTATCCCGTTGACTTCCTTATTCTGCAACCAAAATCAAATTTGGGAGGACATCCTCTAATTTTAGGCAGACCATGGTTAGCTACCGCTGATGCCTTTATAGGATGCAGATCAGGAAGCATGATTATTTCACATGGAGAAGAAAGGAAACATATTGCTCTTTATTCACCTACACAATCAACTTCTTTAGAATCAGTACTTGAAGCTCAAGAAAAACAGCAAACTAAATCAGTTTTAAGTATAAATAAATTCTTTGATTTAAGAGAAGAAGAAGAGAATGAAGACTTAATGGATCTTTTCATTTCAGAACCAAGTATTTCAGAGCAGCTTAGAGAAGTGCAATATGAAGCTGCAAATAACCTTTTGAATCAATGTTTTCAGGAAACCCGTACTATTCAAACTTTGCGAAATTCTTTTATAGACATCTTTCCTGTAAACACAATCTCCAATCCAACAATAAAAACAATTGAGGTAAGTCCTGGAAAACATTTAAACATTGGAAATGAGTTGCAATCAGAACAAGAACAAGAGGTAATTGCATTATTACAGAAATATTCAAAAGCTTTTGCCTGGGATTATACCGACATGCAAGGAATCCATCCTAACACATGTGTCCACCACATCTATACAGATGAACAAATTAAACCTGTAAGACAACCTCAAAGACGAATGAATCCTATGATGAAAGAAATAGTGAAAGATGAACTGCAAAAATTGTTAAATGTTGGATTCATCTATCCCATTTCAGATAGTCAATGGGTTTCTCCACTGGTTATTGTTCCAAAGAAAAATGGAAAGTGGAGGGTATGTGTGGATTATCGAGAACTAAACAAAGCTACACTCAAAGATCATTTTCCTCTACCATTTATTGATCAAGTGTTAGACTCATTGGCCGGAAAGAAATTCTTCTCTTTCTTAGATGGGTTTAGCGGGTACAACCAGATTAGAATAGCAACAGAAGACCAAGACAAGACAACATTCACTTGCCCATGGGGAACCTATGCATATAATGTTTTGCCATTTGGTTTATGTAATGCACCTGCAACTTTTCAACGAGCAGTGCTTGCAATTTTTGCTGATCTAATCCATGAATGTGTAGAGGTTTACATGGATGACTTTACAGTTTATGGAAACACATATAATGATTGCTTAAATAATCTTGAGAAAGTGTTGAAGCGATGCATTGAAACAAATTTGTTATTAAGCAATGAGAAATGCTATATAATGTTGACAGAAGGAATAGTTCTGGGACACCATATTTCTGCTTCAGGAATTAAAGTGGATCCAGCAAAAATCCAAGTCCTAGTAACCTTAATGCCTCCTACAACACAGAAAGAGGTAAGAATTTTCTTAGGCTATGCAGGCTATTATAGACGATTCATTGAAAACTTCAGTAAAATAGCCCAACCTCTGTTTAAATTATTAGCAAAAGATATTGAATTTCACTGGACAAATGACTGTCAAAATGCATTTCAAAATCTAAAAGAAAAATTATCAGTTGCACCCATTCTCCGTGGACCAAATTGGTCTTTGCCATTTCATATATCAACTGATGCATCTGATACCGCAATAGGTGCCTCCCTTGGACAGAAAGAGAACTTGTTCAATTATGCAATATACTTTATAAGCAAGAATCTAACACCTGCAGAATTGAACTATACAGTGACCGAGAAAGAAATGTTAGCCCTTATACATGCAGTAAACAAATTTAGACATTACATAACAGGATATCAAGTTTTCATTCATACAGATCATTCAGCAATCAAATACTTGATGAATAAACCTATAACCAATGGAAGAATAACAAGATGGTTACTGTTACTGCAAGAATTTAATATCACAATACAAGATCGGCCAGGAAAGGAAAATCAAGTGGCTGACTTTCTGTCCCGCATACATTCACCCAATGATCCAAATCCGGTTGCAGATAACTTTCCCGATGAACATCTGTTTGTTATCACAGTAAAAACACCATGGTTTGCAGACATGGCAAACTATTTATCTTCTGGAAAGTTACCAAACCAATTCACTAAAAAGCAAAGACACAAAATTATTAAAGAAAGTTCCAGGTATAGTTGGGTAAATGGTGATTTATTTTATATTGGTCCAGATTTGATAATTAGAAAATGTGTGCGAGAAGATGAAATATTAGATATTCTAAAGGCATGTCACGATGAACCATGTGGTGGCCATTTTGCAGATAAACGAACAGCATATAAGGTGCTGCAATTGGGCTACTACTGGCCATCCATCTTCAAAGACTCTAAGAAATATGTCAAGCAATGTGACAGTTGCCAAAGAACAGGGAGACCAATCACAAGAGATGAGATGCCGCTGAAGCCACAGGTCCTCATAGAACCATTTGAGCAATGGGCGCTTGACTTTGTTGGACCCATCAATCCATCATCAAATGGAAAGAAGTACATCTTAGTATGTACAGATTATGTAACCAAGTGGGCAGAGGCTAAATCAGTGAATAGAGCAACAGAAGATATAGTGGTCAACTTTCTTTTTAAAGAAATCTTTGTCAGATATGGAGTACCTAGACAAATTGTAACAGATCAAGGAACACAATTTACATCAAAACTGGTACGAGATCTAACAGAGAAGTACAAGATCAAACACAGAATATCTACACCATATCATCCTCAAGCAAATGGGCAGGTTGAATCAACAAATAAAGTCCTAGAGAATATCATGACAAAAATAGTAAAGCTGAATAGAAAAGATTGGTCTGAAAAATTACAAGATGCACTATGGGCCTATAGAATTA
Source organism: Pinus albicaulis (assembly GCA_034641835.2). NCBI lineage: Eukaryota > Viridiplantae > Streptophyta > Pinopsida > Pinales > Pinaceae > Pinus > Pinus albicaulis. The sequence continues at coordinate 1,690,715,993 of CM076575.1, read as the reverse complement.
CATGGAAGAATACAACTGGTTTTAGTCCATACCAGTTAGTATATGGAAAAGAGGCCTTATTGCCTATAGAGTTTCAGATACAAACATATAGACTAGCAGCTGAATTAGGACTAGACCTGACAGAAGCACAACAGCAGCGGATCATGGAACTGAATCAGTTAGATGAGCATCGCCAACAAGCCATAGAACATACTACATTGGTGCAACAACAAAGAATGAAGTGGCACGACAGATATATCAAAACAAAGACATTTCGCAAGGGAGATTGGGCATTACTTTTTGACTCCAAGTTCAAAGATTTCAAAGCAAAGTTCACAACACACTGGCTAGGCCCATATGAAATTGATGAAATCTTCGACAATGGAGCAGTCAAAATCAAGACAATTGACCAGGATTCCACCTCCTTTATAGTGAATGGACATAGGCTCAAAGTTTATAATAGGCCTATCAGTAAAGAAGCATTTATGAAACAGCTGACAGAAGATACAGAACTGGAAGTCATGGCACACCAAGCTCAGCCATCTTCCAGTCCTGTAGTTGAATAAAAATAAAAAATAAAAATAAAAATAGAAAAAAAATAAAAAAACATAAAAAGAAAAAAACATAAAAAAATATATAAAAAAAATAATTTGTTTGCTAGTGAAAACCAGGTAACTGGCACTATGCAAACACGAATTCATAGGGGAAAATCAAGGCAACTTGGACTCTATGAATTCCTTTTCTTGTTCTACTGTTCTCACATAATTTCAATACAGGTACTCTCCATCAACAATTGACTTGAGGACAAGTCATATCTTAAGCAAGGGGGAGACTTGTATTAGATCTTTAGCTGGAAAGCTGAAGTATAGAAGAAACTTGTATTGTCAACAGAGGGACCTGAAAAAAAGAAATCAATACAGAGGGACCTGAGAGACCTGCCAATACAACATGAGCATATTATGTAAGCAGTGCAGAGGGACCTGAAACAAAGAATCATTATAAAGGGACCTGATTCTCAATTCAAGAACCAGAGCATGAAGAACAAGGAGCAGCAATAAAATTCACTTTTTGATTCATCTACAACATCTGACTTCATTCCACCTGTACAAACATCATCCAGGGAAGTATATGTATAGTCATTTTGTGCTTGAAATTCAAATTTTTCTTAGGAATTTTTAGTTTTTGTTAAGTTAAAGTTAGTACCTGAGGATATTCAATATTCCCTATACATATCCTATCTTCATAATACCCCTATACATATTCCATTTCATTCATATACATTCCTTATACATATTCCCTATAGTCCTAAGTATTTTTCTTTTTGAGCAAAAAGACCAAGCTAGGACAACTTTCTCCACCTGCATACACAAATCAAGCATTAGTATGGTGATGATTTTAAACATGACCTAAGATGGTCATTTTAAAATCATAAAGATATGCATAAAAGGCAAAACAAATAATGCGCTATACAAAAACTATATACCATAAGTGTAAACAAGGAATGCGTTAAAAACCATCTATATAAGAATTGAGCGCAAAGGATATAAGGTCAATACGCACAAGAAATAAGGTTAATGGCATATAATTAACGCGCATATGGTATAAACATAGGCAAAGGTATATGGCGCAGAAAAAAATGAAGGACGAGCATGATGGTTATAATCTGGTTGACAGGCTTGACAGGGTATGGTATAATGATTATTGCATAGCAGGAATATCATTACACGTATGAACGCACGACGGAGGTAATAAGTTCATGCAGAAGGTGGCAATGATACGGGTATATCATTCAAAGTGAAATGCGTTGATGGTAATGAAACGTGCATATCATAGCACACGACAATGGAAATTAGCATGCACGGTGGTGTGATAACACAGCCATGTCATTCAAACATAGCGTGCGCAGGTGGTGGTGTACGTGTATATAATTTAAACATAAAACAAGGCGGTGGTATCTTCATGACACAGTCGGTCGACTGGTCAAAGAGGACAGCCATACCAACCTCGCATCATAACGCCAACAGGCACGGTACAACCATGAACTCGGTCCATTCATGACTTTCAACCTCATTCCTCATTGCCAGAGCTCAGAAGGAAGGCGTTCTGAAACAAAACATCAATCCGGAGAGAAGAGAAGGCGTTTTGAAGCAGCGGAATAGTGAAAATCGCTCTGGGGAAAGCAAGAAGGCGGATTTAAGGAAAGAAATTGCTCCGGATTCGATGATCAGAGATCACAGATTTCCAGGATTGAGTCAGGTAACAGTGAAGTTCATTAACACTCAGCGATTATGGAATATTGTTTGACATTAACTTTTGGATCCTGTGTTTTGACACCAGCTCAGTTAACCGAAACAATAGGGATTTGGAGCGCCCGGTTACACTCCACGCGCTCATTGACAGTCAGGTAACTTCAAACCCGTGATTATCTCCAGATCGACAGCACTTGAGGATTGCTGATAGATTTCGATGCGCAGCATTTTGAGGAAAATTCGTTGCATGAGTAACACGTTTTAATTGAAGTAGTATGGCGGGGGTTGTTGAATTGCGCACTAAGCCGTGATCCTCTGAATGAACTATGCGCACCAATATTTTCACAAACAGTTAGCGTGTAAATGAAAAAACGCTATAAACATTTGCTGCCACTGCGTTTTGTTTTTGTTTTGACAGTCAGGGATCGAATGCCTAATGGTCACATTGAATTATGGTTGAAAAAGAGAGTCGGGTTCGCTGAAGCCGTGTTGAGGCCGAGAGCTTGTTGCATAGTTGCATTTTTATGATGAGTCTGCACGCAATTTTTTCAAACACCTTTTCTTAAGTCGAAAACAGTGCGAAAATTTCGATTTGGCCGAGAGCACTCTTTAATTTTATTTTATATATACACAAGTAAATCATGTTTGTGTGATTTGTGATACTGTGTGTGTATTTAATTTAAAAAACAGAGACCAGTGTATTAACAGAAGTATACAGGTGTTGCTTGTATTCAACAGGGAATTCAGAGAGTGCTATTGCAAGGGAATATATCAGAGGTTAAAAGTGCAGAGTTGAGTTGAGTCAGAAGAGGAAGGTAAACTTCTCTGCTTACTGAATTTCATTTAAAAAAAAAAAAAAACGATAGTCATAATTTTTATTAAAATGAAGTTAGTAACAGCAGAAGCCTACATTGATTGGTTTACAGAAACAATGGCAAACAGGGTAGAGCCAAAATTTCAAATAGAAAGTTGGGGAAAAGAGACTATAGAAAAACTCTATCAGGCAGGAATGATAGGCTTCTTACAGAAATTTAATGGCCATTCTGAGGAGATAACCAAAGATTTTATAAAGAATTTCAATCAAGACCAAACTCGAGTAGGAGAAATCATTGTTCCAGTAACCCAAGAATACTTGTCCAAAGCCTTAGATTTGCCAATGTTAGGAGAGAAGTATTATAAAGGGCTACACTTCAAGGAGAAAGCATGGACTTTCTTCCTTGAGAAAAACCAGAAGGGAACATTTGATAGGACAAAAGGTATACCCAGGGAATGGTTTAATGAGCCATGGAGAGAATTGGTCTTGATTATTCAAAAGTTTTTGACTTGTGACCGAGGATATAGTGTTGCCCATTTATATCATGTTAAACTTCTACAACACATTAAGGGGGAAGATAGGATTAATTTACCTTATTTCCTATATAAAAGCCTCTTAAGAATGATTGAAACAGCAAGACATGAAAACAGGCTTAAGGCAGGACAAATGTATCATCAAGGATTGATTAAAATCCTAGTTGAGTATCAAGTAAGATTGCAGGGCATAGTGTGGAGAGAATTCATGGTTAAAAATCATTTTACTGAACAGATTAAAGAGGTGCAAGAGAAAACAGAGCAGGAAAGTAAAGGAGTGATGAATTCACCCTTATATCCTAGAACAAGAGCCAAACAACAAAATAACATGGCCATGGATTATGAAATATCTGTGATGTCTATTCCCAAAAGATTTACAAATAAAAGTCCCATCAATTTAGACAGGGAAGAAGAAACATATTTTCCAAGACCACAAGAAGAAAATAATGTTCCACAAGAAGAATTTGATAGGGATTCTGCCTATGATGATGACGCAGCTGCATCATTAATGAAAACAACTCATGATTTTGAAAAAGAAATTAATGATGGGAAAATCAGGGATTTAACTGATCAATTAGAAATTAGTAAAATTGTGGAAAAACAGTTAAAAGAGGAGAACAAAGCAAACAAGAAAGAAAATGCTAAATTGGTCAAAACAAATGAAAAATTGAAAGAAGAGTTGGGGAGATTGAAAAGGAAGAATGATCTAATTTCTAAACAAGCATTTAAATGGTTGAAGGAAAAGAACATGTGGCAGGCCAAGTATGAAAAGCAGAAGGTTAAGGCAGCTATGTTCAAAGAAAGACATGACACAGGTTTAGATTGTTTGGCAAGGGCAGCACAACAGGAAGCATCGACAGGTACAACATCTACTTCAGAAAGAAGAAGGTCAAAGAGGAACAGGCAAGCATGGGGACATGCTTGATGATAAGCAAGGGAGAGATGTTGGGCCTTAGTTTTGGTCTTAATTTGCTCAAAGAAACTTATTTATCCATCTATTTTCCATCCATTTTCCATTCATTTATTCCATTTTGACATATATTTGATATCTATTCAGGTATTTAATTTTAATTTTTCAAATTCTAAAGTTTTTATGAAAGTTTGATTTTTAGTGCAAAATTGGCTGATTCAGAAATTCCCGTAATAGCTATATGGTTGATATGGTTTCAGGACACTTGGGCACGAATTGAATGCATGGATGGACAGCTTGGCAACTAGGACTAAGCCACCTATGCTTAGTTCGAACAGAACAAGCTTTATTAGGCCCATTTAGTTCTAGTCAATCATGACTAGTCATTCAGAAATCCCATAGAAATAGGGCAGTTTTGAGATTCTATGGGATTGGCCATATTTCTTGGGATAAGAATAATGAATTCGACGTAGATAGGTGGATGAGAAGTAGATGGGTTTGTTTGAGTAAAAATAGATCAGTTTGTTCATGAGACTTCTTATTTAAAGCCAAAGCTTTGATGGCTTATGTATTAGGATTATTATTGACTTATATACTTTTATATTGTGACAACTTTGGATTGAGGAGTTAATTTGAAGACTTGTGCTGTTATCATTTTGTTGTTCAATGTTATGGATGTGTGACTGAATTTAAGCTTCTGAGATCATTTATCAAGTGTGCAAGGCAAGGGTGGAAGGGCCCCCATTCCAAGCTAAGTACACTTTCTTGTTAACTAGTTTTATTTCCTTGTAATTTGATGATTGTAGAACTGGTTTTCAAAGCTTTATTTCAGATTGTTTAATGGTTCATGCATAGTGATTGATGTCATTAGTTTATAACTTATTCATCACTTTATCAAGTTGGAAAAACAGATGTATCAAGTTGAGCATCCCTTCTATGAAAATGATGAATTAAAGTTGGTTTCTTTTGTTTGTGTGCAAGCAGTTTCTTGTTGAGATTTTTGATATTAAGATGAATGAATTATAATGGAACACTTTACATGTCTCTTAAGTTAAGAGCTTCTTTCATTCACAATTTATCCATCTTAAGTTCTTGGTTTTAATCTCTGATTCATTAAGTGGTAATTGAGGTGAAAATGAATTTCTTGAGTCAAGAACCATTTCAATATTATTCCTCTTTTTAAACTAATTGAGTTAGAATTGTAGAATGTATTACTTTCAGCATATCTTTCAAGGTTGATTATATCTGATCTTCACATATAGTGATCTTGCCTCAAAGCATAAACAACCCGGATTGATAATAAATAATTGTGTTAGTTTAGGTACATAAATTAGCTCAACATGGTTACCTCTCGCTGAATGGTGGTATAACACTTACTTCCATACTGTAGAAAAATGGCCCCATTTATGGCACTTTATGGATATCATCCACCATCCATCATATATTCTCTAAGAGAAAATTCTAAGGTTCAAGCAGTGGAAGATCACATCGAGCATCAACAAGAAGTTCTCCAACTCTTAAAGGATAACCTATATTTGGCACAAAATCGAATGAAACAACAGGTAGATCAACATCGCAGCGAGAGAAGTTTTGATGTAGGAGATTTGGTATTTTTACGACTACAACCATACAAAAAAATGTCCCTCAAGAAAGCTAAGAAGGATAATAAATTATCACCAAAGTATTATGGTCCTTGCAAGGTGTTGCAAAAGATTGGTACTATGGCATACAAATTGGAGCTTCCTGCTTCTTCGCAGGTGCATCCAGTTTTCCATGCTTCAATGTTAAAGAAGGTTATAGGGGACAAACTTCTAGTTCAAACGATATTGCCAAAACTTGATGAGGAAGGAAAAATCATATTGGAACCTGAAGCATTCACGGAAACAAGAAATTGACAACTAAGAAATCGATTAATTTCAAAGTATCTCATCAAATGGAAAAACTTACCCACTGAAGATTCTACATGGGAGGATGAGAATTTTATACAAAAGCATTCAGAGCTACTCAAGCATTGAGGACAACACTATTTTGAAGGAGAGGGGCATGTTAGGACCCGATATTACTAGTATAGTCCCTTATTATTGTTAGTGTAACCCCCTTATTGTTATTGTTGTACCCCTTGTAACCCCAATATTGTTATTATTGTGCCCTTACATTATTATTGTTAGGTCAGATATGATTATATTGTGACCCCATGGACTCCTATATATAGAAGGAGGTATTTTCATTTGTATCATCCAATAATTGTTCATTTATTTAATGTAAAGGAGGTTACCCACTCGAAGTGGCTTATTTCTAAGGCGTTGATCTCTCTTTTCTTCTATTTTTGGAGCTGGTTTCATAACATTCCCACCAATGCATTACAAGATATGGTCATATTCATTTATTCATCCCATAGGGTTGATCATTGGTATATATATTCTTCTTTTGATGTTTCTTGTTCCTTTTCTTCCTTTTCGTCACAATCTATGTAAAATAATTTCTTCTCCACACACTTATGACCTTTAGTGTATTTTCTATCACAGTTGTAACAAATTACTTTTGCTCTTTTTTCCTCCATTTTTTGTGGTGCCAACCTTGTAGGTTGTCAGAAGTTAGGAGCGACAACACTTCCATATTTATAGTCGTGAATGGTAGACCTCCTTGTTACCATAATTTTTCTTTCAACATTTCTTGCCACCTTGAATGCATTCTCCAATGAATTAGGTTCACAAAGGAAAACCTCACATTGGATGTTATCATTTAACATCCCTATGAAGAAATCAATCGTATTATTTTCTATAATTACCTTGGTATTCAATCTTTGGAAGTCTTCAATGTGCTCCCCAATTGAACACTTTTGTTTCATATTTATCATTTGGGTAAAGAAGGTATTGCTATTTTTATCCTCACAGTTTGTTATCAATTAGTCTGTAAAAATTTTCCAAGTGACAAGTTTTTTATGAGAAAGAATCCATCGATACCATACAAATTGATTGGGTCTAAATATAAAGATGCAATGTGTACCTTTTCTGTGTGTTGCACATCATTTAGATAAACAAATTTCTCCATATTTAGTATCCATGTTAACGGATCCTTTCCATTAAAATTTCTCATATTGATATTTGGAAAATGGTTGGTATTTAGCCCAAAGTTGGAATCTCTAAAATCATGATCCACATTCCTTTTGTTTTCATCATGAGTTTCATGGACTACCTTATCACCATTAGGAATCCTTTCTTGTAGCAACTTTGTCAAGCCTTCATTCAAACCTTCCATGTCTACTTTTAAGCCTTTATTTTCCTATTTTATTTGCCTATAAACCATCCATCTTAACATTTGTTGAATCCAATTAATATTTATTTTCTCTTTGTGAGAGTGAAAATTGTGGCACTTGGTCCCATAATTTTGATATATCATGTTGCATTTCTTCTTCTTCATGCATAATAATAGAGCTTTATGAGGGCTTAATGGATGTAATTTTTTTTTGAGGAATTTTGGAACCAATTAATGATATCTATGCTTCACTATTCCTTTTGAATCACTTTAAACATATTTTTCAAATAAAAGTAATGCAAATTTCTAAATACACAACTTTGAGAACTTGATTTTGAGCTTGTTCATAATTCTTACCTTGCAAGTGTTGTATCCATATGATTTTAGCTCTCCAAAGAATGAAATTTCATTATGTGGCATCTCTCTTTGTATTCTTTCCAACCCAACCGATTAGACTATGAAATAATTCTTCAAGATAATGTTATACAAATTCTTCCAAGATGACCTAATTATGAACTAGTTCCATAGAGAAAAATTTTATGGAATGTCACGTGTCAGTTTTTTAACCTTTAGCCTTGAAAATGATAAAATATAAACCAAAGTTCGTGTAATATCAATCACTTTTTACGAAATTCAAATACAATGCACAAAGACAAGGTTATCATGATTTTCCTTAGAGCACCTGATTGAGGCAGAATTCTGGAGCATGCAAAAACCCTAACTTCATTGCACTATATCTCCAAAAACTTAGCAAACCAATATCTAAAATATTTTTAAAAAATAACCAATATTTTGGCGACATGTAATATTCCCAATTAGCCATGAGCTAGTTGGAATATTAAATTTTGTTTTTGCTTCCTTGTTTGATGAATAAGAGGGTATGGAGACCCATAAATCTCCTTAATAGGAATAAAATCACTGCTAATATGAAAGGAGATCACCTTAGAGGCTTGATAAAGCACTTGTATGTGTGAAAAGGGGCTGGAACACATAGACTGGGTCAACTTTGACCAAATCAACAACATTGTCATGGAGGAGTGGCATTCATTATGGGACAACGTAGTTTGGGATGGAGACTTCATGCATGGAAATAGTGCCTTTAATGAGTGGGGTCAAGGGTGAGGAAACTCACCACTTATATAAGGAATAGGATGGAAACCATGGATTATTATGTTTATGCATTTGATATTTGGATTTATGGTTTGTTTAGAATTGTTTCTTTCTTTAGTTGTTTAGCTAAGATTGCAGTGATGTTTAGCACAGGGTGTTCCCGAGCGGGAATCCCACCTCTTTCCTTGAGTGACCTCTAAGGAAGAGTGTTTGCACTACATTTCCATATTCAAGCATCAGGCCAAGGCTTCAGTCTTAATGTACAATGCAGTTCCTATTGAGGTTGTGCTGTGTTGCAGGGAAGAAGTTGTGGAGGGTTGATTTGGGTGATTTCTGAGCTAGATATCATTGGAGGAAGGTTCCTTTCTCTTGGGAGGTAGGTAAAGAAGGCCCTAGAGCATCATTGATATATTTGGCACTAGGCCATAGTGTTTTTATCCCCTACATTGCAGTATTTGCCTGGATCTGCATTATTCTAGGGAGGAGTTGCAGGGGTATTTGCAGTAGTTGATTTGGGGAGTGATTTCTTCAGTTAAGGGGCCAACCCTTCATCCGGAGGATCCATTGGAGGAGAGCATATTCATTTTCATATCAGCTTCAGCCATTTCTCTTTAGTTACTTGTTGCAGCATACTTTCAGCCCTAGAGCTGCAACCCATATTGTATTATAGGGTGTCTTTCCTAGAAACCCTCTTGGGTTGTCTTGGAAGGTTGTTATAGAGCCCAGATCTTCATTTTTGTATCTCTTGTGGCATATATCAGCCCTTTACCTTTGTATGTTCATTTTTTTGTAGCAGTTCTCTCATAACTATGTTGTAGCAGTGTCTCTGACATTTTGATATAGTAGCAGCACCTCATTCTTGAGGATTTTATTTATTGGAGGCTTGTTGTACCTTGTTATATGTTTTGTGGCCCATTATATTATACATTTTTGTTGTTGTTTTGATGAATAATAAGGCTCCATATTGGTCTCATGTTTTCATGTGATGTTTTACACTACTATTCCAACATTTTTTTCTATGTTCCTGCTTTTCCCATTTGGGAATATTACACTCCATGTGGTCATAATCTCAGTGTATGAAGCTTTATATAAAAAAAATTATAGAAAAAATTCCAAGATGACTTGTCTGAAGCAATTAAAACCTAGGATCTAAAGTTCTAATACCAAATTCTATGTAATTATATTACGGAAAAAAACAAAAGACATATCAACAACTTGAAAATAAGCTTCTTTGAGGAGGAAACCTCCCTTTACATCACATAAATGAAAAAATATTGGATGATTTAAATGACAAGACCTCCTTGGTATGTATAGGAATCTAAAGGGTTACAATATAATTATGGCCTACATAACAATAATAATGTAAGGGGAAAAAATAAAAATATTGAGCTCTATGCGGGCACAACAATTACAATATGGGGCCACACTAGTATTATAGGGACCTAACAACTTCATTGTGTAGAGTGAAAAGGTACAAGGAAGATCCAATTATGCTTACTCCACAATCTAAAATATTCTACGATCATAGATGATGCTAATTTGTAATTTTATACCTCAATATTCCTATTATTGAGTTAATTTATATGTTCGTGTAACAATTTTCATGTGGTTTGTCTCACGCTAAATGCATCTCACTATTCTTGGAATCCGTATATTCGAACTTAATTCAATCCTAGACCTATTTGGCTCACTACAAAGATTACTCATGAGTTAATGTTGTAATTATGTTACATCAACCCAGAATCATTTTTTGCAAGTTGCACTTCTACATTCCACACAATGAAATTCATATTAAGTAGTTGGATTAAAAGGAACTAAGTTAAATACTCAATGATATTATATATGAACTTCTTCCATGCTCTGCACAATGAAATATTCATCCACATATTGAAACCATCTTTGCATTTTTGGACCATGCACAATGATCATTACATAATATATTAGAATAAATGTTATTAAGCACTTAAATGATGTCCTCATTACACGTCGATTAAATCTTAATACCATGGGAATTAACACTTTAGGGACATGCATATATATGAAATGAAATAAGGACATAAACAAAAACAAAAATATACAACGAAAACATAACTTCAATCCATTAATAACAAAGTACTGAAATTTTGTTACATGCAGAATGGAAATAAATTAGTCTATGCGATGGTAGGTTATCTCTGGAATAGATGTGGTAGATACATGAATTATGAATTGTGTTACAATGAGGTTCGAAGGCCTATTTATTATTGAGAGACAATGGAAAACCCTAACCATCCAAAAACATAACCATAGGAGATCAAGCGCCAAAAATGTGGGCCCCATTGGGGTAAATTAGTACATCAACATCCCGAGGTCATAACTTTGACATACAATCTTTGTTTGATGCACACGATACCTCATGAGAAATATCTATCCGAGGAATACAACTTGAAAATGCATCATTGGTTTGAGAGTCAAGATTTCTTGTTTTCCAAAAAAAACATTGTTTAGGGCCTAAAAATGGCTCCAGAAGTTTAGGATCCAACAATTTTCCAAAAATAGTAAAGTGTGTTACAATTAAGGAAAATGAAAGAAATAATGGTACAATGGTGGGGGTCCAAGTGTAATATGTAGGTGGCCACCAATATTCACATGGATCCATCCTCCCCCCTTAGGAATAAATGGGTGCCATTCCATTGAGTTCGTCCATGAGATGGGGAAACTTCCGTTGAACTTGGTCCCTAGTAAGCCACTTACCTTGGTGAAGGAGCTGGCTAGCTTTGATGACCCAATACAATTGGATCTTCTCCTGACGATTTTTCTTGATCTGCATGTCCATGATCCAATTATTTTTGTCTTACTCCATGCAGTATGGTTTTAGCTCTGTTGGTGTGAGATGTTCTGCAATGTCTGATGTGCCTGGTAATGGTGGAAAGTATAGCCAAAGGCGGCCCACATTGAACAATGGGTGCAAGACAAGGAGTGGTGGAATGTTGAGCTCAAAATCATTGTCTCCCAAAACCTGGGTAAAGGTGTAAGGTCCATATCAGAGTGGTTTGAGCTTCTGATGGGCTCTAGTAAGCCGTTTTTTCTGCAAATGAAACCAAACTTTGTCTTCCACCTGAAACTTGTGTGGCACACGATGTTGATCATGTCATTTATTTTATTTGGCATTGGACTTATCTAAGAAGTTTTGAACCTACTAGTAGATGTGTTGGATGCATTCAATAAATCTTATTTCTCTATCATCCTCATATTATACATGTGTGGATTATCTTTTTGTATTCGCATGAAGCATGGAAACATCGATCAGACATAATGGTTGAAATCCCAAACCCACTTGAAAGGGACTGCGATCAGTTGAGCTATGTAGAGCTTTGGAATAATTGTGCTTCACATAGGGAACTCTCATCCTAGGTTTATGGATGTTTGGAGTTGTACATTCAGAGTATGTGCACTATCATCCTATTGATGACCTTTGGTTGGCCATCAATCTAGGGATGGAATGTAGTCGACTTGGTGATCTTGGTGTCCAATAGTGTCTAGAGGCTTGACCATAATGTGCTTAGGAACCTATTATCCCAATCTCATATAATAGTCTGCGGGATCCCAAAATATACCCACACTCATTCAAAGAAGAGTTTGGCAATGTCCTAGGCTATGATACTACTCTTGTGGGCCATAAATATATCCATCTTAGAAAATATTTCCATGACCATAAATACACAATCATTACCATTATTTTTAGAACAGAGGATAGACACATATCCCATGGAGATGGATTCCAAAGGATGACTGGGAGTAGGAACAGGAATGTACATGCCTTGCTTCTTGATGGTTTGCTTAGAGATGGCGCAGGAACTATAGGATTTGCTATATTTCCTAAAAAAAATTCATAGTTTTGGCCAATAAAAATATTTTTGTAGTACAATAAAAATTTTCTCCATACCAAATTGTCTTGTGACCCGACTTTAGTGTGCCTCCCAAACCAACTTGGCATGCTCACTTGAAGGAACAAAAAGGTGGTCCAGGTAGCATAATAATGTGCCTTGGAGGTGGAAATAAGGAACATGCTTTCCATCCACTATCATATCATATTTGGAGGTGAAATCTATATCATTTCTATAAAATTGTAGCCATCCAGCACTCTCGTGGCCATAAGAGTTGAGAACAGTCGTCAGTGCTGCAAATGGGGTTCTACAGAGACATTCTGAAACATGATTGGTGCTGCCTTTTTCGTATTTAATGTTCAAGTAGAATTGTTCCAAATATGTAGACCACTTCTGATGGTGATTGTTCTGCAACTTCCCTTATGTCTATATAAACTGAAGAGGTCGGTGATCGGTGTGGATGACTATATCCTTCCCCAAAATGTAATGCTTCCATTTCTAGCAATCTTGCACGATCGAAATGCTCTTTATCATAGGTGGGGTACTTCTGAATTGTATTAAAAAGTGTCTCACTATGATAGGCCATTGGATGCTCGTGGTGGGTGAGGACTACACCAATAGCATAGTCAAGGGCATCTGTTTCAATTTCAAATGGTTGATGTAGGTATGGAAATGTAAGTAACGATGCAGAGTAGAGGCGATGCTTTCGCTCAATGAATTCCTTATGTTGGGACTCGGACCATGAAAAATATTCTTTCGCTCCACCCTTGGTAATCTAACTCAAAGGAAAAGTGATATGAGAGAATCCAAACACAAACCTTTGATGAAAATTTTCAAGGCCCAACAATTTTTGAAGCTCTTTTAGAGTGGTCGGGGTTGGAAAATATTGAATGGCTTGGATCTTAGCTCGATCCACATGAACTCCTCGCTCGTCTATGGTGTAACCTTAGTATTGTTCCTGACTCATGCCAAAGGTGCATTTTTCCTAGTTGGCACATAGTTTTTGTTTCCGCATGATTTGAAGGACTTGTTGAATGTATTGCAAGTGCTCTTGCCAAATCTTGTTGAAGATGAGGATGTCGTCTAGATAAAAAACCTTGAATGAGTTGATGAAGGGCCACAAGATGTCATCCATTAGCATCATAAAAGTAGCAGGGGAATTTTTCAACTCGAAGGACATGACCAACCATTCCAAAAGAACTTCCTTGTATTTGAAGGCGATCTATTATACATCTGTGGGCACTATTGGAACCTAGCGATAGCCATACTTCATATCAATCTTGCTGAAATACTTGGCTCCCTTAAGTTGGTCCACAACATCATCAATATGTGGGATTGGATACCTGTTCCTAAAAATGATTTTGTTTAGTTCTACATAATCAATGCAGAGCCTCCAGGTCCCATCCTCCTTCTATACAAGTATAATCAGGCTCCCACAGGGTGAGTCATCTGAATATGGGAAAACTAGGTTTGATGTGCTAGCTCCCTCATTAGTATTAAATAATTGTGTATAAGGATCGTCTCAAATTACCAAGTTATGAGAGGGTTTATGTGTCAAGTTTTGTGTTTCTTTTATGAGAAATTCATTAAGTAAATTAGTTGTTAAAATCACATGTACAACAAGTAAATGTAAGAGAAATAATAAATGACAAACACATTACACAATAGCTAATAACAGAGTTCACCCCTCCTCGGCTACATCTCCATTGACCTGCTTCAATGGCTTGGCCCTCTTTGGATTAATGGTCAATTTTCTGATTAAATGCACCTACATTGATCTAATGGCTTTGCAACATACTCCATTGGATTCAAAAGACTCAAAACCCCTAGGTAACCTCTTCTGGTTCTGCAAATGGTCTTCAAGTGATCTAGACATGGCCTCCTTACATGGTGGCCCTAGGCTTCTTTAATCTTCAAAGTGAAAAAAATACTTAAATAATTGCTCCTTTGCCTCTACAACCTACATCATGCTGAGAGCATGCAAATTGTTAGTCATCATTATTTTCACCTATTGATGATGACTAGTTTTTAAAGCCAATTTTTCTAGAAGCCGATCTCCAATTTGTCAAATTTGTCAGCTAGAAAACACCCCTAAACATTTTTTTCCTCCTACCTTTTTCAATCAGCCTATGATGAGAAAAACCTAGTTGTCAAGCCCTATCTAGTTTCAGTCATGTAATCTTGTCCATCAGCTATCATAAGCTAAAATTCATTTGCTATCATTCACCCTCATCCTCAACTCATTCATTAACCAACTGATTGATAAGTATGTCAGCTACCCTACCTCTAGTCATATGTCATCTTGAGATCTGGTCATACCAAAGAGAATACTCCAAATCTGTCAAAAATATCCCCTAAGTTAGGTAGTGGCACTTTAGGAAATCCTCCCTTGGCAAAAGCATCCTGAGCCAAAAATCTTTTGTTCAATACCAACCAACCCTGAATTTGCACTTAGTCTACAAAAAACAAAGCTTGATACACCCATAAGTCGCGCCACTAAAAGGTCTTGATGTCTCAACAGTGCATGTTTCAATAGCCAAACTGATAGTGTGTTGATCTACAATGTTTCAGTGTCTTTTTCAAAAGCAGAGATGTATAATTATTCCAGAAGACATTTTCAAGCTAAACATGAGAAGACAACTACTTCTCATGTTGTTTTGAGCCTGGGATAATAGTACTGGTTAGAGAGAAAATTAAATAAACCTCTGCAAACACAGTCAAGAAAGGTTGGTAAATAATGACTAGTAATCAAATACTCTACAGATACAAGTCATGTTGCTCCTGGTATCTAAAGATTCACAAGGGTATTCTAAAAACAGAATACATATCTCAGAAAATGCTTCTCATAGCATATTGCTAAATTTGCACCTTATTACTTACTGTGATATACCAAGCAAAGATAGGCATTACAAGGAAAGATGACATAGTTTGAGAAAGGGATGAAATGTCACTTGTTGTTAACCTCCTCCAAGCATGTGCAGATGGTTGGGTGATTGTGTTAACCTCCTCCAAACATGAGCAGATGGTTAGGTCATTTGTTGTAAACCTCCTTCATTTAAAAGCAGATGGTTTGGAAATATAGTAAGGGCCTACTTCATTTAACAAGCAGAGGGTCAGGAGCTAATGTATGGCCTCATTCAAAAAGCACAAGGATAACAATGCTTCAAATGGCCTAAAAACTTGTTTACACCATTTTATCCAATGGATGAGACTACTGATATAGCAGTAGTGTTTCAAGGGGTGCTTACATGTGTTCATTGTTTGAAAGATAGAGTTGAAATCAGTAGAAAGCAATTGAATGCTTATGAGTAGAAAAATGGTGTTAAACAAATGAAAAGCAGTGGTACTATGATGATTCAAGAAGCTTTATTTTTCATGTCCATAAAGGCCTTCTTCAAAGGAAATTTGAGGTTAAAATTTCCGAAACTTGGGACAAGCTCATCAAAATAATGGGAAAGCTATGACACCATGATTCAAGTTCAAGATACCATTCAAATAAATGAAACTTACCACAGTCATAAACCAGACCTTTTTATGTGCATAAGAAAAAAACGTTGTTGTTTACATGTGATTGCATTAAAGGTCCCTAAAAATATTTCTCCTTGATAAACAAATGTGAATCAAGCCATTGAGGAGTTCAAACAAAGCTTCATCCACAGTCAAAGGAAAATGTCAAAGGGCGCCTAACAGTTTTTGATCAACTTCACAATCGGCATAACAAGTCATCAACACCAAGAGAGTTGAAATTGTCAAAGTAAGTTTTAGAAATGTCAATCATCTCCTTCGAAGAGATAGGAAAAATATGCATCAACAGTCCTTGATATGGCTTTGAGCAGTGTTCCTTTTAAAGGACAGAAACGGACAAATAGTGAAAGGGTTATTTCCTTAATGAAGAAATAGTGAAAAAAAATTTCTTTTAAGATGGTTTCTATACTTCGGAAAAGGTCATATCTATGAAGATCTTCAAAATAGCATCCACAACATTATTGTTAAGAGTCCTGATCGAATATGGGTCTTCATGATATTTTAAAAGTGATAAAATGACAAAGAAAATGGTTCATGTTTTGACATGACAAAAACCTTTTCAAAAACATCTAAAACCCTCCAAAAGGTGATGTGAAGACATTTGAAGTGTTTTTTCAAGTTAAAAAGGGAGGAGACCGTTTGAAAGTCCCATTTGCAAGTTCAAGAAACCAAGGCATACTCCAGTAGCGGCTCGCTGAAGAAACCAAGCCATTTCGAGCATTTTTCAAATATTTTAGCTCTTGAAGTTGCGCAGCGTGCCTGTAGGTGTGTGTGGCGTGCCTGTGAGCACACATACACAGCGTTTAAAAGCAGGTGCGACGCCCTTGTAGCTTCAGGTCACCCGCCCAAAAGCTGACCCGACAGTCTCCATTGCACGACGTCGTCTGTTTCAAACGCACCACTCCTCCATTTGCTTTCCAAAAAATCTCTAAAAAGATCCTCTAATGATCAATCAAGGCCCATAGCCATCTTCAAGGTATTTTCCATTACCTCTTGGTAAATTTCAAATTCTAAAGGGGGTACTGATACCGTGTTTTCCAAGGAAGAAACAGTGGTAAAGAAGGTTGGACCTTTGGTCAAAATCAAATTTTTTCTATTGCTGTGGGTGTCAAAGATCAATATAGTAATAGAGCAGGGTTTTTCATCAGTCTTAAAGAGCCCTAGTTGCCTTAAAAAAACAGTGATAACAAAGAAGCAGGGTTTAAAGGGAAAGGGGTTTGTGCCAAAACAAAGGGAGATTCCTCTTCAAACAAAAACCATAAACACACCTTGTTTAAGTCTTTTGCTCAAACATAGTGGTTAAAGGAGATAGGTGGTTTGTCAAAATTCAAAAGGGTCTCTTTGGTCATGGCTAGAAAATAACAAAACAGTAAAAAAGGGAGTTTTATTAAGCCAATTTAAAAAGCTCTTTTTATGTTATAAAAAGCTAAGACTGCCCATAGTTATTGGAAAAGAAATACAGAGTTGTAGAGGTCTCAAATTGGCTGGAAGGTGTCCTGACAGTGTAAACAAAGAACAAACCTGGGCTGTTAAATCAAAGAGGGAAACAGTGGTTAAAGTTTGAAGGCTTGGTGAATTTGAAAAGAGTCATTTTTGTGTTGTAAAATAGTGAAAGTTGGTGCAGCCCCTAGAATTCAAAAAAGGCAGAGTCTGTTTTCAAGGTTTTCAAAGTCAGCTGAAAGGTGTTTTTGTCAAAACAAAGGAGATCATTTTTCAACAAGGAAACATAAACACATATTTTTCAAAATCTTTTCCCAAACACAGTAATAAATTTATTTTGGTTATCATTTGACAAATGCTTGTTTGTTGACATCAAAGAAGCATAGTGACTTGTAAAAAGGACAAGGTGTAGTGTTGGGAAACCATTTCAAAGACCATTTGAAATAGACTGTTTTAGTCAACCAACAAAGAGTATCCAAAACAAAATGCCTCTCAGGAAAGACAGTAGAAGTGGCCCTCACAGGAGGTTTGAACATGTTTCAACTGAAGAGGTAAATGCCCATCCTTCAATTTTTTTTAACTTTCATGAAGTTGGATGTCTAGATTTTTGTCAAAGGGTTCAGGAGGTGAAAAGATATCTCCCCTTGACACATCTATGTGATTTGAGATTGTAAGGGAAACACTTTCAGCTGGCAGGCTTAGATTTCAAGTTTTCTCCTAGATCCATTTCCAAAGCTACCAAAATCCCTTATGTCAGAGAAAAATGGTTTAAACAGAGCTACCTAGACTCAGAACAGTATAAACCCTTTTTGAAGCTGGAGCATCGAGATACATGCCCATCCATATTTCCTTTTCCATATCTGTTGAATAGCTATGCTCCCCTCATGAAGATAATCATGAAATATTTCACATGCGAGGGAAGGTTTTCCCAGTTCTATGCTTACCATGTCCGGTTTCTCATGCACTTCACAAGAGCCCAATTGTTAAACCTCCCCTTTTTCCTCCATAGAAGTATTGAAAATATGGCCTCCACTGTTCAAAAGTGACCTCCCTCTCAGCAGCCAGCTTTCCTTTTCTATCATTCCCTCATCAAGATTGTCATTCTTCATCAACTTAATAAGAAGGGAATCTCTTGGGACACTTTCATTGCACATCCTGATTTCACCATTGTTCCTTCATCCCATGCATCTCCTTCACCTTCCACTCAGCATCTTTCTCCTTCTTCTAGTAAGCCCATTCCAAAAAAGCTAAAATTTCCCATGATTGAACAAGAAGAAGAGCATGATGAAGAAGAGCAGCATGATGAAGAAGAAGAACACAGTGAGGAAAGGCAGCAAAGTGAAGAAAAACACAGTGAGGGTAGGCAACACAGTGATGAAGAAGAGCGCCATGAAAAAGACCAAAATATTGAAGAGGTAAATGATGAGGAAATTGAACAGTTTGATGAGGATATTGGTAGCCCTCACAGTAGCAAACATGATGAAGATGAAGCCCAAAACATTAAGGAGACGGAGCCTAAAAGTCCTGAAGAAAGCAAGGACAAGAATGAAGAGGGCAGCCCTCAAAAAGACATGCAAGATGACAGTCAAAGCATTCATGAAGAAACTCAAAACAGTGGCAAGGATGATGAGGGAAGTAGCAAGGGCAAAGAGCAAATAGAGCATGTGCTAGCTACCTCTCCTAGGCAAGGGGCCATGCTTTCTTCTCCAAAAGTGACAAAGCCCCAGACATCAAGGAGGAGGGTGCCTCAAACTATAACTCCAAATGTTACTAGAGCCCTCCGAAGCAAGGGGAAGTTACCCAAGCAATCCATTGTTGAATTAACCAAGAGGAGGAAGACCAAGAAGGCCACCCAAAGCAAGGGAAAGGAGAAAGAAGAAAGCAACCATGAGAAGGAGAGGGACTTTGACATAATTCAGATCAATAGTGATGATAGCGAAAATGAGGCCCAAATCCTAGAGTCTCTCTTGATCAATAGAGAAGAACAAATTCATGATTTGAGGGTAGATCTAGAGAGGTATAAAAACCTCATTCACTTTTGCAAACACAAAACAAACAGATGACTGTCCACATGGCAGTATATGAGACATGGGCCATCAAATATCAAAAAGAGGCCTCCAAGGCACAAATTAAGTTGGAAGAAATCATGGGAAATTTCAATGATAGAAAAGATGAATATCAGCCAAGAAGAAAGAGGCCAAGGACCATGGGACTCAGAAGAGCCTTAGAGAAACAAAAGGAGGAAAAGGCTACCCTTTTCCAATTTTTTCCTCTCACTACTTTATTCACCCAAGAGATAGAAAACAATCGAGAAGCATGGCTTGAAAGGGTGAATGACCACTTGGAGAAGAAATTTGAAAAGGCCAATAGAGATTTGGACCTTCAAAGAAGAATGACCAGGCACTATAACAAACTCAATCAGTTCGCCCGACAGAAATTGAAGGCCACACAAGAAAAGCTCAAGGAGGCTCAAAAGAGGCGCCCGACACCAAAAATGAAGAAAGACATATCAAGACTCCAAATTTTGGCCTTATCTTCTCAGCATGCTTCTAAAAACCCTTGAGGGTCATGCTCGCCAAAATTGGGCAAAATTCAACAAGTTTTGGTTTTTTGTCATTTTTGGGCTTTTTGCTAAAAATCATGGGCATCGCCATTTCTGTTTGGGACATCCTTGAAGGATGAAAATGGTATCATTGGATGCCATAATTTCAAGGGCACCTACTCAGCAATTTTTAGATCAATTGAATATGATTTGGTCCCCCAAAGTGGCAAAAAACAGTCACTTTTTCAACACTCTGCCCTGCATATCAGCAAAGGCATTTTTTTGGGTTTTTACACACAGGTCAGTTTTTGATAGACTTATAATGATCATTTTGGATAAAACAAAGAATTTTCAGAAACTAGACATCCATAGCTTTCCAACAAGCCATCACAGGCCTCGTTTCAACATCGGGAAGGCTTCCAAAAGCTGCCCACAAGACAGAAGACTTTCTGCTGATATTTTTCTTAAGTATTTTTGTGAAAAATGCACTTTTCTAAAGTGACTTTTCCTCATGTGTGTTTAGCTATTTTTGGCCATGGTTAGTTATGAAAAGTCAATATATTTTATTTTTTTAGCATTTTTAGTATATTTCTATAGATATTTTGTGCCTTGGGATTTGCAAAGCCTCAAGGACAAAATCAGATATTTTTGATGGGCCAATGAGCTTGCAAGTTGCATTAGGAGGTTTTCCCTCATCTTGGCCTATATATTCCAAGAGACTTCATTGTAAATAAAGTTGAACTTGATGATATAAAGCAATATATGGTTATACAAGCTTGGAAGAAACACTTGTCTCATGCATTGGATAGTTTCTTGAATGTTTTTTGGATGATGAAAGAGGACTGTTGTTGGATTCCTTGACTTGGTAAAATGGTATAATGTCCCTCTCTGTTATGTTTTCTTAGTTTTCATTCATATTTCATGCTCTTGCTTGCTATAAGACAGTAGAGAATAGATCTGAGACATGCCCTTGGAGGCACCTTAGATTTTCTATTTCTTTATAGCTTCTATGTTTTCTTCCTTCTTAGTCACATCAAAGAATCTGTGATTGCTCTTTGATAACTGAAGAAATTGTTTGCTTGTTTCATTTATGGTTTTATGCACGCTAATTATGATTCACGGTATGCCCTGCTTACTCATGGCTAGTCATAGCTCCACCTCTGAAACATTTCTTTGATTGTTTGATTGTCATTAGTTGAACCAAGGAGGTCTTGTACTAATCTTGCCCTTTGCCTAAAACTATGCAATCTTACTCCAAAGTGTCTGATAGCTTGAAATACTATGTCTAGGCATTTCCTCATAGTAATTTGAGTTATTTTTTTGTCTTAATTGTCTTTTCCCAAAGTTTGATAGCAATTTTCTAAAGTTAGAGAGTCATATATCTCTATGTATTGCTTGAATGTTTATTTCTATGCATTTATCAGTTTATAGTTACATTTCTCATGATTAATGGTTAGCCCTACCATGTTTATGTCAGCTATTGAACTATTTATGTTTGAAATCCTTTGTTCTTCACAAATTTAGTGTCCATCCTCACTCCATTTTACCCAAAGATCCATTTTACCTTGATCAAATCGGCCCTTCAACATACCTTGTATCACCATCTGAAGCTTTCTTAACCTTTTCGACCCCATAGCCCAGTTGATATGACAACCTTCTTATCTATCTTAGTCTTTGATCATTTCATCCCTCACAAACCTAAAAACAAAACTAAAACCCTACTTCATAACTAGCCTAAAATCAGAAACACAAGAAGCAAACACATAGATATCCCTTACACAAATAGACAGAGCCCCCTCTAAGTCCAGGAAGGCTAGGTCCTTGGGTTCAAAATATTGGTTTGATGTTACCCTGTCACTTGGCTTACCAATCAGCCAAATCACGGGACCCTAACACAAATCATCTAGAATTGAATCTTTCTTAGCCTAATTTGGTCTAATTATGCCAAATTTGTGGCTTCTTCAGTATTTCCTATAAAAAATCCTCCAAATCTGAAGAAACTCCAGTTAACTCCACCACATTTGGGAGTTCCACCGAAAATGGCAGACTCCGCCAATTAGTGCTAATCCACACTTAAATTAAACTGGAGATTAATTAGTGGTTGAGACTTGTTTTAGCACTAAATGCGCTTTTAACCAAATCTACATTAAAAAATGTGATTAGCGCTAACTATAGTGGTTAGGGATTAATTAACCCATGTTTAATGGTTAATGGTGCACATTAGTAATAGCCTCTACCGATGGTTATATATGTTGGTCCCGTGGACCGAACATTGGGGTTGGCCCCCATACCTCTGCCATAAACATTGTATAATACTTAAATATAAGTTGTAGCACATACATATTAAGACCCATGGCATAGTGTAGTTGGTAAGGTTGTGCATTGGTGTGGGAGAGGTCACGGGGTCAAGGCTCACCTCCACCTGTCCACCATAATATATTTCGCCACACCAAATCTAGTATACAATTCAACCTTTCCATAGCCAATAGTCGTCCATTGGAAGGGGCACATGGCGGCCTCTGGGATAGCCACATGTCCTCATCCCATTAGTTCTTCAAAAACTAATAAAAACACAACAAATCACTCACTCAGCGACCAACCACAAAGTGACACTTAGAATATTGTCATTGGGAAAAATGAAGGAATATTCTTAGAATATTATTTTTTGCTGACTAGGCTACCATGTCACCATTCTATCATTTTTGTAAAAAATTTAGTTGTTTAGGAAAACGAACAACAGGATCTATCTTCCTCGTTCGGAATTAGTTTTCGATGAAATGAAGTCCATCAGATTACTAGTTGCGAGACCTATCTGTTTGCTCTAGTTTGGAGTGATTCTGAGAACTTTGATGTTTTAGCAAATTTTTCCCCCAATTCAGTTTTTGATCACTCCTTCCCACTGACAAGCTTATGGACCCACAAAAGTTGGTTATCTAATGAGAGCTAAATACTCTTCTCTTTTATAATTTCTATCAACTTGATTCTACTTGGAAAAAACTCTGTGAAAACCACTTGGGTTCACTGACATGCCTTGCATTGAAAATGGATTGGAACTTCAACCAATGTCCTCCTTGTTTTGCTGACCCAATCCAACACTTGTTGGTTGCTTGTTGACTGATTAAACAGCTTAATGTACCAAAGGGATCTGTCGGTGCTTGGAAAACTAACTGATAGCCTTCCCACTGAGAATCTTGTTCCTCCTTTGCGCATGCATGGATTCGATGCAAGATTTTCCTTGGAAACCACTTTTTCAAGTTAAGCCCATCTGAGTGAACTACAGCAATGAGTTCCAATATCAATACTCACAAGAAAATAAATGACCATTCTTATTACCTCCACAAGAAAATAAATGACCATTCTTTCAAAATCCTGAGACATCTTGTCACAGCAAAACCATTAAATTGAAAAACACGTCTGAAAGAAATAGAACTTAACAACCTCTTTATTTTTCTCCTTAAAAGAAACAATTGTCACATCATGTGAACATCACCATGTACTCTTACATACTGGTGTATAAACTCATCGATCAAACACAAGTCGACAAAACATTCCTCTTCAAACAACTGACTCTCAAGTCAAACAAAAGCGTATACCACAACTTGATGGTTCTTTTCTCAAAACAAAAGGAATTTCACATCTTATGAAATAATTTGTCAACATCTCCATTTCATCTTTGGAGACAAAATCAACTCTGCCAAGTCGATAAGACATACATGTAACAATCAATTGACCAACATAAGTCGACACTCATGCATGTGAAAATGATCAACATTCTCAAGTTGACAAACATACATGGTAAACAAAGCAATCGACCAACACAAGTCAATCACTCATGCATGTTCAAGCACAATGAAACTATCAAAAATTCCATTGTTCACACACAAACTCGCATGCATGTATAAATTCTCATCTCTCTCACAAGTACAAGAATCCCATTGGCATGTACAAGTACTTCAGGAGCTGAAATGACTAATTTTATTGCAATAATAGTGATTCAACATACTCCACTTTCAAACACCTTCCTGGCATAAACATGCAACATGCATTCTAGAGAAAAATAAATGCATTCACATGCAAATTGCAACTACAAATTTTCATCTTTACTGCATCTAAGTGAGTCAACATAGCTCTATTTTTCCAACATCTTGCTTCGTTCAATACGCAACATACTTTCAAGAGAAAATAAATGCATTCAATCATCGAAATAAATGCAAAGCCTTAATTAGTTAAGAAATCAAACCATCTCTTTCCAAACCACTTCCATGGTGTTTCTTTCAGCTGCACTTCATCATGTGAATCATCCTGACCCACATCAACTGTGAAATCCTCTTTTCCATTCTTTCCAATATCTCTCCATATTCTTCAAATGTCGTGGACAACTTGTTGGATACAAAGTCCAACACTTGTCTACAAGATGACCTTGCTTATGGCAATGAGTGCAAAATAATTGCATCTTCTTTTCAACATGGTTTTCATTGTCCATTGGACCTTTGGTTTTTTGATTCCTTTATTTTGAAAGTTTCATGTGCATGGCTATCTTCTTCCAACAACTCGAAACAATATGGTTATTCAAACCACAAAAGGAACATGTAAATTTTCTCCAAATATTATGTGATAATTTTCAATGTTTATCATAATTAGAAGCAACTTTATTAAAGGAAGATTTATACCTTGTGTTTTACATAAATAAAACCTACGGATAAGTATGCTTTCCCTAAGTGTGGTGGTGCACTTAAAAAAATAGAAAGAAATATATCTGACCTTTTCCTTAAAATGAATAGATAAATGGAAGAAAACCAACTTGTAATTTGTTCACTTTTCCTCGCCTCCCTTGATCGCTTCCTTCACTCTAAATCTAACTGAACTCGCTTGACTGATGCCTGCAATGGAAAACAACATAAATTCAATATGATCTATTCAAGTTAAACAAATTGAATCGATTAAATTCATAAATACACATATAACATGATTGACACATGCATTAGGAAATGAAGTAGAAGGAGAAGTACAACCAGTTGATCGATTTGATGTCACTTCTCTAGCTTCAGTCCCATCCTCATCACACCTGACATCATCAAACCAGCAACACAACATTACATGCACAATACCTCCAAGAGTTGTGATCTCACCAGCATAACTCTACTTAATACAAATTCTTACTCTCTTGTGCACTATTATCAGTCCTCTATTTAGAAGTAGATGAAGGTAGTTTGACATAAATGAATGATTGAATGGCTTTCCTAAAAATGGATTAAGGGGTTTCCTTGTTCATGGGAATAGGAGGATAAGAGGTTTAATGGCTCCATGGTGTCCATATTCGAAGCTATCGGATGAGGTGAAAGATGGAACAACTTCTCAGGCCACTAGAGGTTGGGAATATTCCCGAAATCCAATGAAAAATTCACTCTGAGTCAACCAACGCACCTAAAAGTGGGCCTATACCCTCTGCAACATTGCCTTGCATGGGAGTAGATGCTCTGCAAAGAAGTTACTCCAGTTTAGGGGTGTGTTGATGGCTTAATGTGGCACTTCAACTGCCATCTAAGAAGTGAAAATTTTATGAACGAAAACCACCAATGGAATGACTTGTTGAGGGTGTGTAGCAACTAATTCAGAGTATGACAGACCCTAATGGACACTGATATCTATTTTTGGATGATGCCAAAATTTACCTATAACACCTTTCACATTCACCTTTATCGCCTTCTTGAGGATATGAATTTGATGAGTTAATGGCTCTCTTCAAAACACCTTCACGTGCCTCCTTGGATTTGGAGCATTCTCCATCATGTTGTCCATAATGAAGGCCCAAATACCTAGGCCTTTCCTCAAAAAAAATTGGCCCAACTATGCCTTGTGCATTTTTCCCTAATCCTTTACCTTCATAGCCCATATTCATCAATAATTTGGACCCTATTCCTCTAGTGTGTCTTTTAAAAACACCAAAACATTCATCTTGAGAGGAAATAGAATATAAACTTGAATTTCATACCTATTTTTCTTACACATGCTTGGCTAGGGTTTCATTCTCAATATGGAGCTGAGTCTCCATCTCATGCATATTTTGAAGAAGTTATTGCTTCTCATCCTTCATGGAAATCAAACGGTCTTGAAGTATAGTGTTATTCTTCCTCTCTTCAATCATCTATTGCACCATATCATTCATGATTTAGAGCTTCTACAACATCTATTTGTCAAATATTATTGTCAAGGAAGATTGATTATAAACAGTGCTTGATGACGTTTCCATCACACGTGTAATGCATAAAAATATTCTTTGCTATGATTTGAGAGCTGAGTCCTCAATCTTGAACTTCTCCTATTTTCATCTTACACACATAAACTTGCACACAGTTAAATACTCCTTGCACAAATAAAAAACCAATAGCTAATTTTCTAGCACACCTTGGCAAACCGTCTTGGGGCTAAAATGATTTATACTGTGCTCCAATGCCAACTTGATCTTAATATGGGAAAAATATTTTTTTTGTGCTAGCTCTCTCATCAGTACTAAATAATTGTGTTTAAGGATCATTTCAAATTAGTAAGTTATGAGACGATTTATGTGTCAATTTTTGTGTGTCTTTTATGAAAAATTTATTAAGTAAATTACCTGTTAAAAAACATGTACAAAAATTAAATCGCAGAGAAATAATACATAGAAAACACATTACACATTAGCTGATAACGAATTTCACCCCTCTTGGGCTACATCTCCATGGACCTACTTCAATGGCTTGTCCCTCTTTGGATTAAAGGTCAATTCTTTGATTACATGCAACTAAAGTGATCCAATGGATTTGCAACATGATCCATTGGATTCATAACACTCAAAAACCCCTAGGAAGCTTATTTTCACTATGCAAATGGTCTCTAGATGATCTAGACATGGCCTCCTCTCCTGGTGGCCCTAAGCTACTTTAATATTTAAAGTGAAAAAAAAAATCTTACAAAATTGGTCCTCTGCCTCTGAAACCTACACCATCATGCTTAGAGCATCCAAATAATCTAGGATTGACTCTTTCTAAGCCTAATTTGGTCGAATTATGCCAAATTTATGGCTTCTTCAGTATTTCCTAGAAAAACTCCAAATCTGGAGAAACTCCCATTAATTCTACCACATTTGGGAGTTCCACCGAAAATGGCAGAGTCCACCAATTAGTGCTAATCCGCACTTAAATTAAACTAGAGATTAATTAGTGGTTAAGCCTTGGTCTAGCGCTAAAGGCACTCTTAACAAAATATGCTAAACAATGCGATTAGCATTAACTACGATGGTTAGGGGTTAATTAACCCATGTTTAATGGCTAATTGTGTGCATTAGCAATAGCCTCCACTGACAGTTATATACGTTGGTCCTATGGACTAAGCATTGGGGCTGGCCCCCATACCTCTACCATAAACATTGTATAAAAATTAAATATAAGTTGTGGTGCATATATATTAAGACCCATGGTGTAGTGTAGTTGGTAAGGCTATGCGTAGGTGTGGGGGAGATCGCAGGGTCAAGACCGACCTCTGCCTGTCCACCATAATAAATTTTTTCCACACAAAAATTAATATGCAATTCAACCTTGTCATTGCCAACATTTTGCCTTTGGGAGGGGCACGTGGCGGCCTCCGGGATAGCCATGTGTCCTCATCCCATTGGTTCTTCAAAAATCAATAAAAACGCAAAAAAATCACCCACTCAGCCACCAACCATGAAGTGACACTTGGCATAGCGTCATTGGGCGAAATGAAGAAATATTCCTAGAATATTGTTTTTTGCCGACTAGGTTTCCATGTTACCATTCTGTCCTTTCTGCAATATTTTTAGTTGTTTAGGAAAACGAATAGCAAGCTCTATCTTTTTCATACTAAGTTGGTTTTCGATGAAACAAAGTGTGTCAGATTCCTAGTGACAAGACCTATCTAATCGTTCTAGTTTGGAGTGATTCTGAGCACTTTGATTTTTTAGCAATTTTTTTCCCCCAATTCAGTTTTTGATCACTCCTTCCCACTGACAGGCTTTTGGAACAAAAAAATCTAGTTATATTATGAGTTGAATACTCTTCTCTTTTCCAAGTTCTATCAACTTGATTCTACCTGGAAAAATCTCCATGAAAACCACTTGGGTTCACTAGCGTGCCTTGCCTTTCAAATGGCTTAGCACTTCAACCAATGTCATCCTTTTGTTGCTAACCCAATCCAACACTTGATGGCTGCTTGTTGACTAATTAAAAATCTTACTGTACCAAATCAATTCCTCAGTGCTTGGAAAACTAACTGATGGCCTTCACACTGAGAATCTTGTTCCTCCTTTTCACACACATGCATTCAATGCAAGCTTCTCCATGCAAGCTTCTCCTTGGAAGCCACTTTTCCAAGTTAAGCCCATCTGAGTGAACTACAACAATGAGTTCCAATATCAATAATCAAAAGAAAAGAAATGACCATTCTTTTTACCTCCACGGTTCCAAATTTCACATCTGGAAGAATGCATTCGCCATCTCTTCCGCTTCTTGGTGTCAACACATCAAATTGTCTACAATGGTTGTTGTTTTGGCTGCAATCGTTTTGGCATCTTGTTCACTTTCCACTTCTTGATTCCATCATCCTCCAATATTGACGTGTTTCTCATGCCATGATTTTTTAATGAAGGCTAATCATGAGCCTCTCACTCAAAAGTGGACCTTCCAAAATCCTGAGACATCTTGTCACACGAAAAAACATTAACATGAAAAACACATCATGCAAGAAACATAACTTGACGACATTTTCTTCTTCTCCTTCAAAGAAAAAATTGTCACATCCTGTGAACATCACCATGTACTCTTACATCTTGGTGTACAAACTCATCGACTAAACACAAGTCGAAAAAACATGCCTCTCCAAACAATTGACTCTCAAGTCAAACAAAAACGTATACAATAACTTGATGATTCTTTTCTCAAAACAACAAGAATTTCACATCTTATGAAGCAATTCTTCAACATCTTCCTTTCATCTTTGGAGACAAAATCAACTCTTCCAAGTCAATAAGACATATATGTAACAATCAATCGACCAACACAATTCAACACTCATGCATGTGAAAATTATCAACATTCTCATGTTGACAAACATACATGATAAACAAAGCAATCAACCAACACAAGTCAATCACTCATGCATGTTCAAGCATAATGAAACTATCAAAAATTCCATTGTTCACACACATAAACTCTCATGCATGTATACAATACTCAACTCTATTTCCAATACAATCACAAGTACAAGAATACCATTGGAATGAATAAGTACTTAAAGAGCTTAATTAACTAATTTTGTTGTAATAATAGTGATTCAACATAATCCATTTTCAAACACCTTCACAGTGTAAAAATGCAACATGCGTTATAGAGAAAAATAAATGCATTCACATGAAAATTGCAACTACAAATTATGATCTTTGCTGCATCTAAGTGATTCAACATAACTCTACTTTTCCATCATCTTGCTTCGTGCAATACACATCATACTTTCAAGAGAAAATAAATGCATTCAATTGGAAAATTTGCATCAATAAGGCAATATTTGCATCAATCATAAAAATAAATGCAAAGCCTTAATTGGTTAAGAAATCTAACCATCTCTTTCCAAACCACTTCCATGGTATTTCTTTCAGCTGCACTTTATCCTGTGAATCATCCTAACCCACATCAACTGTGAAATCATCTTTTCCATTCTTCTCAATCTCTCTCTCCACCTTCTTCAAATGTTGTGGATGACTTGTTGGATACACAGTCCAATACTTGTCTACAAGATGATCTTGCTTATGGCAATGAGTGAAAAATAATTGCATCTTATTTTCAACATGGTTTTCATTGTCCATTGGACCTTTAGCTTTATGTCTCCTTTGTTTTGAAATTTTCCTGTGCATGGCTATCTTCTTCCCACACCTCGAAACAATATGGTTATTCAAACCACAAAACTGTAATATCTTAAAAATGGAAAATGTAGTAATACTAAAACATAATATAAGAACTGCAGCAGAGTAAACAATAAATATATATACACATCAGAATGCATAGAAATAGCTAAGCCATTTTATTATATTGGAGGTGAAAAAATCAAGTACAACAGTGCTCAAAATATGAGACACTCAAGCCATAAGAGTAGCCTAGGATGACCCTGCAATGATATCCCAAGAGGGACTGTGTAACTGCTGCTCTGCTAGAAGGTAAATGGTGATGTCCTTGCTGCAACTGTAGGGACTGCAACTACTTGAAAGATAAAAAGTCATATCTAGGCAGAATGGGAGCTCCGATGATGCTGAAATTGTAGATCTGGGCTCAATGATGGTTTCCCAAGATAACCCAGAAGGAGTTTCTCAGATCTGTATGTCTAAGACAACCTTCCTCTTAGGGATTCACATATATGCTACTGGGAATGTAGTTCTGAAGCTAGATCTGATAGTATGATGGCTGCAATGATGTACAATCAGATATATGCAAGAAGGGATGATCCCTTCACTAGATCCTTGAGCTAAAAGCTTAATATCTAGCTCCCCCAATCTCCTCCACTAAAAATAGTTGTTGTATGAACAACAACTTCAGAAAACTACACTGTCAGAGAAGGAGTCTCCTTAGCCTACTACTAGATGTGTCAAATCAGCTCCTAAGTGATGGAAACAATAGATCCAATGTGAGGAGGTTATCCCTCACAGGATTTCCAGTTGAAATACTGGAAACTTTCTTCCTCCAATAGATCTATAGGACTGAACTGCACAATCCTTGAAGGGACTGCTACTGCATGGAGGTAAAACCCAATGGCCTGAATGCTAGATATAGATTTGCTACTCCTGAAAGGCTGGATCTAAAGAACAAAATGGTAGGATGAATCCTCCACTGGTTTCCTTGCTAAATGATAGAAACAACCTCCTGAAGATGGAACCAATGCCTGATAAGGAATGAATAAAAATCCTCTTTCCAGAGCTACTCAAAGAAGGAGGTGGGATTCCTGCTCGGGAACACCCTGTGCTAAACAGTACTGCAAACTCTGCTAAACTCTGCATAGAAATGTCCTAAGACAAATCTAGATCTAAACATATTAAGAAATGAATAATCCAAATCATGCCTTCCATTGTGCCTTCACCTTCATTATATGCATGAGCCTTCCATAGCCTAGGCCCACTCCAAATCTGTGTTGTACATGTGGGCAAAGTCTCCATGTTTGACTTCACTATTGATCCATGTCCTCCATCATGTTCATATGGGGTGATCACCCTTTCCATCATGCATGCATTAAATGCATCACTTCCTCCACTATCTTATCATAAGTGCTTTATGATCTTCTTTGAATGCATTATGATCTCAGTTGACCTTATCAAAGATCCTTATGATTTTATATTTAATATCCATGATATTATTTGACTGTTTCATCCTCCATAATATATCTCATAAATGAGACATGATCTCCATTAAAGGAGCTGCTCCACTACTCCATGTTTTTAGATTATTATTTTGATATTGGTTTTCTTAGACTTTTGCTTCCTCTTGCTGTTTAGCAGGGTTGTTGTGTTCATTAGCACTAGGTGTTCCTGAGCGGGAATCCCACCTCTTTCCTTGAGAAGCCTCTTGGAAGAGTATTGTATTCATTTCCACATTCAGGTTTTTAGGCCAAGCTACAGCTTTCTTCATCGGCGCAGTTTCTGCAGGTTATTGTGATGTGTTGCAGGGTGCAGTAGTGGAGGATTAGATCGGGTGTCCTCAGAGCTAGTTTTTCAGTGGAGGAAGGTTTTCATCCATTGGGATGCCTGTAAAGAAGCCCCTTGGGCTTATTTCACACATTTGGCACCAAGCCAAGCAGTATTCATCCCCTATAGCACAGTTTTAGTCTTGCTCTACGTTATTTTAGGGAGGAGTTGTAGGGGTAGTTGCAGGGATTGTTTTTGGAGGAGATTTCTTCAATGGAGGAGCCACTCTTTCATCCGAAGGATCTGTTGGACGAGGGTTATATATTTCTACATAAGCTTCAGCCATATCTTCTCATTTCTATTGTTGCAACATATCTTTAGCCCTAGGGCTGCAACTTACATTGGCACATTGTGTGCATTTTCTAGAAACCCTCTTGGGTTGTCTTGGAAAGTTGATCTAGTGCCTAGATCTGTATGTTTAGATTCTATTGGGGCCTATATTAGTATTTTTACATCATTTTATCATCTCTAGTTGTATTTATGCATAATATAACTATGCTATAGCATCTCTCCGGCATTTTGTGTTGGAGAAACATCTCACTTTTGAGAGTGTTTATGTATTGGAGGCTTGTGTGATCCTATTCTATGCTTAGTGCCTCATTGTTTTGTACTTATTTGTTGCATATATGATGAATAATATGGAATTATATTGGTCTTATGATTTCATGTGTTAAATACTTGTTGTTGCTTTCATTTTATGAGCTATATTGTTGTTATTTCCAATTTGGAATATTACAAAAACGAACATGTAAATTTTCTCCAAATATTATGTGAGAAATTTCCATGTTTATCATAATTAGAAGCAACTTTATTAGAGGCATATTTATACCTTGCACATTCAACTTTGTCGCCTTCTTGAAGAGGTGAATTTGATGAGGTAATGGCTCTCTTTAGAATACCAACAATGGCTTCAATGACTTTAGATATTTTAACATCCTCTTGTTTTCCATTTCCATAAGTTCCATTCTTATGAGCATCTTCTTGAAAAGTGGGTGTAAAACTTCTGCATTCCTCATGAACACAAACTTTTCAAGCTTGAGGTAATGAAAATGTAATGAAACTCCTTATTGGAACACCGTCATGCGCCTTCTTGGCTTTGGATCATTCTCCATCATGTTGTCCATAACCAAGACCCAAATACCTAGGCCTTTCCTCAACAACAATTGGCTCAAATATGCCTTGTGCATGTTTTTCCTATCCTTTACCTTCATAGCCCATATTCATCAATAATTTGGACCCTAATCCTCTAGTGTGTCTTTCAAAAACACCAAAAAATTCATCTTGAGAGGAAATATAAGATGAACTTGAATTTCATACCTCTTTTTCATGCACATACTTGGCTAGGGTTTCATTTGCAATATGGAGCCGAGTCTCCATCTCATGCATCTTTTCAAGAAGTTCTTGCTTCTCCTCCTTCATGGAAATCAACTGTCCTTGAAGTATATTTTTCTCCATCCTATCTTCAATCATATCTTGCACCATATCATTCATGATGTAGAGCTTCTACAACATCTCTTTATCAAAGAATATTGCTAAGGAAGATTGATTAGAAACAGTGCTTGATGAAGTTGCCATCACACTTGTAATGCATAAAAATATTCTTTGCTATGATTTGAGAGTTGAGTCCTCAATATTGAACTTCTCTTATCTTCAGCTTACACACATAAACTTGCACACAGTTAAATTATCCTTACACATATACAAAACCAATAGCTAATTTTCTAGTGAACCTTGGAAAACCATCTCACGGCTAAAATGAGCTATATTGTGCTCTGATACGAACTTAATCTGAATATGGAAAAACTAGTTTTGTTGTGCTAGCTCCCTCATCAGTATTAAATAATTTTCCTTAAGGATTGTCTCAAATTAGCAAGTTATGAGAGGGTTTATGTGTCAATTTTTGTGTGTATTTTATGATAAATTCATTAAGTAAATTAGTTGCTAAAAACACATGTACAACAAGTAAATTGTAGAGAAATAATACACAACAAATGCATTATATATTAGCTGATAACAGAGTTCACTCCTCCTCGGCTACATCTCCATGAACCTACTTCAATGACTTGGCCCTCTTTGGATTAATGGTCAATTCTATGATTGCATACACCTATAGTGCTCCAATGTCTTTGAAACATGCTCCATTAGCTTCAGAAGACTCAAAAACCCCTAGGTAACCTCTTCTAGATCTGCAAATGGTCTTAAGGTGATCTAGACATGGCCTTCTCTCTCGGTGGCCCTGAGATACTTTAATCTTAAAAGTGAAAAAACCACTTAAAGAAGTACTCCTCTACCTCTGCAACCTACACCATGATTCTCAGAGCATCTAGATCATCTAGGTTGACTCTTTATAAGCCTAATTTGGTCAAATTATGCCAAAGTTATGGCTTTTTCAGTATTTCCTAGAAAAACTCCTCCAAATCTGGAGAAACTCTAGTTAACTATGCCAAATTTGGGATTTCCGCCGAAAATGGTGGACTCTGCCAATTAGTGCTAATCTGCACTTAAATTAAATTGGATATTGATTAGTGATTAAGGCATGGTTTGGCGTTAAACGCGCTCTTAACCAAATTAACCCAAGTTTAATGGTTAATGGTGCATATGAGTAATAGCCTTTGCCAAGGTTATATATGATGGTCCTGTCAACTGGGAATTGGGGCTGGCCCCCATACCTCCACCATAAACATTGTATAAAACTTAAATTTAAGTTGTATCACATAGATATTAAGACCCATGGTGTAGTGTAGTTGGTAAGGTTGTGCATTGCTGTGGGGGAGGTCGCAGGGTCGAGCCCGACCTCCTCCCGTCCACCATAATACATTTTTTCCTCACCAAAATTAATATGCAATTTTACCTTTCCATATCCAACATTTGGCCTTTGGAAGGGGCATGTGGCAGCCTCTTAGCTAGACATGTGTCCTCATCCCATTGGTTCTTCAAAAACCAATAAAAACACACAAAAATCACCCACTCAGCCACCAACCACAAAGTAACACTTGGAATAGTGTCATTAGGCAAAATGAAGGAATATTCCTAGAATTTTACTTTTTCTGACTAGGCTACCATGTCACCATTCTATACTTTCTGCAAAAATTTTAGTTGTTAGGAAAACGAACAACATGATATATCTTCCTCATACGGAGTCAGTTTTCGATGAAACTAAGTGTGCCAGATTTCTAGCGACGAGACCTATTCGTTCATTCTGGTTTGGATCAATTTTGAGAAATTTTATTTTTTAGCAAATTTTTGCCCCCAATTCAGTTTTTGATCAATGAGGAACTTGGTTGGATGTGACATTTTTGCATAAACTTCTGGATTTTCTGCTTGATCTCTTCATCTTCCTAAAAGGAGGGGAGGTATATCAACCTGGTTGGTAGAGGTGCTTCAAGAGTCATATATATTGAATGCTTGACCTAATAGTGCAAGGGTACCCTTGTGGGTGAGGGGAAGATGTCCCTAAATTCTTCCACAACCTTATCTACCTACTTTTTTTGCATCAACGAACCCATTATGGGGATCATGGATGTGGCCACAATCTTCCCCTTACTTTGAGAGTGAATCGGGAAGAAAACAAATATCAGCCTGGGAGATAATCTTACTGCATTGCTTAGTAGTGATCAAAGATATGGTCATAGGTGGGGCTACCTATGGTATCTTGTATAACATATTTCCTAAATAAATAATAAAAGTATGAGGCCTCGACTCATACATATCATGCCGCTTCAAAAATTATGGTTGGCCTAATAATACATCACAAACTTCAAGAGGAGAAACATCACATAGTACCTCCTCTGTGAAGGGCTTGATGTTGTAGGGAAGGTAAGAATGTTAGTTGATGCAGAGATATCGTCCTTGGTAAATCCACCCGATAGTGTATGACTATAGGTGTGGTGTGGTTATTAGGCCCAAACGCTTCACGAACTATGTTGAGACGAGGTTCTTTTGGCTCCTAATGTTAACAATGAATTTCAACAGTGAACCATTCACCCACATAGGTGAGTGTACGAGACGCTCCCCCTCCTCTAGATATTCAGGCTCAATCTTATTCATCTTGGTGGTGGCGACAATGGCGTTGGGCTCTGCATCAATAATTTGCTTCCCTTTTTCATTCCCTTTTTCAAATTCGGACTCAGAATCGGAACATGCATCTGACTTTGAAGCCTTCATCTCAACTGCCAGTGGCTACTTGGCTCAACACTCACTTGTGTTGTGAGTGGGGCTCTTATGGAACTCACACCAATTTCCTCTGCCCTTCTTTGTCTTCATTGTGTTGTTCTTTTCTTGTAGCTTTGATGGGTTTTTTTGGGTCACCCCAACTTGGCTTTGCCTTTTGTTATGTGATTTGAGGGCGCATTTCCCTTTCTTGATATTTTCAACTCCATAGTCTTGCATCTTTTGTTTAAACTTCTGCTCAATCTTGACAGTGTATCGGTAGGTGGTGCCAAGGGAAGAGACATTTAGTAACTCCATCTTGTCCTAGATATATTTTTGTAGGAGGTCATCATACTAGATTACTAGATTCCACTTAGAATCCCTTATAACCAACTTCATGCGAAGGGTATCAAAAATTTTTGCGAACTCTGGAAA
The DNA here is from genome assembly GCA_034641835.2 of Pinus albicaulis. Classification (NCBI taxonomy): domain Eukaryota; kingdom Viridiplantae; phylum Streptophyta; class Pinopsida; order Pinales; family Pinaceae; genus Pinus; species Pinus albicaulis. Next base: position 1,690,679,467 of record CM076575.1, on the reverse strand, counting down.
TTCTTGGTCCCTTCCCTGTCACAGTGTGGTCCCCTTTATGTACTTATATTCATAGCTCCCAATAAGGTAATATTATGCCTTGATGGCATCTCTAAAATATCTCCAAGTGAGTGTGGCTGAAAATAGTTAGGGTTGCCTCTCGTCCCTCTACTCACAATAGGTTTACCACCAGTCCTTGATGTGGGGGGCAACATTGAGGAGTGCAAAAGTAACCTTTTTCCTATTGGGAAAATCATGAACCGAAAAATATCCTTCCAACAATTTTAAAAATTTATCTACAACTTTTGCATCTATTTTACCTTCAAATATGGGAATCTCAAATTTAACTTTTACCTTAACGGGAGTGACACCTCCAGGGTGGCTACTGGATGAAGATGTATCGATTGTGGGAATCCACTAAAGGATCTGGGAAAATTTTTCCATCATGTCATTCATTCGTCACTCGAGGGCTTATTCAAGCAATATTTTGAAAGGATTTCCTACTCCCTTATATTTATTTTCTTCTATCATGGCAGGTTGTCGGGGTCAGTGAGGTCGGTCTTGAAAAGGTTCAACTAGTTCAAGCCCTAACTCCTTATACCTTGACCTTGTTGGGGACATGCATAGAAAAATAGAGAAAAATAATATTGATATAATACCACTGATCCATATCTATGTAGGAACAAAAATAAATATAAACATCAACAGAAACAAAAACATACAATGAAAACATAACTTCAGTTCATTAATAACAAAGTACTGAAAATTTTTTATATGCAAAATGGAAATAAACTACCTCAAGCGATGGTAGCTTATATCTGAGAAGATATTTCATAGCTACATGCCTTTTGACCTATGTTACAATGAGAATCGAAGGCCTATTTATTGCTAAGAGACAATGGAAAACACTATACATCCAAAAACCTAACCCTAGGAGATGAAGCGCCAAAACGGTGGGCCCAGTTGGAGTAAATTGGTACATCAACTTCTTGGGCTCGTACCTTTGGCATATGATCTCTATTTGACACGCATGACACCTCATTAGAAAGCTCTATCCGAGGACTACAAATTTCAAATGAAAACATGAGCTAATTTTCCCATTTTCCTAAAAAAACGTCTTTTAGGGTCTAAAACAGCTCCAAAAGTTCAAGACCTAAAAAATTGCCAAAAATAGTAAATTGTACTACAATTACATAAAATAAAAGAAATAATGGTACAATGTTGGGGTTCCAAGTTGAATAGGTGGTTGGCCACCAATATCCACCTGGATCAGTCCCCCCCCAGGAAGAAATGGTACCCATTGCATTGAGTATATCCATGAGATGGGGGAACTTATGTTGAACTTGGTCCCTGGTGAGCCACTTGCCTAGGTGCAGGAGTGAAAACCAAATACAATTGGATATTCTATTTGAGATTGATATTGATATGTATTTACATGATCAGATCATTTGTGGCATGTTCCATGCATTCTGGGTTTAATTATATTGGTGTGAGTTGTTTTTTAATGTTTGATGTGTCCAGTAATGGTGAAAAGTACAGCCGAAGGTGGTCCACATTAAACACTAAGTGCAGGCCAAGGAATGGGGGAAAGTTGAGCTCAAAATAAATATCTCCCAAAACCTTGGTAATGGTGTAAGGCCCATATTGGAGTGGCTTGATCTTACGATGGGCTCTGGTAAGGCATTCTTTCTGCAAATGTAAGAAAACTTTGTCTCCCACCTAAAACTTGTGTGGAACATGATGTTAATCATGTCGTTTCTTGTATTTGTCATTGTACTTCTCTAAGATGTCATGAACATGTTGGAATATGTGTTGAATGCGTTCAACAAATCTAGTTTCTTTATCATCCATGGATTCTACATTTGTGGATTATGTTTGTATAGTCACACGAGGCATGGCAACATTGATCAGACACAATAATTGAAGTCCCACACCCACTTTAAAGGGATTGGAACCAGTTGAGCTATGGAGATACCTATTATAGCTATGTTGCACATAGGGAAGGATCTCATCCTAGGTTCATTGATGTTTGGAGTTGTATATGCATATTATGTGAACTATCATCCTATTGATGACCTCTTTTTGGCCATCAATTTGGGGATGGAATGCAGTCGACTTTGTGAGCTTGGTGTCCAAGAGTGTCCCAAGGGTTGTCCAAAATGTGCTCAGAAACCTACTATCCCAATATGATATAATAGTTTTCAAGATCCCAAAATGTAACCACACATTCAAAGAATATTTTGGTAGTGTCCTTAGTTGTGATACTCTTCTTGCGAGCCTTCAATATAGCCATCTTAGAAAAAATTTCCATGAAAAAAAATACAAAACAATTAATATGCTTGGTAGAAGGGAGTCCAATTGGGTTCCCAAGGCTAGATGGGAGTATGAAGAGGAGTGTATGGGCCTTAATTATTAATGGTTGGCTTGGCGATGGTGCAGAAACTACATGATCTGATATATTTCCCAACATCTTCTTGGAGTTTTGGCCAATAAAAGTAATTTTGTAGTATGACCAAAATTTTTTCCACACCAAAGTATCATGCGACCTAATTGTAGTGTGCCTCAAAAATCAGCTTGGCACACTCATTTGAAGGAATACGAAGATGGTTTAGGTAGCATAATAATGCACCCTGGAGGTGGAAATTAGGAAACTTGATTTCCATCCACTAGCATCTAGTATGTGGAGGCAAAATCTGGATCATTTTTGTATAATTTTATCTATCCATAGGTATCATGGCCACAAGAGTTGATAATAGTAGTCAGTGGTGCAAATGGGGGTCAGTTGAGGAAGTATGCAACATGATTGGTGCTGCCCTTTTTTTATTTAATGTTCAAGTGGAATTTTTGTAGATACGTAAACCACTTCTAATGGCAATCATTCTACAACTTCCCTTACGTCTATATAAACTAAAGAGGTCAGTGATCAATGTGGATGACTATCTCCTTCCCTAGAATGTAATTCTTCCATTAACAGAAATATTGCGCGATAGAATACATTTTTTTATCATAGGTGGGGTACTTTCGAATCATATCAAAACCTGTCTCACTATGATAGGCCATTGGATGCATGTTTTGGTTGAGGATTACACTAATATAATAGTCAGAGGCATCTATCTCAATTTGAAATGGTTGTTATAGGTCTAGTAATGTGAGGAACAGTGTAGAGCATAGGCGATGCTTCAGCTCAATGAATGGCATCTATTGGGACTCAGACCAAGAATATAAGTCAAAGGCCAAGTGATATAGGAGAATCCCAACACAAACCTTTGATAAAAATTTGCAAGGCCTAAAAATTTGTGAAGCACTATTAGAGTGGCCAAGGCTAGCCAATTCCAAATGGCTTGGATCTTAGTCAAATCCACATGCATGCCTCACTCATCTATGATGTGACCCATATATTAGACCTGGCTCATGCCATAGGTGAATTTCTCCAAGTTAGCATAGAGTTTGTATTTCTTCAAGGTTTGGAGGACATGTCGAATGTGTTCCAAGTCCTCTTCCAAACTCTTGTTGAAGATGAGGATGTCATCTAGATCAAAAACCATGAATGAGTTGGTGAAGGGTCACAATATGTCATCCATTAGCCTCATAAAAGTAGCAAGGGCATTTTTTAACCCGAAGGAAATGACCAACAATACAAAAAGTCCTTCCTTGGATTTAAAGGTGGTCTTCCATACATTTATGGGCTCTATTGGAACTGATGATAACTAGACTTCAAATTGATCTTGTTGAAATACTTGGTTCCCCTGAATTGGTCTAGAACGTCATCAATCCATGGGATTGGATACTTGTTCCTGACAGTGATTTGTTTTAGTGCTCATTTTCGCTTAAGGGGTACTAGCCCAGGTTCGGTAATGACCTGCTTGCGCAAATAAAATTCTCACCCCAAGCAATAGGGGGGGGGTGTTGGAACCAAGTTTCAGCCCTGAGGAATAATTTAATATGGTAGCCCTAAGCAGATTTATAACAGATAAAATATGCGTGCATGAACAGAACAACATATTATCATAGAATGCCTTAATATGTATTCGTGTGCAGTAAACATATGTACTTTAATAAAATCTATTCATCAACCATGTACTTCACACATAAAATACTCTATTCATTTGCATAGATGCATTTAATCATAAACAAAAGTAAATATGTAATCACAAGCATATTCTGATCTCAAGAAAATAACAGATACATAACACATTAATCACACAACAGACTTAAGTTTTCCAAAACAATATTCATTATTAAGAGATCCAACAGCTCAATAAATTCAGTTCTTCAATACCATTTACCCTTCCATGCACATAGTCACTGGAGTCTACACACTTCCAGGACTAAGGTCTCCATGCACACATCCAACAAGAGCCTTTCTACCCAAAAACCCAGACTTAGATCAAAATATTACAAAAAATTCATCAGTGATCATTCATTCTTAATCATATATCTACTTGACTCGATCTATCCATGTTTATACTAACTTAGCATATATATACCATGGTTTGAGATGCATGGTTTTCCCTTAAAACCCATTACATTGATTAGGGGACTTTGAACCTTCCCAAAGCCTTTGAATCTTTTGCGCACCTCCCACAACAAAATAGCACCAAAATTGTACCCCAAGGGACCCCGCTCCAATAGGCCCCCAACACAAACTCATGACTCATCCCGAGTCATTGTGGGGTGGGCTCCTTCATCTTCACTTTGACCACTCCGACATATCTCTTCAGTGGCAAGACCACTTCAACACTCTGCGCAGCAACACCCTGTGCTTTGTTCACTAATTTTGTAGTTGTCAGACCTTTAGCTGCCATATCAATACTGTGTTGTGTCTGTTGAAGGCTCTTTAAGACACCATCCAAGGTTTGAGACAACTGCAGGGCTTCCTCAACACACATTTGCATCCTTTCTTCCAATAACTACTCGCGGCGACACAGATCTTCGATCTCTGTTTGAATTTCCCCTCCATCATGAAGACAGGCAAGTCTTTACACTCTCACCAATGTAGACATCACCATCCTGATGTATAAAAATTTTTGCTCTTTCATGTGCAATTAATTACGCATCTTTTGCACCATTGGTTCATTCTAAACCGAAGTCCAGACACCCATGGCTTCATCTAAAAATTGGGCACACTTTATAACTGAAACTGATATACTATATGTCGTTGCACTGACTTTTGTGGCACATTGTGATCTAACCTTTAGGGGAATTTCCAACTGAAGCTTCATTTGTAAGTCTACAATTTTTCATTCAAAAGCATCTTGAACAGTCTGCACTTCAATGCATAATTCTTTCAGCACAGCATCCAATCCCTCTAGCTTTTCTATAGGCGCGACTGATGTGGGGACCTCTGGCAGGTCACCACAAACCTATTCAATATTTGCTTCTAATGTGGCGCACCAAGCCTTAGCTGTGCGGAACACCTCCTTCGATGATTGTTGTTTTTTATGAAGTACTGCAGCTTGCTATCATCACTCATTGGCAATGCGGGAGGCTCGGTCTTCTCTATATTGCATCTTGTCTACAATCGTGCTATCGACCATGTGAATTTTCCCTGTTGGTAGCACAACCAGGTCAACATTGATTTCACCATATGATCTGATTGTCGCGCTCAGATTCTACGACTCTATGCTAATGGCAAGCACGGGGATCTAGATCAGGTGGCTATCCCTGGTCATTGGCAACATTGTGCTAACTAGTTGCGCGCTGGTAGCAGGCACTCTTGCTTGAAGCTGGCTCGCTTGGGCCATGCTTTCTTAAATCAAGCTCGCCTATACTTATTTCTTGAATCCTTGTTTAGATGCATTCAAGCGCAGCTTCATACTGCGCCTCCATATCTGTCCACATATCCTCGATTGCAGACATCATGGTATTGGAAATCTCATTAAGGTCATCTTCAGTCAGTGTAAGGTCCTCTACTTCAGTTGATTTGGAGCCTTTTCTCTTTTTTCACGGACCTCCCGTGTCCTGAGAGCCTCACTTAGTACCCTTGGCAACCTAAGCCTCAGTCTCCTTGGCTCCTACACCCCATACTTTACTCCACTTAGCGAGATGTATACGCGGATCACCCTTTCCAGAATAAATTTCTTCCATTCTGGTAATTGTACATTCAAAGTGCAGTCTCATCACTCGAGTGATTTTTTCCTAATTACCCAAGTTTCCTTTGTGAGTCTCCCACCATCGTGTTCGGGTAGAGTGCAATGCTATATCCATTGCATTGAATCTTTGTGCTTCTGAAATAGCCCTTTCAATTTCTCCTAAAAACATGTTCACATTAGTTAAACCATTATAATACGGCAATTCTCGTACCTCTGATGAGATGCAGCAAAGAGATCTTGTCACTTGGTTGCAGCGTAGTGTAGATACTTCATGTAGTTGATTCTACCATTTCTCCAGTTCTTCATCTGAATCTAAGAAGTAGAAACTATATTTTTCCCAATTAACCCATTGATCAATTGTCAGGTTAATCCAATCATCATCTCACATAGTCATCTTATAGATATGGTCGACATCGTTATCCGCGTGCACAGTTTCTATATATATTTCACCTTTGAAGGGATCTAGAGGAAGTACAACTCTGGTTCCATTATTCTTAAATACCATACTTCTCCTCTTAAGATTAATAATTTCATTCATATTAATAGCCCAATCCAAGTGTTATGAAACCAGCTCCCAAAATAGAATAAAAGAGATATCAACACCTTAGAAATAAGCCACTTCAAGGGGTTAACCTCATTTACATTACATAAATTAACAATTCTTGGATGATACAAATGACAAAAAATTCATTTCTATGTATAGGAGTCCATGGGGTCATAATATAATCCTAGCCGACCTAACAATAATAATGTAAGGGCATGACAATAACAATATTGGGCTATTATGGGGCACAATAATAACAATATGGGGACTACTAGGGTACAACAATAACAATAAGGGGGCTACACTAACAACAATAAGGGACTACACTAGTAATATATGGCTCTAACATGCCCCTCTCCATCAAAAAAGTGTTGTCCTTAACGCCTGAGCAGTTCTGGATGCTTCTCTATAAATTTATCATACTCCCATGTCGAATCTTCAATGGGTAAGTTCTTCCACTTGATGAGATACTCTGAAATTGATCGATTTCATCGCTGTCGAGTTCTTATTTCCATGACTGCTTTAGGTTCCAATATGATTTTTCCTTCCTCATCAAGTTCTAGCAATATTGTTTGAACCAAAATTTTGTTACCTATAACCTTCTTGAAGCATGAAACATGGAAAACTAGGTGCAGTTAGGAATATGCAAGAAGCTCCAATTTTTATGCCATAGTACCAATATTTTGCAACACCTTGTAAGGACCATATTAATTTGGCAATAATTTATTATCCTTCTTAGCTTGCTTGAGGGACATTTTTTTGTATGGCTGTAGCCATAAAACCACCCAGTCGCCTACATCAAAAATTCTCCCACTGCGATGTTGATCTGCAAGTTGTTTCATTTGGTTCTGTGCCAAATTTAGGTTATCCTTTAAGAGTTGGAGAACTTATTTTTGATGCTCAATGTGATCTTCCACTGCTTGAACCTTACAATTTTCTCTTAAAGATGATGTGATAGACGGTGGATGATATCCATAAAGTGCCATAAATGGGGTCATTTTTGCTGCAGTGTGGAAGGAAGTGTTATACCACCATTCAGCCAGAGGTAACCAATTGATCCATTGTGTTTTTTTATCAAATACAAAGAAACGAATATATCCTTCCAAATATTTGTTCACTGTCTTAATTTTTCCATCGGATTGAGGATGATAAGATGAGCTATGAGCTAGTTGAGTACCCAAACAAGAAATTAATTCTGTCCAATTTTTTTTAATGAAAATGGGATCTCTATCGCTTACAATAATATTTGGGTTTCCATGTATATTTTGAATTGTTTCCATAAATGAAGTAGAAATTGTACTTGCTTTAAATGGATGAGATCATTCACAAAATTGTGCATACTTGGTAAGTCTATCAACTACCACCATGATGACACTCTTTCTTTGGGAATTAATTAAACCTGTGATAAAATCCATTGAAACCTCCTCCCAATGTTGATTTGGAATGGGTAAAGGTTGTAGTAGACCTAGGGTCTTAATTGTCTCAACTTTATTTTTCTTACAAACCAAACATTCCACCACAAAATTTTGAATATTAGATTTAAGGCCATCCCAAAAAAATTATTTCTTCACCCTGTGGTAAGTTTTTAAAAATCCCAATTGTCCTCCTAAGGGAGAGATGTGTAATTCCAAAAGAATATTTTTTTTAGTTGGGAATTCTTACAAAGATATAAGCAATACTTGTACCATAAGGAATTATTTTTCTAACTAAACATATCAGATGTACCAGGATCTTCCTACAACTTTTGAATGATTTTCCATACTTCTTAATCATTCTTCCATTCCTGCCTTACTTCCAATCGGGTTGGATAATATAAATTTCACAAAGCAATGCTTCCACATCCTCATCCTTTCTTGAGAGTGCAACTGCAACAACATTTAGCTTCCATTTTTTGTAGATGATTTCAAGGTCATAACCCAACATCTTTGTGACCCATTTTTCCTGCTCTTCTGAAGATATTCTTTGTTCCAAAAAGTATTTAAGACTATCATGATAAATTTTTACCTTGAAGTGTCTTCCCATTAGGTAAGGTCATCATTTCTTTAGTGAATGTAGTATTTCCAACATTTCCTTCTCATAAATAGCTTTCTGTAAATACTTTCTTTTGATTGGACAACTTTCAAAAGAAACGGGTCTTCCTTCTTGCATTAAAACAACAAAAATTCCATTTCCTGATGCATCACATTCCACAATAAAAAAATTTGTGAAGTCTAGCATAGCTAAGATTGGTGCTTGGAACATTTCCTCTTTAAGATGTTCAAAGGCCTTATTTTCTTCAAGAGTCCATGAAAATGCATATTTCTTCAATAATGTTGTTAGAGGTGTTGTTATTCTCCCATAATTCTTAACAAACTTGCGATAATACCTTGTTAACTCGAGAAATCCTCACAACTGCTTTATGGTTGTGGGGACTTTCCATTCCTTAATGTCTTTAATTTTGTTAGGGTTTACCTTAACACCCTCCTGAGATACAATATGACCTAGATATTCCACCTCTTGTAATCCAAAGAAACATTTGGAGGTTTTTGCATATAATTGTTTCTCCTCCAATAGTTCGAGCACCCTGTCAACATGTTGAACATGATGCTTCTAAGACCTGTTATAGATTAGTATATCATCAAATACTAACACAAATTTTCTAAGGAAGGGTTTGAAAATGCAATTCATCAACCCTTGAAATATAGAAGGTACGTTTACAAAATCATTTCAAAAATCATTGCTAATCGTATTAAACACATTCTCTCTCCTCATATAGCAAAGGAGAAATTTTCCTTTCTCCGCTGCCGACAGATCCATGAAGCCATTGGTACTGCTCAGGAATTCTTGCACTCCATTAAATCAAAGAGACTTAAAATCAACATCCTCAAAATTGACCTGGCTAAAGCCTTTGATCATGTGAACTGGAACTATATTCATCTCATACTTATCCACACAGACTTTCCCCACTCTTTCACAAACTAGATTACGGGATGTATTATGAATTCCACCTTTAGCATACTCATCAATGTGGTTGCTACTAATTTATTTCATGCTAGTCGTGGACTCAGGCAAGGATGCCCACTCTCACCACTTCATTTTGTCCTTTTTATGGAAGGCCTCTCGTCTCTCATCCACAGGGCAAAAGAAGCTGGTGACAACCATGGTATTATATTAAATGATTTCCTTCAACCGACTCATTTATTGTTTGTGGACAATGTCATTATTTTTCTAGATGGATCTTGTTAGGATTGTTCACACTTTGATAAAATCCTCCATATTTTCTGCAGAGCTAAGTGTATGGCTCCAAATAATAGCAAATCCACCATCATTCAGACTAGATGCTCGACACATGAACAAGAGCATGCCATTCAGAAATTCCCTTATGTTCATAGCCATATAGGGGAAGGTTTAAAATATCTTGGCTTCCATATCAAGTCAAATGATTATCAAATTTAGGATTGGAATTGGTTGATTGCCAAAGAGGAACACAAAATCAATATTTGGCACCATCGATGGCTCTCGCGGGTGGGAAAATTGGTTTTAATCAAATCAGTCCTGGAAGCCATCCCTATTTACTGGATGTCACTTTCTTGGCTTTCAAAAGGTATCACAAATCACATTCAGTAGATTTGCAGACAATTCCTATGGAGGAATTCTGGTAGGGAGCGCACATTTTCCTAGGTCGCTTGGGACCATATCAGCTGGCCAAAGGATTGGGGTGGTTGGGGAATAAAATATCTCACTAATTTTTCCACCGCTCTTACTGAAAAACTAGGTTGGCACCTCATTTCTAGACATAGCTTGTGGAGGGAGGTTACTGTAGCCAAATACATTGTGTTAGGTCCCTATATTACTAGTATAGTCCCTTATTGTTGTTAGTGTAACCTCCTTATTGTTATTATTGTACCCTTGTAACCCCCATATTGTTATTATTGTGCCCTTAAATTATTATTGTTAGGTTGGCTAGGATTACATTGTGGCCCCATGGACTCCTATATATAGAAAGGAGGTTTTGTAATTTGAATCATCCAAGACTTTTTCATTCATGTAATGTATTGGAGGTTGCCCCCTTGAAGTGGCTTATTTCTAAGGCGTTGATATCTCTTTTCTTCTCTTTTTGGAGCTGGTTTCACAACATTTGGTATCAGATCTTTGAGATTTTATGGTTTCGCTGCTCCAAACAGGTCATCGTGGCATTTTCGCTATAATTTTTTTTCTACGAAGGTTCAGAATTTGAAATTTTTAGAGTGCGAAGCCAAAATCCTGAGGAACATCGTCGCAACATTTTAGAGCTTGGTTCACAATATTTTTGGAGATATGATCTGTGCAAGTTAGGTCATTTTGTAGGATCCTAAATTTAACCTAAACATGTCATCATGGTATTTTCGTAATAACGTTTTTTCTACGAAGGTTCAAAATTTGAAATTTTTAGAGTGCGAAGCCGCAATCCTACGGAACATCTTCGCAAAATTTTAGATATTGGTTTGCAATATTTTCAGAGATATGATCTGTGGAATTTAGGGCTTTTGGAGGCTTCTGAATTTCATCTCAAAGAGGTGATCGTGGGAAAATATTCATAGCTCTCTCTCTGAGCATCAAATTGGAATGATGTAAAAATTGGTCGCAATTACACAAACTATAGTTTTCAGTCTATCAATTTCAGATCCAAAGGAAGAAACAGACACACGTGGCAAGTTGTACAAGTTCGCTCTACTGAACCAGTCCAAAATTGGGTCATTGTGGGAGATTGGACATAACTTTACCTTGAAGAATCCAAATCAGATCAGACCTGTGGCATTTGAAAGAAGCTTTAGAGGGCTACTATAGGGCTGAATTTTAGATATTGAGGATCAACAATTATATAGATAATTCAATTTCAATATCGAGCTCCTCAAAAGCAATTAAAAGGTGTGTATTTTTTTTCTGAATTGCATAAGTCTTGTTTAAAGAATCAAGTTGAATTGATTCCAATGGAATATTGTAGAATAGATATCAGTATTGGATTCTAAAATGGCCCCTAAAAAGAATTCAACACCCATAAACCTTTAGAAAGCTCTAATATGACTCATGAAGACGAAGAATGGCAACATAACATATCAAAATTACAAGAGCAAGTGCAACAAATTTCGCTCTCGCAAAGAGAAACAAAAAATGACATGGAAGTTTTGAAGAAAGGCATGGAAACCAAGATGGATGGTTTGAAGAAATGCATGGAATCTAAGATGGATGGTTTGAAGAATGGCATGGAATCTAAGATAGATGGCATGGAAGCTGGCATGGAATCTAATATGGATGACATGGAAACTAAAATGGAAAACATGAAGAATGATCTAAAAGCAGACATGGAAGGTTTGACAAAGTTGATACAAGAAACATTTCCTAATGGTGAAAAGATAGTAGAGGAAACTCATGATGAGAACAAAGTAAATGTTAATCATGATTTCATAAAATCTAATGTTGGCAGGAAGAACCACCATATTCCAAAAATGAATATGAGAAATTTTGATGGAAAGGATCCTGTAACATGGATACTACATATGGAGCAATATTTTGATCTCCATAATGTGAAAAACACACAAAAGGTACACATTGCAACTTTACATTTAGAACAAAATACATTTGTATGGTATCGAAGGCTTTTCTTCCGTAAAAAAATTGTCACTTGGTCAATTTTTACGAAGGAAATGATAGCACATTATGAGGATACAAAGAGCAACACCTTCTTTAGCCAATTGATAAATCACATTGAGGACTTCCAAAAATTGAATATAAGGGTAACTGATATTCCAGAGGAACACAGGATTGATCTTTTCATAGGTACTTTAAAGGATAACATCCAACATGAAGTTCGCGTTTTGGAACCTGATTCGTTGGAGAAGGCATTCAGGTTGGCAAGAAAAATTGAATGTAAAATTATGGCGACAAGGAAGCCTACCACTCACTTATATAAAGAGGGAAGTGTTGCTACTCCTAGATTTCCACAACCTACAAGGTTGACACCACAACAATTGGAAGAAAAAAGAGCAAAAGGGCTTTGCTACAGTTGTGATAGAAAATATAGTAAAGGTCATAAGTGTGCTGAGAAGAAATTATTTTACATAGATCGTGAAGAGGAAGAATAAAATGAACAAGAAGAGGATATACACCAGGAACCAACCCTAGAAAAGAAAGAAATGAGTCCGACCATATCGTGTAATGCATTGGCAGGAATTACCACTCCTCAAACTCTCAAGATAGAGGGACATATCAAGAAGAAAAAGGTAATAGTGTTGATTGATTCAGGTAGTACCCATAATTTTATTCATTGTAAGGTAGCCAAGGAATTGAATTGTTTCCTATACCCAGCACCGGAATGTCAAGTGATGGTTGCAAATGGAGGAACTATAAATTGCTCTAGAAAATGCCATAATATCAAGCTAACCATGGGGGAATATGTATTGACTAGTCCAATGCTTTCCATTCCTATGGGAGGTGTTGATGTTGTACTAGGAGTACAATGGTTATAATCTTTGGGGACGGTAGCTTTTAATTTTCAAGAACTTTTCTTGAAATTTTTTTCAGAAGGAAAGGAAGTCGAATTACGGGGTATTGCGAGGAAGCCAGGAAGGATAATAAGCTCTAATGTCATGACAAAGCTTCTAAAGAAAGAACAACGAGGCGTAATTGCACAATTATGCTCACTAGAAGTTTCAACATCAAAATCATCTATTTCTGCAGATCTCCAACAAGTCTTGGACAATCATTCCAAGGTGTTTGAAACTCCCAAAGGACTCCCACCTATTCGTGATCATGATCATGCTATTCATTTGATTCCAGGAAGTGTTCCTCCAAACATCAGGCCTTATAGATATCCTTACTTCCAAAGAGCGAAATTGAACGTATGATTGCAAAAATGTTAGAGGCAGGTATAATTCAACCTAGTCAAAGTTCTTTCTCTGCTCCTGTAGTATTGGTACACAAGAAGGATGGATCATGGCACATGTGCCCAGATTATAGGGAGCTCAATAAGCTCACCATTATAGATAAATTTCCCATTCCTGTGATTGATGAATTATTGGATGAATTACATGGAGCAACTTATTTTACCAAATTGGATCTTCGTTCAGTGTATCATAAAATTAGAATGAAGACTGAAGATATTCCAAAACAGCATTTTGAACTCATTGTTATTGCCTAAATCTACCTTAGGCTGAAGGAAGGAAAAGTTCAGGGTAACATCAAACCACACTCAGTCTGGTAGCTAGCCCTACCAGAACAGGAGAGGGCTCTCTCCGGGCCAATCTCAATGAAAGTAATCAATAGGGCTTGATATGACTGAAATAAAAGCTAATTTTAGGCTAGGTATATAAATAAAGGAGTTTGATTTTGATTTTGGGGGTTTTCGTTGGATCAAAGGGAAAGGCAGTTTTGGGTGCGGGGATTAGGCCTAGTTTTTGCAGAGTTCTGATTGGGGCAAGGAAGGAAATAGTTTTGATGCTTTAGATTGATTGAATGGATGGATCAGACTGGTGAGGGGATGAATAAGGCAATAGAGTCTCAAGAGTCCTCCTCAAACATATGAAAACATGAAAAAATAAACAAAACTGAAGGCAGAGCAAAGCAAACTAATGAATTCTACCTTTATAACTTGTTTGTTCTGTTTAAGAAGAAAGGAGAATGAAAATGGTACACATAAAAATCAGTGAAATTACAAATACATGGAGAAAAACACCATCAAAACACAGAGCCACAAGGATCCCAAAGAGGGCTGCAAACCCTGGTCTATTCCTTTGCCAAAATTGCAGAAATGAACTGTACGATGAAGTGTTGAGCAATCCCAAATGTCCAACCCTGAAAATGTCTGATAAAATACATAATATAGACAAGCCTAACTCCTCCCCATGCCTCTAGGGGTCGAGCTCATCATTCTAGCAGCTATTTCAACCATATCTAAACTAGGAACTGAAAAATAGGCAATGAAAACAACTTGCCTCTATATGCTAGGAAACTGATTCATTCACTTACATTTCACCTTTTGGTGAATGAATATTCTAGAAAAAGTAAAAATATGCCAAAATTAAATCATGGTTATGAAATTACATCAAGGTAGATCAAGAGTTACATGAAAAAGTAAAACTGGTCAAAACTAGGCGAAATTATGAACTGCTGAGTGAAAAATAGGCCAAAATCCTCTATGCGCCGCGCCCAAAATCTCTATGCGTAGCACAAATTTGGAGCTATTTTTTAGGCCCTTCCTGAAGTCAAAATTCAGTGCAGGATAGCTCATTGGAAATCCTTGCCTAACTACTTTCCAACCCAAGTGGAATTTCTGGATTTGGTTGCCATTTTCCCCTCCAAAACTTCAATCTCCCAACACTGCTTCCTGTGTGTGCAAAAAGTGGCAGAAAGACCATTTTTAGGGTGTTTTTGACCCTTTAGGCAACCCAGAACTTGATGAATTCCTTAGGTAATCCATGATCATGCATAAATTTTCATAAAAAAATCCAGAAATGCAAATTTTTCCCCCTGAAGAGCTGCCAATTGTAAGCGCGTGCAAGGTGGCGCTACGCGTCGGGCAGGAAAACCTGTTTTGTGACCAAAAAAATTCAAAATGACAAATTTTTTTCCAAATTCCTTGAAATTTGGAATGAAGGTCCCTCATCAAGTACTATGCTCATCCAAAGAAGCTTCGGCCAAGATTTGGAGCCTATCATGCCTTTTACGCCGTCTCAGTGCCCTCCTTAGCCTCGCTTTCAGGATCTTGATCCTCGCTTTGCAAACATGTGTGTGTGCCCAATAATGGTTCTTCATGTGTCTGAGCATATTCTTCTCCTTGTTTGCCTTCTCCAACAACTTCTCAAGATGAATGTTGACTCTCTCAAGCCAAGTCTCTCTATCGTCCTCAATCTCCCGCTCAATAGGTGTCATCTCGAATGGGATTCTTAGGGCGGCTTGCCAGTTCTCACGGATGTTTTGTAACTCCATGATCATCTGCTGATCCTCTAACTATTTTTTTCACTACTCCAAATAGTTTATGATCCATTGTGCTCTTTGAAACTTGTCGGTCAATGTGCTGATCTCAGTTTTTTGCTCCTGAATGATCTCTCTCAGTTTTGAGCTTGGAGAGCTCAAATCCACATCAATCAACATGAAATCAGTATCCTAGCCTCCTAAAGGGCCTTCCTCCTGCATAGGCCTCTTTCCTCTATCCTGTACCTGTGTTGATGACAATGGCAACGAGACCCCTTCCACCCCGAGTGGAGATAGTACTCGTCGGGCTGCTGCAAATAATGATCTTGTGCCTCTCTGATAAGTAACAACCACTGGCACACTGATAGGCTCTATCTCGGGACCTTCAAACTGATGTGAAGGTTCACCTACATCATGAAAAATCTCTGGAGGAGGCTGAGCGGCTGTGAAGAAGTCACGGGAAATGAAATCCTCCCATGCAATGCCCTGCAATCCAAGCTGATGTACCATAATGATCTTGATGAGCGCATAATTATATATGTTGTTGTACTGCTGCTCGGGAGTCTTCTTCTGCACAAGAGTAGTCATCCTCTCTATGTTTTGACACATGAAATATGGAATTTTCATCATCTTCACTCTCGTGAAATGCATCAACAACCTGATGTGGTATGCATAGAGGCGTGAGAACCGCCCCTCACAACTGAAGTATCTGATAATGAGTCTCATTAATGGCCCATAGGATTCCTTCAGAAAACGGAATGGGAATACCCTGCTGAGCTGCCTCACATAGCTAGGCCTGATGTATGGTTCATAATGTACTATGTCCACCTGTTGTCTTTTATTCCACTCCTCACCTACATTTGGTATTCCTGTTGCTTGAGAAATGGTTTATGGTGTCAAGGTGAAATTTACACCAGCGAGAGTAACCTGACCATCACGCAAATGTAAAACAAACAACCGAGCCAACTCCTGATGATGCTGAATCTTAGCAATCCTCTCACAATACTGATAGCATGACTGCTCTCGGAAACATGCCATGGCAAGTGGGCAGGCCTGAAACTAAGTCAATGAGGTGGGCTCTTCTCTCACATGTTTGCCACCTTTACGAGGCCTTCTCGGTGCATGTAACTCAATGGTAGAGTCATTGTCTTGTTCATATGACGAATCTGTGTCCATCTCCATGGTGCTGCAAGGTGTATGTCAAGTGTATGTTTGGCTTGTTGAAAATGAGAAATGAAAACTTGGTGTCTTTGTCTCCAATTGCCAAAATATTTCCAAGTAGGAAGGGACTATGATAAATAGGGACAGTGGGTATAGTGGACTGTGGGAAAAATATGCTTCAATCAAGTGAAGTTTACAATGTGAGGACAGTCACTTGACTGTGTTTTAGGAATGTGGGGTTTGGGGATTTAGGAATTTTGCAAATGATATGGAAGAGTGATAGTGATGGGTAATTGTAAGGTTTAGAGATAGGGATAATGGGAATGAGTGACTTGGGATTATAAGGGAATAGGGGATTGAAAATTATGATAGGATTACAATGATGGGAAAGGGTCCATAGGTGGGGAGTGAGGTTGGATTATTTGGCACCAAAGTTTTTTTTAAAACACCAATTTGAAACCCTAAGGAGCAGCTTTAATAAAACGATAGGGTTTATATTTTCACCATTCAAACTCTCCAAACCAATCTTTCCAACAACCTTAAACACTGACCAAAGGTAATAGCAAGGCGATTTAAACTTACACGGAGCGAATAAGGCGGATTCGATTTGATTTATGTGAAGCAGTGGTGAAAATCTACTTGTCAGCCCTGTGCGCCGCGCACACAACCCAGTGTGCTGCGCTGGTCTTGTGCGCCGTGCACATTCAAAAACACACAGTGCTATGCAGCTCTATGCGCCGCGACAACCATATGCGCCGCGCCTTCCTTCTGTGCACCGCAACACTGAATTCCTCCCACAGTCCGGCCTCCAAAAACATTTTTGCTCTTCCACAATTGAACCCGATTTCTTTGATGTATCTTGAGTGCAAATGAATTTATAAGTGTGGAACTATCTTATGTATACAAGGACTTTGATTTTTATTTTGAAATAACCCACTTGCTAATGTTTCGGCTTTGGCACCTTTCACTTTCTAATACAAACTCTGTTTTTGTTTCCATTTTGACTTTTTTGACTTGAATGACGAAACTTTTGTCAATTTTTGCAGGGATGACTGGCACGAAATTTGGCAAAGGCAACTAGGGCTGCGCCTGAAGATTTTGAAAACTGAAAAACTTTGGAAATTACATGGCATTTATTACAAAAGATTAAATTGACGATTTTTCTTCAAAACAGAGTTTTGAAGAAAATTCACGATCAAGCAATATGACAATAAAATTTTGTGATGAAAACTTATTTTGAACCTCCCTTTGTGCCTGCTGGCATTATTGGACACTTTGAAGACTAAATTTGCGAAACCCTAGACTTAATGACTGAAATGACTCTTTGCTGACCAAGAGACCAAATAGGACTGTAAATGACTTTAAAATTGATTTTGATGAACTTCGATGAACAGACCTGAGCCAGCAGGTACAAGACACGAGGGACATGAGTGACAAGACCCTTCCGTCAGAAGATCGATGCTCCTAATGGAATGCAGATGATCGAACTGAATGAGACACCTAAAAATGAAATGCAAAAAAAGAGATTTTGATCTCTGACGGAGGGATGAACAGACCGACTCTAACACTCATGAGGGTCATTATGAATTTTTGGTCATGCCTTTTGGCCTTACCAATGCACCTTCTACATTTCAAGGTTTGATGAATTCCATTTTCAAACCCTTCCTTAGAAAATTTGTGCTAGTATTTTTTGATGATATACTAATCTACAGCAGGTCTTGGAAGGATCATGTTGAACATGTTGACAGGGTGCTCAAACTATTGCAGGAGAAACAATTATATGCAAAAACATCCAAATGTTTCTTTGGAGTACAAGAGGTGGAATATCTGGTAGGAATTCCTATGGAGGAATTTTGGTAGGGAAAGCACATTTTCCAGGGTCACTTGGGACCATATCAGCAAGCCAAAGGACTGGGGTGGTTGGGGTATAAAAGATCTCACTAATTTTGCCATCACCCTCGCTGAGAAACTGGGTTGGCACCTCATTTATAGCAATAGATTATGGAGGGACATTATTATTTCCAAATAAATTTCTCCTAGGAACACATTGGATTGGATCTGTGGTCATATTCAAGCTTATCCGGGATCCTCGGTCATCTAGAAGGCCATCTCAAAGTCTATGCACCTTATCCAGCAAGGGCTGACTTGGCGCATAAGAGCTGGCACAATGGTTAGGCTGGGTGAGGACTCATGATCTGGCAGCGGAAGAAACTAAAAATTGCCTCAATTCATCATTGATCACCTCACACATGCTAGTTTCTTCCACTTATCTCAGGTTGCGAACTAATTGGCATACACAAGGCTCGTTAACTGCACAGTAGCTTGATATACCCATCGTGGGACATCCTATCTGGGGTCGATATATCAGGGCACTTCAAGCATCTCACATTCACTTATCATACCAAGAGGACGAGCTCCTTTTGGCTCTCTAACCAAATGGTAGTTATTGCCCGAAGACAGGATATATTACACTTTGTACCCCCAATGAACTGCCTATCAAACTATGGTGGTGGCACCATATCTGGAAGCTGCAGGCACCTCAAAAAACCAGACTACTTATGTGGTGCATCCTGCACAAATGCATACCTACCATTGACAACCTTAGAAGAAAGGCTATGCAGGGCCCGTCCAGATGTTGTTTCTACTTTTCTCAGGAAGAGAATGCACTGCATCTCTTTCTTGAATTTCCATTGGTCGGGGGGGCTTTGGTGATCAGTTACACAAGCGATTGGATGTTCACTCATTTGGCATGGACACTCCATTGAAGAGGCCTGGGATTTATGGTGGTGTAACGCCAATGGTGACAAAACTAGAAACCTCCCTTTGCTGATTGCTTGGGGAATTTGGACTGGTAGAAACAGATACACCTTTGAAGGCAAGCATATTATCTAGGATCACATCTACTTTTACATCATCTCCACATATAGCCTCATTCCGAATGAGGAGAAACCTTCCCGAAATAAGAATATCGTCCCTGAAATCATCGATCATTCTTACCCATGGGCATATTTTGACAGGGCATCAAATAATAATGGGTGTGGGGGTGGTGCAGTATTACACATTTCTTCCAATCATTATTTCCATCTCAAAATGGGGCTGGGCCCAGGCACAAACAATTTTTCTGAACTCCTTAGCCTTCGTCTACTATTACTCTTTGCACGTGAACATGGATGCAACAGATTGCAGATTTTTGGAGATTCACAAATTGTTATTAATTATTTCAACACTCATTCATAGTTCCATACACACACTCTTATTGCATTATTGAGGGAGGTGCATCTACTGAAATCATATTTTTATACTATTACTGTCACTCACATTTACAGGCAGAGGAACCATGTGGCAGACCAGCTTTCCAAAGAAGCTGCGGAGTTAGATTGGATTTGTTGGCACATTTTTGAGCATGATGGTGAACGGGTTTACAGATATTATCACAGACCTTTCATAGATGACATACAAGATATGAGATTAGTCACTCCTTGACTGAATTTTTGACATACAATATTATTTTTGTTGTATATATTTGCTGATGTTTATTCAGCTCTACTTATATTGACTGATACAGGTTTTTATCTGTACATAATCATTTATGACTAGATTATGAGATTAGAAAAACTATGCTATATATTCACACTGATACTTGCAGCCTACTTTCCTCCTTGATGAGGATTCAAAACCATGCACTATGATGGTTTTTATAACATGTAATTTTTCTTTTACTGAATGAAAAATTACGACTTTTTGTTGAGAATGCAACAATATGATGAGCTTAGTGAAAAGATTCGCCCTCACTAAGTGGGCCTGCAGGCTATTTTTGGCGCAATTCTATTTTTAGACTATGTCTATTTTTAGACATGTCGATCATATTCTATGAGTTGCAGGATGCTATTTGTGGATGGTTGGTCAAGTTGGAAAAATAGACGGACTTCTATTTTTAGACATATTGGGTGGAATCTATTTTTAGATTGCCAGTCTAAAAAGAGATATGTCGAATATTATTAGCTCTTAATAATATTTGGACTCTACACATTATCTTATTCTCTTGGAGCACTTTAGTTAAGTGCACAGATGTGGCACAGGAGCTGACAGAAGGAATTACGCTATTCCCAAGGGTTAAGTGGAGCTATTGCATGGATACTTCAGTTAGAACTCACATGACAGAGTTTGGTGGAGTTGTAGAAGTAGTTGGTGGAGTTGTGTTCAATTTAACTCAGTTAGACACAGTTGAGCTAGTTGTATCTAGTCTAACTGATTGATACACTAGTGAGAGTGGTGTGAATTAATTATTAATTAATTCACTAATTAATAACTCATTAATAAACTGAAGAATACATCAATTAAATACAGTGCATGGACAGTGTCAGTGGAGACCAGTGGAGAGGTAGGTGAAAGAGCAAGTGTGACTATCAATTGTGACTATAGTGTTGCATGATTTGCAACACATAGTGATTGGAGATGCCAATGAGGATTGCATGAGCAAGGTTGGACCAATTCAAGTTCATTTAGAGCCATTCTTCAGCAGGGTTTGTGCAGTAGAGGCAGGCTAGTAGGTGGCAAAGATCGGTGCATGGAATTGCAATATCTAGCCTGATTAGTGTGTAGCTATTGGATTGTACTGAGAGCTTGTGAGAAGCTTTGTATGAGGATTGTTACATGATCTCTATGACATATATTATATACAGATAGTTGGGTTTTTTAGCTTCAGGCTTTCCCGTAAATCACTGTGTTAATGTGTGTGAACTTTTATAGTTTTAATGTGTGCATGCAATTGATTTAATTTCCATATATGATGATCAATGGTGGAATAGATTCTGTATTGTGCATGAAGTCAAATAGTGTATGATCAGGAGAATATTAGACATATAACATATCAGTTATATAATTTCTACATGGTATCAGAGCCATATTGATCATTGGAGCAATTGCAAATCATTAAAGCAGTTGAGTTTTGTGCTGGTGGAATTCGAATTTGCAGTAGTGTTTTCTTGGTGTCGAAGTTGAGATGTCTTTCAACGAATTGCGATTGGAGTATTCCCTTGAGGGAAACTCGAATTATATTGCATGGAAGGACAGGATGGAGGCAGTGTTGGAGGATAATGGGTTGAAGGAGTTCATAGATGCAGAAATTCCAAAACCTGCTTCTAGCGATGCTGCCACACTTGATGCATGGCAAAAGAAGACAGAAAAATGTCGAAGGATTCTATTGGAAGGTGTGAAGGATCACATAGTGTCTAGCCTTCATGGTAAAGCTTCTCCATTCTTAATGTGGAAAGCTTTGACAAACTTTTTCCAAAGCAAGAGTGACCAGAGGAAGTTGGTGCTCAAAGATAAACTCAGGAAAATAAAAATGGAGAAGGGCGAGTGTATACCCAAGTACCTCACGAAGTTTTTCCAGTGCAGGGATGAGCTGGGAAGTGTGGGGGTTACTATAGATGAAGAGGACTTGGTGAGCTTGGCTCTCCTTGGGCTTTCGAAGAGTTGGCATTCCTATGAGGACTCTGTCAATGGTTGGGAGAAACTGCCGAGATGGGATCGACTTTGGTCGGATCTTGTGTAGGAGGAGATAAGGCGAAGTACCAGGGATGGATCTTCATCGAAGAATGAAGACAAAGAAAATTGCACTTTGGCTGCCAAAGAAAGGAAGGGGAAGGGAAAGAAAAATCCTTCTCAATCCGGTGCGAAAGGCAAGATGCAGGACATGTCCAAGGTGAAGTGCTTTCATTGTCACCAACACAGACATTACGCCACTAATTGTCCACAAAAGAAGAAAAATAAGCAGGCTGCTGGATCTACAGCTGGAGAGGACTTAGCCTCGCAGTTTGAACTAGATTTTTCGTTGATCGCATGCTTGGTCTCAAGTGTGATGCATTCAGTGTGGTTTCTTGACAGTGGCGTGTCTTTCCATATGACCGGAGACAAATATTTGTTTACTGATTTGGATGAGAAGGATCTTGGAGTGCACATCGAGATGGGCGATGATGGTAGATACAATTTGACTGGTATCGGGACCATTTTATTTGAGAGGGAGTCTGGAAAACCTTTCATCTTGAAGGATGTCATGCATGTTCCAGGATTGAAGAAGAATATGATCTCTGTGGCGATGTTGGAAGACAAGGGATATGATGTTTTCTTTAGCGAGGGAAAGGCTTTCCTGCGCAGTAAGGCAACTGGTGAAACCCGGAGGATAGGGGTTCGAGTTAAGAATCTTTATCAATTTCAGGTAGATGGCTGCACAGTAATGGCAGGAAAAGGAGAAGGAGTGGTGAGCCAGGATGAGGGCAAACTATGGCACAGGAGATTGGGCCATCTTCACCATGGCGCTTTGAAAATTTTGCAGCAGATTTCTACCGGGCTTCCCAAAGGTACACTTGCGCAGTCAGATCAGTGTAATGGATGTACTTTGGGAAAATTTGTGAAAGCCACCTTTCATGAGAAGGATAGTTGCACCATGACGATCCTTGAGATAATTCACACAGATGTGTGTGTACCTTTCTCAGTATCTTCGACAGCAAAGCAAAGGTATTATGTGATATTTATTGATGACTTTTCTCGTAAGTGTTAGATCTTCTTCATGCACAAGAAGAGCAAGACATTCTCAAAGTTTTGTGAGTTCAAGGCACTAGTGGAGAAAGAGTCGAGGAAGCAAGTGAAGGCTATTAGGAGTGATAATGGTGGTGAATTCATCTCTGGAAAATTCAAAGACTTTTACAGTGCAGAAGGAATTTGAAGAGAGCTCATAGCGCCTCATAACCCACAGCAGAATGGGGTCGTGGAGCGAAAGAACAGAACGATTGTGGGTGTTGCATGGGAAATGTTGCATGCTCAGGGCCTTCCCATACACTTGTGGGTTGAAGCTTGCAACACTTTGGTTTATGTGAAAAACCGTTGTCCTCATAGGATACTTGGCATGAGTACACCCGAAGAGGCGTTTTCTAGTAAGAAGCCTGATATTTCTCATTTGAAGATTTTTGGCTCACCTGTTTACATTCATGTGATGAAGGATGCCAGGAAGAAGCTAGAGCAAACCGCAGAGGTTGGGATATTTTTGGGGTACACAAAAACACCCCACAACTATCGTGTGTATTTTCCAGATAGTCAGAAGACTGTTGTGCAACGGGATATCAAATTTCATGAGGAGAAAGACATGAAGTGTTTTCTTGAGAGGGAGCCACACTTGCATGCAGATGAGGAGCTATTAGTTCCTAAGGATGAGCCTCAAGATGTGGATCAGCCACAAGAGGAGGTTCATGGAGTGGAAGAAACCACTCATGCAACACCAAACATCAAAGGGCGGAAGCGCACTATAGAAGCTGAGCAACTGAATCTTGATGCAGAGAAGATTGTAGGAGCACCTACATCATAGTGCAGACAGAGACAGTCACCTGGCCAATATACTGGATACATGGCTCTGATGAGCAAGTGTATCATGATAGAACCATCCTCTTTCAAGGAAGATGTGGAGGACCCTGCATGGGTAGATGCCATGGTGGAAGAGTTTGATTCGATTGTCAGAAACAGTGCATGGGAGATTGTCCCAAGGCTGGAAGGGAAATCAGTGGTAGGTTCGAGATGGATCTACAAAGTGAAGCAAGCTGCTGACGGGAGCGTCGAGAAATACAAGGCAAGATTTGTTGCTTGGGGCTTCTCACAGATCGAGGGGATTAACTATGGAGAAACCTTTGCACCTGTCACAAGGTATTCTTCCATACGGAGCATCCTAGCTCTCTCAGCGCAGATGGGTTGGCACATTCATCAGATGGATGTGAAGACTGTGTTCCTCAACAGAGTCATTGAGAAGGAGGTTTACATAGAGCAACCCAAAGGTTTTGAGATCTTCAGCAGTGAGTCACATGTGTGCAAGCTCAAAACAGCGTTGTATGGGTTGAAACAAGCACCTCATGCTTGGTACACACAGATAGAAAATTATTTCACTGGACTTGGATTCTCCAAGAGTAAGGCAGATCCAAACCTATACCAGATTGTGGTGGAGGGTAAGTTTCTGATCATTGTACTTTATGTAGATGATTTGATTTTGACGGGTGATGAACAGTTGATACTCTCATGCAAGGCTGATCTTGCAAAAGAGTTTGAGATGAAGGACTTGGGCCTCCTTCATTATTTCCTAGGATTGGAAATTTGGCAACGCAGTGATGGACTCTTTGTGTCTCAAGGCAAGTATGCCTTGGAGATGCTGGAGAAGTTCAACATGCAAGGCTGCAAGCCTATTGACACTCCTCTTCCTGGTGGTTGGAGAAAAGAGGATGCTACATCGGCAGAGGTAGTGGATGCCACTATTTACCGACAGTTGGTTGGTTCGCTCATGTATCTAGTCAATACATGACCGAACATATGCTATGCTGTTAACCAGCTTTCACAAGCTATGGTTAAACCTACCAAGCTCTTTCGGAAGGCAAGGAAGCATGTATTGAGATATCTCAGAGGCACATTAGGATATGGATCTTGGTACAAACAGGAGGATGAGTTGAGGCTGCATGGCTTCACGGACCGGTATCATCATATCAGAGATTGTGTGCAGCAGAAGATCATGTTACTTTCTTACATTCCTACAGAGGATCAGGATGTTGATATCTTGACGAAGGCGCTCACCAGGAGCAAATTCGAATACCATAGAGGCAGGATCGGGGTTGCAGATAATCCCTATCTTTTTGAGAGGGAGTGTTGAGAATGCAACAAGATGATAAGCTTAGTGAAAAGAGTCGCCTTCACTAAGTGGGCCCACAGGCTATTTTTGGTGCAAGTCTATTTTTAGACTATGTCTATTTTTAGACATGTTGATCATATTCTATGAGTTGCAGGATGCTATTTGTGGATGGTTGGTCAAGTTGGAAAAATAGATGGACCTCTATTTTTAGACATATTGGGTGGAATCTATTTTTAGATTACCAGTCTAAAAATAGATATGTCGAATATTATTAGCTCTTAATAATATTTGGACTATAAACATTATCTTATTCTCTTGGAGCACTTCAGTTAAGTGCACAGATGTGGCACAGGAGCTGACAGAAGGAATTACGCTATTCCTGAAGGTTAAGTGGAGCTATTGCATGGAGACTTCAGTTAGAACTCATGTGACAGAGTTTGGTGGAGTTATTGAGGTAGTTGGTGGAGTTGTGTTTAGTTTAACTTAGTTAAACATAGTTGAGCTAGTTGTATCTAGTCTAACTGATTGATACACTAGTGAGAGTGGTGTGAATTAATTATTAATTAATTCACTAATTAATAACTCATTAATCAACTGAAGAATACATCAGTTAACTACAGTGCATGGACAGTTTCAGTGGAGAGGTAGGTGAAAGAGCAAGTGTGACTATCAGTTGTGACTATAGTGTTGCATGATTTGCAACACACAGTGATTGGAGATGCCAATGAGGATTGCGTGAGCAAGGCTGGACCAATTCGAGTCCATTCAGAGCCATTCTTCAGCAGGGATTGCGCAGTAGAGGCAGGCTAGTAGGTGACAAAGATCGGTGCATGGAATTGCAAGATCTAGCCTGATTAGTGTGTAGCGATTGGATTGTACTGAGAGATTTTGAGAAGCTTTGTATGAGGATTGTTACATGATCTCTATGAAATATATTATATACATATAGTTGGGGTTTTTAGCTTCAGGCTTTCCCGTAAATCACTGTGTTAATGTGTGTGAATTTTTATGGTTTTAATGTGTGCATGCAATTGATTTAATTTCCGCATATGATGATCAATGGTGGAATAGATTTTGTATTGTGCATGAAGTCAAATAGTGTATGATCAGGAGAATCTTAGACATATAACATATCAGTTATATAATTTCTACACTTTTTTCCTAGGAAAAATTGTTTAGTCAATTTAATGTCTTAAATTGCTATCATAAATTACCTACTGAGTCTAGTAATCTGATGAAGTGTGTTGCACTATATATGCTTAGATGCCCTTCTTTCTTACTTCGTTGTGTAGTTTTATATATTGTTTTTGGGTTTTTGTATTTTGTGCCTAATGTTAAAAGCTAAAATTGATCTAAGGAATGAAATATAAGCTTTTAAATGAAATCTTGAGTGCTAATAAATAACTGAATCTAAAATACTTTTAATGATGCAAAACTTAATCTTAAGAAGGAAGAAAAGGAAATGTTATTTTTACTCTAAGAAAATAAATTGATTTAAAAATTACTCTTAATAAAATGAATGAAATATAAAATATGAAAAAGGAAGAAAATGAAATGTTAATTAAGTAATCTAATTTGCATAAAAATAAATCAACCTTTGAGTGATTAAATCTGAGATATGTTATACTATTCTATGCCGGAAAAACATCTATGGAAACATCTAATTGAACTTATTATGCATTTAAACAAAGCATTATTCTAAATTATATTGATCTTTGAATTATGTTCTATCTATAAACATAACAAAAATAAAACCATATTCTACCTTATCAATTGAGAACATTAATTCTATGAAAAAATGTATTTGATCTAATTTTGAATCTATCTAAAATTATCAAGGTGTAATTCTACTCTAACTTTTCCCTAGTTTTAAATCTATCTAAGAATGATAAAAATATAGCTCTAGTCTAGCTCTTTTCTACATTCCATGGAACAAAAGCATCAAATATATTACTATGAAATTGAACCGATTGGGCTAATTGAATTCAAATTTAAATAAGGCAAGCAAAGAATGACAGAGTATCTAGTGCACAAAACAAAATGTCTAATCTAAATCCTATGGTTGATGTGTAATCAAATGCAAGAATCGATTTCAATTGGAAGCTGACAGAGTCACGATAATGAAACAATTTATGAGAGCATAAGATATAACAATCAACTAAGCGTAAATATAAATAATTGATTCAGAAAACATTTAGAAACTAATTGACATGGAATTAAATTGTGAAATGACGAGAATTTAAACTACGAATCGACAAGAATTTCAAACTATGAAATGACAAGAAATTAAGCTATGAAATGAAAATAAATTAAACTACGAAATGACTTATAAAAATCTCCTTTCTGTGAAGGGGCCCTCTACAACAGAACGAGTGTAAATATACTTAAGTTATCTACGCATCTATGGTCTGGAACCGGTCTTCTTGATTAACAAAACAGGGTTTAAAAATGTATCACAGTATTATCACAAAATCAAGCTCATTCCCGGTTTCGACAGACCGGTATTTATACAAGGTTTTAAATTAACTGTCTGAGACAATTTTGCCTATGGAAAGAAAAATAAAGCTAAGCCTAGAAGTATAATCAAAAGAAAAGTCTTCATGTCTCTTTCTCGATTTGCTACGTCCGTTGATCTCGTTCCTTATCTTGACTTATCTTTGACCACGAGTGTAGGCATAATCCTTCTCAAAATTGAACAGGTAAGTAGGATACGATCCATATATAGACCATTTCAAAGTTACCCATATGACTCGCTTCTTCATTTTCTTCTTGAAACCTGTCAAACAATAACAGTGGCTGCAGAAACAAAGGTTAACTAAAGAATTGCACGAATTATGTATCTAATTGAAAAAATTCATCTAAATAATAAGAAACATTTATAATATAAAATAGAGATCATCTAGATGCCTTCTTAGATGTAAAATATGCCAATTATCACTAATTTATTTTATGGATTTTGAGAAAAGGAAGAAAAGATGGTGGAAAAATATGTCAAAATAGGAATAGTTTTGAGGTTCAACATACCCCCACTAAGAGACCATTGCATGACCTCATGAAATTTCCAAAATTTTGAGTCTTCACCTTTTACTGCATTTTTTCTAATACCTCTTCTAGTACATCCAACTTCCTTTTCTTTCCTTTCCTTGAGGTGATTTCCATTCTTGGTTTCTTCATGAGGAGTTTGTAATTTAAACTGATGACTTTTATGTTCAGGTAGCCATTCCTTTTCTTCAGTTTCTTATTCTTTTTATACCATAGCGCCAAATGTAGAATAGTATTGTCACTGATGACCTTTTCTATGTTGTTTTGTTCCTTAAGAGATTCATTTTCTTGCTTGATGTGCCTATTCAGTATCTGTAGTTCATATATTTCTTGCTTCAAAGTGTTCACTAGAGGTTCTTGTGGACTGGTAGGTTGCTCTTTAGCACTTGGATTTCCATCTACATGTCTCTTTTCTAAGGACTCAATGTAGTCATAAATCTCTTGTTGTGCCGGTTCAATTTCAGGGGTCCTTCTGCTTGGACTGTGTATAGGAGAGGTAGTAATATGCGATGGTACTCGAGGCTCTTCATCTAAATCAACAAACTATGCTTCCTGTGGGGATGTATTTTTCAAGGATTTACGAAGTATGGAGCTTCTCCTTGCTTGTGGAGGGCTTAAGATTTTTGAGTTTATAAATTTTCCCTTTTCCTCATTAGGGGAATTTTGAGGTCTAAAATGGGCCTCATAAGGAAAATATACAATCATAATTCACTTTATGAGAACCAATCACATTTTAGGGGATGACATCATCCCTAATGGTTGAGGTGGAATTTTTGAGTTAAAGGTACTTACTTGTCACATTCTCAATGGTGAATAAAAACTCATGGTTAACCATGGTAGTGCTCTAAGTACTTTTAAAGTCAAAGTAAAGTACTCATAATAAATGTCATTTCACATTTTTTGAATAAAATTCATACATAAAATAATATATTACATTTATTATATTATTTTCATGGTTAACCATGGTAGTGTTCTAAGTACTTTTAAAGTCAAAGTAAAGTACTCATAATAAATGTCATTTCACATCTTTTGAATAAAATTCATACATAAAATAATATATTACATTTATTATATTATTTTTATACAGTACATTAATTACATGTTATTATACAATTTAAATAATATAAATTTTAATTAATAATTTATGAATTTATATTTATATTTTGTTTTAAGTTATTTAAGTATAAAGGAAAAATGCATTAGTTGTTCAATGATAATGACTTTTTCTTGAAAAACTCATTCTTATTTATAGTCACATCAATAAAAAATTTTGATTAATTTTATTTTGGTACAACTTTTGAATTGAATTTAACCATGGTTACATTGATTGTGGTGCAAAAAGTGAATTGCAAATTCATGAATATTATTTTAGGATCTAGCCTTCCTAGGGTTCAGAGAGGGCTCCCTCTTTCAAGTTTAACTTTGTTTTAGTTTTGAATATTAGGCTAGTTATTAAAGTGAAATTTGGTTTGGTGGGAAAATTTCACTTGGAGGGTAGATAGAGGGAAATATACTTGTCCATTGGGCTATGGAGTCTAAGTCAAGCTAATAGAACTGGGATCAAGGCCTAAAAGGTCAAATTTCTACAGGGCAAGGTAGATAACCCTTGGAGATCATGGGAAATTGGCTTTTGAGGTGGTATGATTAGGATAAAGGGCACTTATGAATCCTTAAATCCAGAAAAGGGAAGTAGAAGATAGAGGTCAAACGAAAGAGGGAGCAATTAAGAATTCCCTACACCGGAAATCAGAAGAAAACAAAGAAATGATAACTAGTTAAAAATAGGGTGCTATTAACATGTCCTGTAGTAATACTCCTAGTTATACATTCATATTTAGAATTAAAACACAGATGTATGCATGTAACAAAAGAAGAATAACAATGACAAGTTTTTAGAGAGTACTTCACTCCAGATAGCTTATCACAGGGATCCTAAAGTATGATGCCAAATAGTTGATCTAGTCTGCTACTCAAAATCGAAATCCAAAGCCTTCAAGTCAACAAAACATCTATAGTAATCTCCAGCAATTTTACTCCACACAAAAATACTTCAAAGAGTGAAGTATTTATATAAAATGTTTTACAAAATATCCTAGATGACTTCTAGGAATTAACTTAGGAAAATTAAATATCTTACAACAATAATAGTGATAGCTTGCTTAACAAATTAGCAAGCTAACATGTTTTATTCAAAATAAATAGAAACTGTTTTAAGATAAGAAGCAATTGGTTGCTTATGTGTCCTCTCTGCTGGCCTTTTAGAAATTTTCAGAATTTAACTTTTCTTCACTGATACTCTTTCTCATTGATACTTTTTTACTTCGGATACTCTTTAACCTTTAGTAAAATTGGTTTCTACTGTAGAAATCTATTTTGACTGTGAAATCAGCAAACAGATTTTTTCTTCTTCATTTGTTTGCCTTTCATTCTTCATAGCAAATCAGTCAATGCTTGCCACTCCTCATTTTTAGGAATTTTAATATTCTTTTCTAAAATTCTCATCAGCCTCAATGTCCCTGGAAAATGTGGGCTTGATAACAAATAAATGCTTGATCTCATACTGTAAATAAAATAAATCTTCAAAACTTTTTAGCAATACTTTTCCTGTGGGGATACCTTGCCCTGTTGGCTTGTTCACCTGCTCTTTGGCATGTTCTCTTATCTTTTTGTCATAATCATTTTGAGGCATTAACTTGTCATAAATCACCATGATATCAGGAAGTCCCTTTTTCCTTAAATTGGTTAATTTAACCATGAATCTAGTGACAACATTATTCATTCATTCACATTTCTCTTCAAGCTACCTCATCAAATTTATTTTGGTGGTTACTTTCCTAATTTCTAGGATAGTAGTTGTCCTGTCATTTATTTTCAATTCTTCAAGTTGCCATATGTTCCTGCTGTTGAGGAAATTTATTAACCTTACTGCCTGTTCTGGTTTATCTACCAAATCTGCTTGTGTCTTTTGGATCTCTGCCTGGGCTGCCAATAGTAATTCTCTATACTCAAAATTTACCTAAATTGTTGGCGAAACATCATGGATGGCTTCAATTACATTATTCCATAGGTAATTTTTAATATATGATATCTGATCCTTGAGATTTAATTCTTTTTGGAGCTTCTTTACCTCTTCACTCAATCTGTGGGCATTTTATTCATGTATTT
The DNA here is from genome assembly GCA_034641835.2 of Pinus albicaulis. Taxonomy (NCBI): domain Eukaryota; kingdom Viridiplantae; phylum Streptophyta; class Pinopsida; order Pinales; family Pinaceae; genus Pinus; species Pinus albicaulis. Next base: position 1,690,647,894 of record CM076575.1, on the reverse strand, counting down.
TAGCATCAATCTGAGTTGATTTTCTTGTCTTCTCAAGATTTTCAATTATCTTAGTCAATCTGTTGATTTCATTGGTTTTCAAGGACATCTCCTCCATTGCTTTTACTAGTTGACTACTTCCATCTATAGGTGGCAACACTGTTGTAGAGGATTCAGTTACTGAAGTTGTTGAAGAAGTCACTGGCACTGTAGTGGCTAGTGGCTCTTTAGGTGCCAATGTTTCTCCTAAAGTAGAAGGTACTGCTACTGTGATGACTAGATGACAGTGGGAATCATTGGTTCTTTAACTGTCTCTTTTTCTTGAACATCTTGGTCCATTTGTACTTCCATTTCCTTTATTTGAGCTGTCAATTGAAGTATCAAACTCATCATTTCATCATTTTCCTGTTGATCCTGTAAAACTTCCTTTGTCTGAGGATGCTCACCTTGAGGAAACTTGAGCTGTTTCCTCAAGGCAGCTATGTCCTTATTTTTCTTTTTAACCAATGCTTCTGCAGCTTTGATGTTTGTAGGATCATATCCTACCTGTAATACTAAGTCTTCTAAGGCCTTTATCCTTAGATCCTTTGCATATAATGAAGCTTTATCCATCTTCATTTGGTCCTGCATATTAGAGATGGTATTTTGAAGCCTATGATCACTCATAGCTTTTGTTGTCACTGTGGAATAGAGCATCTCTGATGTTTTCCTATGAAACTCAATCTGATCTGATTCATGGATTTTATCTGTGGCTACTTCCATATCAACTTTTTTATAGTCAACCACTGTCTTTGGCACTAGTATTGTGGGCTGTAAAACTGACATAATAAATTTTTGAGTTGAATAATCAAATGCTGATAGGAATCTGTTTTGTTTACCTGGCTTTTGCTTCAAAAACTGAGAATATATTTTAGTTTTCATTTCCTCATTCTTCAATTATATTTGCTTGTATTTCTCCTTAATATATAAATCCTTCTCCTCAGCTGAGTGTGAGGAAGAAGCCGCCATACTTTGTTTCCTTTCCATTATCTATGCATCTTCATTATTCAATTGTTCTTGATTCTGATTTGGCTCAGTGATGATTACAGTGGCTACATTGGTCTCTGTCTGTGCAGTGTTGGTATTCAAGGTCTGTGCAGTGTTGATTACTTTGCCTTTAGCTGTTGTAACCAATTTTGGCCTCTTGTTGTAAATGATTTTAAACTTTGTCTCTATTGTAGTCTCTGCAGTATAAGCTCCTTCTTCTCTGATTCTCTTAGTGGATGTCTCTGGTTGTTTGGCAACTTCCAAAGGGTGACTAGTATTCCTTTGGTTTACTGCAAATGTTAAAGTATTTTCAACCCACTCAATTTTATTAGCAAACTTCTCTATTTTTGGCTTTGACTCATGGATAAAGGGTGTCAATTTACATTTTACCCTTAGTTTACTTAATATCCCTTGTGGATCATAATTCCATGGGAAGCTTTCTTCTAATTTATATTCCAATAGTTGACTTGTTGCTTCCTTTTCTGCATCTCTTTGATTACATATGAATGGCCCAATTTGATTTTTGAGTTTAAATTGGGTCTTTATCTTGGCTTCCATAAAATTAATTGAATCTGAATTTAGGATTTGCCTAATGTACTCTAAGGCAAAGATCCTCATAGATGGATGCTTGGGCAACTTGTAAGACAATAAGTTAGAACCAAAAACTCTGATTTCAGTGAATTTCTCATACAAATACCAATCACCTACTTTACTTTTCTCTGATAGCTGCAATATTCTCTTCATTTCCTCACTGATTCTAGGCTGCTCTGTTTTTTTCAAGATTGTGGTCAATGGATGTACAAACAACTCTGCAAACTCTGAATAACTGAATTATGTGCCTTCTTTTTTGAGTATGGATGTCCAGAATACAACTGATAGATGTTTTCCTTCTATATCCAACTTTTGAAGTGAAATTGGAAATTTCTCTGATTGGAAGAATAAAAACAAGTGGAAAAGATAGGATGTATATCTAAATACTCCTTCTAGCTTCAAATTAGTCAATTGATAGTGAATGCTATCAGCTATAAAACCAGCATAGTCAAATACAACTGAAGGTGGCTTTCCTAGAGAAAAGGTGGAAAAAAATCCTAAGATAGACTTATCAGTATGCTCATCAGTGAAATACCCAAGTATGAAGGAAAGCATGGAGATTACATGCCTTGAACCTTCAGGGAACTTGGCAGTTGAATATGGAGGGTTTAATTTATGAATTTCAACATGCAGGGGCATGAAAGTCTGGCATATCATAAACCTTTTAGGAAAGTCTAAGTTAATGTACAACTTAGTGAGGGCTTCAATAGATAATGGGACTGCTTGGGGATCTGGCTGAAGCTGCAACATTTGGTTTATTGACTGTGCATTAATAGTAAATATGACCTCTTTATTTTCATTCACGATAGCTATTTGTTCAGGAATGTAGTATTGGTGACATAGTATGATAATTTCTTGGAAAGGGTGAGTCAGGGGGACTACATATTTGGGAAAATTGGATTCTCAAATATGAACATCTTCTTGATCATCTAGAGATTTTTCAAAACACCAGTTGTGGATATCTAGAAGATTGAACTCGACTATAGGATTAGCTATTTTTTAGTCAATATCAGCTAGAGGAATATGCTCAATATCAAAAACTGGGGGTTGTAATGGGTTGACTACAATTGCAGTATTTGGAGTCATGACAGGAGTAGCTTTAGGAGTCTTAGAACCTTTAGATTTGTTTCCACTCTGTTTTTTAGGCATCTTTATTGGCTTCTACAAGTTTAAATTGTTTGCAGAGGAAATTTTACTATAACAAAGGCTTTATTAGGAAAATTCAGCAAAATAGAATGTCTCTTTGGATTTTATGATCAATTAGGTCTCTCAAATGAAGTTATGAGGCTAAAAACTAGTCTAAAACATAAAACAAGGGTTTTCTAAGTCTTTTGACTGAAAAATAGGCTAAAAATCTATTTAAAAAAGGATTTTCAGAAGATATAGGGCACCTACAGAGATTTCCGGCATTTATAGCTTGAAATTGATGAATAGCTGTGAACAATTGATAAATTTCCTAAAAAGTGGTGTGCAGCAGACAACTAGGGTTCCTGGGGAAATTTTGCCAGAGTTTGGCCTATTTTTGGGACTTTTTGGGCAATGTTCTTGATTAATTTCTTAATTTAAACTGTTTCTTTTCTTCGAAAATGGTTTTTTGAATTAAGTTGCAAGTTTGAATCTCAGAAAAATACATGTTTCAATGTAGGTATCGGTTTTAACAGGGATTTCTTCAGTCTTCTGGTCGAATTAATTGCTTTAGTGGTTGATCTGGAGTGATATAGCTCCTCAACATTATTTTACAGGCTTTTTTGGTGAATTTAGGAAGTTCTGGGCATAAAAATGGGTATCAGAGGCTTTTGCAGGCTTACACAGTCGGGGAAGGCAAAACAATGGTTTAAATGCAAAAGATAGGTAGAAGAATGCATAATTAAAGGTTTTATTTAAAACGTATGCATTTGCATTGAATGCAGGTCGCATCATGAAGTGGTTTCGAAGCAGCATAATAGATGAAAACCTAGCTGGTTATCATGTTGTTTTTTAGTGGTAAGTAGTTTTAAGCCAAACTCACGCGATCGAATCAGAAGAGGCCACGTGGAGGGGAGGGGTCAGCAAAAACCAGCCATTTCGCGTGTCTTTTTCCTCAGAGTAATCGTGCTCTTTTTCTATGTGATATCAATTCTCAACCGTCGGATCAAAAGGTTTGAAGCGAATGGTTGGGATCATTTCAAGAGTTGCATGGAGCGAAAAGGTGGGACCGGGTTTACATGGGTGGACATGGTTTAATTTTTAAGAAATAAATGTTTTAAAACACATTTAAACCATAGTTTATATAGCGGCGGGGATAAGTTTAAAACAAATGTTTTTATTATGATAAAAGGGGTTTAAGATTTGTATTAAAAACCTATATGATAAATATTATGGTGCGAGCGCAATATATGTATTTTATATACGTTTCAACCATTTATAATAGTTTAAAAACTACAGGACGAGATATTTGAATATCGATAATATTATAGACCAAAGGGCTTTTGATTTGGGATTTTCATTTATGCACATGGGATAATATACTTTGGTCAAAATTTTATGGGGGTTTATTGAGTATAAAGGAATTAATAACTAGGAAAGGGTATTATTTAGGGATTTAATAAAATATGTTAAAATTTAATATAAGAGGGGAGTGAAATATAAAACAAAATACATATTATCTCTAAGTATCATATAAAATTAAGCATTGCTCATCTTTATATTTCTTTCAATAATACTTAGGATAAGTGTGTTTTTGTGGATTTTTATGAATGCTTATGAAGGGATGAAGTTAATTACTCTAGAGTTACAATTTTACTAAGTAGGAATGTGTTTTTACTTAGTAAAAAGGGGGTTTAATACATGGATGAAGGGTAAATGAGGATTTAGCATAAGAACTCAATATTTTTAACTAACCAGTCATAAAGCCTTGGGTTTGGTCCCAACAAAAGTTAGAGAAATGCTCGGAGCATGTTTGACTGATAGCTTAGAATATTGAACACTCATGGGGAGGGGAAATTAGTGATTTTTCCTAATGATCTATTATTTCCATAATTTATCCATCGTTTTCTACCTACCCAACTTCCATTTCTAACATTTTTTTCTTCATTTTGCAGGTGCATTTAGGCTTGCAACCTTAAAACATTTTCTTTCAAAGCATAAAACTATCTAAATATACCTTATTTAATTTGAGGGCTCAGATTAAACTGTTGAGCTCCTCATTATTCTCTACCTATCTACTAATTTGTCAAGTTTAAACTGTTTGACAAATCTTCATTCTCTATCTAAAACATGAAATTGAAACATGAAAAGTTAAGATTAAACTGTTTAACTGATCATGGATTATGGCATTTATTGACACTATGAACATAATCATTATTCTTGCAGTAAAAAGTAAAAGTAGTGGCATTTGAATTTGCTCACTTTCAGGTCTTATTTCTCTTTTTCTTTTGGGGTATATGTTTTTCTAAGTCCTTTGATCTTTCTTTTAGGACTTTTTACCCTCTTTTTGATTTTTTATTATTTTTCAATTTTTTCAAAATATGGGAAAACAACTCACAAAAAACAAGGTATGTACATATTTACAAGATTTATCAAAGTCAATTCAAAATTTTATGAACCCTATTATTATAGGACCCTAACAATACCTTCTGTAAAATTTCCTTCGTATGTGGATAACCTTCCATGAATTTTCCTCCCATATGCTTGGTTTTTACTATTAGACCCATGTCTCTGTTGTAAGGATTTTTCACCTTCAAAACTATTCCTCTTCGACCAGGTGGATTGAGGGTTTGGATCTGAGTTAAGAATGCCGAAAGGATATTGCAGAGATGTGTAGAAAAATAGGTAATCAGACGAGGGTTTAGGAACGTGAGTAAGTGGGTTACGGTATGAGATATGACCATTAATCAGTAATGAATGAAATCAGTATTTGATCATTAGGGGATATGATACGGATGAAGTGGCGAATTATGGAATTGTGGTGTGAACTGAGTACAATCAGTTTTAATGGTGACATTTTAGGGTGGCAACATATAATCATCTAAATTATATACACTAATGTTTTTGAACCTTATTATTTAAACAAATTTTGTAACATACCTTAGAATTAACATTTGTTGTTCTTCTTTCTATCTTGATTCCTCAGGTGTCTTTTCAGCATGATCTCCAATGGAGTCTTCAGTTGCTTCTGTTCAGTATGTCCTACTTCAATAGGCTGCAAAAATGTAGTTTAGCTGTAGAATGTGATGGCAGCTTAAGATTATTCTGAAAGATGCAGAAATGTAGCAATTCTATAGCTAATCTTTAATTTCTTCTGAAAAAGAAAGGGAACAAAGAATTTGGGATTTTTAGAATGGGAGAAAATATAATATGTCAGAAATGAGCTCTCATTTTCGCCTTGTATTTTATATATAAGGATGCCAACCATTGATTGGTTTTCACACACACACACACATATATATATATTGAATAATTAATATATATATATTATGAAAAGAAAAAAGAAGACTAAGTTGGGGAAGAAGAAGGATTCTTCTTCACCAAATTCATATCAGCATTGTCTTGAAATTTTTTGATAAATTCCTCCTTTGTTATTGGTTTATGATATACCTCTAGTCGATGTCCATTCACAAGAAGAGGTACCTTTTCTTCATCAATTTTCCTTATCCTGACTACCCCATTCTCAAATAATTTTTCGATCTCATAAGGCCCAAGCCAATGAGTCTGAAATTTTCCTTGGAAGCCTTTGAACTTTGAATCGAACAAAAGTGCACAATATCCTGCTTGAAATTTTCTTTCTTTTATGTATTTATCATGCCATCTGGACCTTTGTTGTTGAACTAGGCTAGTCTTTTGAAATTCATATTTCCTGATCTCATCAATCTCATTGAGTTTCTCCATTCTGTGCTTTTGGGCTTCTGATAAATCAAGTCCCAATCAATGTGAGAGGGCTCTCTCAAGGGGGTTTTATGATTTATATAATGATAGTACTAGATGGCTAACTCTATGAATTTTGTCTTGGTTTTGTATGTTTGCAATCAGTAGGTTCAGTGGCAAGGTTTCTTGACATGGAAGCTGAGGCAGATAGGGGTCTTTAACAAAGGAAATTCACTCATAGAACATAGGTCAACATAGTCATTTCATTACTAAATGAAGTCAGAGCATAGATTTATGAATTTTGAGTAATAACAATGATATATATTGCTAGTGGTTCAAAGGCAATTCACTCATAAAACATAGGAAAACACAGTCATATCATTACTAAAGGAAGTCAGAGCATAGAGTTATGAATTCTGAGTAATAGCAATGAAAACTACTACAAGTAGTAAAACATAATATGTAGATCATTAAAAAATTAAAAACCCCATGAGAATCTCAGGTTTTTCAAGAATAAAACCACTATGTATCACTGATATAAAAACATGTTTACAATAGTAGTAGACAACCATAACATATCCCAACAACCCTCTCTAACTCTAAAACCAAGTACTTTATAGAATGAGGACTCATACAAATGATATTCCACCTTTATAGCTTCGAATTCCCACCTCAGAGACCTATTTGAAACATGATTATATCACTTGGAGGCTTCCTAGCGATATTTTTGTTTTGCAAAATTTGAATACAAAAAGGACTCTTCTTTCATTAATAGCTTAACAAACCAATTCAATAACCCTTATCAACTACAACCAACTAATTTTCTAAGTGTACTATAGTGATGATGTGTCATTATTCCACATGGATTCTGAGCTGGACCTCCTTCAAGTCAAATTTTTACAATTTTTTCACAAATCTGGTTAGTGAAAATTCTGAAAAAGTAGGCTTCAAAGATGAGTCTATAACATAAAAACCCTGATAGCTTTGTAGGAACAGAGAGAGGTTTTTGTACAGGGGCCTGTGATGAAGAAAAAAATCTTTCATATTAACAAAATAATTTTTCATTTTCTCAAAAACCTTAAAAAACTATTCACTACGAAAACAGGGAAGTTTCGTAGCGTGCTTATGTAGCGTCCAAAAATGACCTTTGCAATCAAAATTTCTGCTTCTTTCCCCTTGAATTGTGTTCATCATGCCCTGACACATCTTCCATATCATTTACACCTCTTGAAAGCTTCCCAAAATGGTTTTAAATGAAAAAATAAAGCTATAGGTGGTTTTGTAGCATTTTCCTCGCTTCAAGCCTAGGAAATGCTATGAAAGTGCTAAAAACTATGTTTTTTCCAGATTTTTGCCTTGTTTCAAAAAGGAACCTTCCAGCAATAAAAATTTGATTTTCAACATGCCATTGACCTTTCAAAACATAAACCAACTCAACCTAAGAGTCTTGAGGTTTTTCTTCCTCGGAAAACATCCTTTTCACCTTTTGCAAGTTTTTTCATCACTAAAATGACTCAGTTTTTTTTTCTGAAAACATAGGGTTCAGAGATGAGCTCTTTTGTCCCTATCCTTGATAGATATTGAAAACATTAAGGAGATTTTTCTAGATCATTATGTCTTGAAGAAAAACCTCTCTTGGATTTTTGAAACACATCTCAAGCTGTCCAGAATCTGCATTCTAAAAACATGTATAAAACAGGAAAATTCTGCATTCTGAAAATAGTTCTGAAAGACATCCCTGTATATCCCAATTTGTAGCACCTTTGAGAAAAGTGAAAGAGGTTATTGTTATTTTATATGTTCTTGAAAGTAACCTCTCTATAATTCTTAAAATACTTTTTTTTTCCCAGAAACTGCCCTGGAAGTTGACTGCTCAAAGTCAAAAAACAGAGAAATGCTTCATATTCGCTATGAAACTTTCAGCAGTTTCGTAGCGTTTTCTGCCTATTTTACACTGACTTCCCTATGAAAGTAGGGATTCTTGGCTAAAATTACCTTTTAGGAGTTTTAAGCATGGAAATGAAATATGTCATCAAATGATTACTGATGGAACATGATGTGACCTATATGGAGGTGATTTTGAGATGAAATGAGGGTGGTCTTGAAACTTAGGATAGGTTAAATATGAAAAAATGAAATTTCCTATGCCAACCTGAAAAATATTTAAGGATACCTTACCCTTTTCAAGGAGTGAATTGTATTAGCATTTCAAGTAATATCTCACAAAATTATGAGTGATAACAGTGGCTCCACTTGGGATGGTGTGCCCCTATGGTACACCAAAGAACCTGTAGTTCCAGTGCCATCCATCTTCTTGGAAACAAAAACTCTGAAATTTTAGAAAACTTCATCAAGCTCTGTTGTGTGGATTAATCTGTCTTTCAGACAAGACCGATCTTCCTAATACTAAAAGTATCTAGCAACAAACAGCCAAACATACTAATCTTTCTCTAAGCATGTAAGGTTTACAAAAAGCTCTATAGAGGTGTAAAAGACTTACCGTTTGTCCAGTGCTTGTTTGAAGTTGTTGTTGTCCCTCGCGCGCTTGAAGGAGTTTTCCTCATAAACCTGCAGTCACAAACAAGCAAAATATTACATGGCACATGTATAGAAATCATTATAAACCATGCTTATCATAGTGATCAAGGAGTCCATGAAATAAACCATTGATTGAAAGCTTATTGAGAAAAATGAGTATATTTGTATTAATTTCAAAAGTAGAAAATCCTTACAACCTGAGCCTTGATGTTGCATAGGACTTTCCGGGGTCCGAAGCAGGAGTCTCCTTTACTTTGAAAAGTTCTGCACTCCTCCAACCAAGACAAGTAGAGGTATGTAATCTCTCCTCAAAAAGTCTTAGTTAACCGAGTCTAAATCTCAATAGAACTTAACTTCAAATATTCTAAAAGCTTGAACTCCCTTTGAGGCTACCCAATGCCTCTTTTTATAGTGGACAAGAGGAGGTTTTCTGTTCCAAGCATGAAGGGATAGAATCCTCCTTTAAAGGGATAAGCTCCTCACATCAAGGGGTTAGCTCCATAAGGTAAGGGATTCATGCACCTTACAAGAGCGGTTCTGCCACCGCAAAATCCATTCTAGAAGCTTCCAGAATTTACTTTAATTGAGATTTTTGGGATTTTACTTGTGCCTTTTTAATCTTACAGGGGTCCGCACCTATAACAAAGATAAAGTGCGTTCAGGAACGCAGGAAAGCTGAACATTGGGTGCGGGACCGCAGGCAAGATAGCCAGAAAGTGCGATACCAAAGTTTAGGAGACTTTTAGGAACTTTTTCTGATTTTCAAGGCTTGACATGAGGAACTGATATGTTAGACTTGCAAAAGGGAGAAGTATGAGTAATAATGAGCTCATACACATGGCATAATGTCAGGATGACAATTTTCAGTGTAACAGATTGCCCCCTAAAGTGCAAAGTCTGGAATAGATGATGCTGAAGTCTGTCATATATGAAGAGTGCAGTACTTTATCATTTCAAGGATCATCCTGTGGACACTCCAGTCAGCACCTGTAAAAACATTAAATGCAAAATATATATGTATACACATCATCACTGAGGTAGGCATTCCCATACTCAGATTAAACTAACTAAAAACTGATTCAACTGTTCTGATACAGGAATGATTTTGAGTACATCACAGTATAGACATGTGTGAACACAGTATGGACGCAACCATATGTTTATAAATAGTCCACTGTATAAATGATAACAAAATTCCTTGCAGCCTGGATGGTAGAAGCTAGATCCAGGGTCTTGATTTCCACATCTCGAACTAGTACGATTCTATCCATGCGAATGAATGTGTCGAAGTCGAACATGGTAGAAACCACTTGATTACCAGTCAATGATGTAAACTGTTAACAAGTGTGAGAGTAACCACCAGTAATGTCAATGGCTCTCAAAGTACCCAGTACAATCCATGAAATGTGAATGAATGAGCTGAAGTCGAACATTTCATGGAATCATTCGATCGAAGGTCAATGATGCAACCTGTCGTCGAAGGCGAGAAACCTGCCATTGAGGCATGCAGATTTCAAGGTACTGACAATTTCTGGATCAACTTCCTAGATAATGTGCTGATGTCGATAGAAAGTGATCTGTCGTAGGCAAGCCCACAACACGAAATCATAGATCAAATTTTGAAAATATATTGGCAAGGACTGACTCAGGGATGGTCAAAAATGGATGACAGATATTTTGCAGATGAATGGTTTATTTGAACTGTTCTCTTGAACACATAACGACACTGCAGATGGCTTGGTAACATTTGACCCAAAGCTAATACCCAAAAACCGGCTGAAGACTTTCAATATGGTTTGATTAACTGTTAGGCAAAGGATTTCCCAACCCAGGTGAATGAAAGTGTCGTGTTCAAGAGTGGTTGACTGGATTTTCGAAAAATCAAAATACAACAAACACGCCCATTTTCCTCTTTTTTCCCCCACCATTTCTGGCAAGTACCTCTTTATTTTTGACAAGCTTGAGGAGGATAACATTTGCTTGTTTATAAGCTCATCCTTCGGATGAGTCCAACTTAGTTTAAGATTCAAACCCTAAGAAGGAGTGGTCTGTTCCTGTTGAAAATTAAACAGGTCCTTTACTGTTAAATTTTAACGAGTCCAGTATAGGAGAAACTCGGTGTTTTTCAATTTTAGGGAGTCAGAAGAAAAACTTAAGAAAACTCTGTGGGTGTACTTTTTCGTAAATTTAGTCTCTAAGGCCTGAAAAAGGATAAAATAATGTGGGAGAGAACTCTATTGACCGCAATTAGTCAACGTATACATTTTTCGTAAATAGTCCATTTCAGTCCGTAAAAGGGGTAAACTTATACTGAAGGGACGATTATTCATTTACTTTAACAAGTTAGAACAATCAAGTACTCGGCAATCTTTTCATGTTTAGAGAGTCTGAAAAGGGCTTAAAAGAGGACTCCAATGTTTCTCTTTTTTGTGAATTTTTGAAAGAGTCCGAAAAAGTGATAAAAGTGTGCTCTTTGTTGAAAAATGATCAATTCTCCTGAAAAATCCAATTTCTACACAAAAAATTGAAACATTACACATACCTGTTTAAGATGAGTAAAAATGCTCCAAAAATACCCTTTTTAAAGTGAAAAATAAATAAATTAAAAATTCATCTATTCGAAAAAACTTATAAAAAGGACTTTTTCAACTTCATTTTTACCGTTCAAGTTCAAAGTGAAAAGTAGAAGCTTTTGGATAAAAAAGTTCCCGTGAAGATTCTGGAAAATCTGTCTGTTGAAATCAAGAACCGTCAGTCCCAGGTAATCCACGACCTCTTAATCTTTCATTTCATCCGTTTACAATCCATTTTTAGGCTTCAAATTTTATTTTTAAGGGAAAAATATGGTTCGAAAATCACCTCCGGGGGTCCGCAAGTAATACATATGGTACCTGCGGACCCTGACTTTTTCCTACAAAGAAAAAAGTAGTGGGTCCACATTTTCCTCACAGAATGCGTGCGTTCCTACGCACTATTTACAAAGGTAAAGTGCGGTCCCCACGCGTTCAAATTTAAAACTCAAATTTCTCTTTTGCCACCCAAAATTTTTCAAATTAGATTGTTCTAATCTATCTTTTTATGTATTGTAGGATTAACAAGATGTTGATTTGGAGAGAACGTGAACACGAGGACGTGGATGACGCTGCAATGCTCCATTTTCCCACAATGCAAGCATTAATAGCATGCGGTATATATAAATTCTGGGCCATCCAAGGCATGAGAGCATAGGTAGAACTCCTGACATGGCTAGTAAACAGGTGGAACGTGCAGGACCAGTGTTTCATTATTGCCAGCCACCGGCTCGAAATCGAGCTGGAGGACATTTATTTTCTAACTGGTTTTTCCAAGAGGGGCAAACAACTCTCCTTGTTTCAGACTAGGCCAGGTGGCCAGACTGTCGCTAGTCTTCAGCAAGAATTCTATAATGATGAAGCAGACCCCAGGGACAAACGGATTGATATAAAAACTATCATCTGTCCCGAGCTGAAAGTTATTTCATTTACTGTTACCAGGCTGTGTGGGAGTGCAGCATTTCATGTAGCTACCGGTGCTCAGATGCACATTGCTGTGGACTGTTTTTGTGGCACCATTTTCAATTGGTGTGACGCTGTGTTGGCCAATATAAAAGGCCAACTAACTAGAGCGAAAAATGGGAAACTAAATAATTTTGGATATGGATCCATTGTCATTTTCTTTTCTCTAGAGAGGATTCCTATGCTAGCTCCACAAAGTATCCCTGTTGATGCCGGTCGACTTAGAGAACCAAGGATGGTTCTTTGGTCTGCACTGATGGCCCGTCACGGTATTGAGGGCGCTGAGATTGTTCGATTTCCTTCTTCATATTTTCATTGGTTGGATTGCCAACTTTTTGTCATTGAGGACTTTCCGTATGCCGGGATAGATTTCCACGGCGATCGGGAGATGACTCTCCCAGCAGGGGAACAGTGGGATGACTCAGGTAAAATCATTTTCAACGAATTCTAATTTCTAAAAAACTTTTTTTTTTTTTTTTAATTTTTGATTCATCTTGAAAATTAATAACCAAAAGTTTGTTGAATACAGATGTGGGCCCACGGCGACCAGCCCATATCCAACCCTATGAAAGAAAACAACCATTTGTAGCTGCACCAGCTCCAGCAGGCCAATCAGCAGAAATCTTGACTGATTTAGAGCATCATCTAGAGCATTTGACTCTAGACATTCCGGAGACAAACATAGATGACATTCCACTCAGATTGCAGAGATACATGATTGGTGTTCCAGGACCTTTTAGGAGATTCCTGTTCAGGGTGGCTCGGGCAGTGGTTTCTTATCGTGATCACCATCAGTGATGGGATGATCGTGTTGTAGACTCATATTTTTGACTTTTTTTGTTATCATTTACCGATCATAAGGTGTTTCCAACCTATGATCGAAGACAATGTATATTTTTTGAAGACACTTCTATCTATGATATATCACTATTTACCGGCTTATCTGTATACATGTTATGAATGCTATTTGTTTTACTGTTTTGATCACTGCAAATGTCAATTTATCATACTAGAAGCAACTGCGTCTGCTAATGTATTTAAATGTCTTGGAATATGTTGATATTCAATGTAGTCAAATTCACGTTTCAAGAGATGAACTCTTAAAAATAACCGTAACAACACTGGATTTCTAATGGCATAAACTCTGTTAAGTTGTAATACAACAAGTTCATAATCCAACCTCACAATCAAACTCCGAATCCCAAATGATATGGATTCAGATAATAACTCAATCACTGCACTATATTCGGCAATGTTATTCATTGTTGGACCGAGGCTTACCCCATGCATGGAAACTAACTCGTCAGAGGGTGAATAGATAACCCAAGCTGCAGAAGAAATGTTCTGTGTACTACGACAAGCACCATCAGCAAAACCAATGTAAGTTTGAAGAGACGTCGACATCTGCAATATCAAGAGTAAAACTTAGATAGGCAGGAAAAGTGATAAAAACACACTTCTAAACTAGGCACACCTTTCTAATCTAAGACACACCAGCAGTAAAGAAATCTAACCTAAAAAATAAAAGATCTCCATACCAAGTTTAAGCATAATATCGCTTCAGATATAACCCATTTCTGGGCTTATCCAAAGGGATATCATCAAAATCTATCAGCTCATAGGCCCCTTTTGCTAGCTTTCGCTTAAAAATGAAAGGACCATGCCACATGGGCACGAATTTCCCAGCTCCTAGCTTATCGTTGCCTTGATCATAAACTAATACTAGGTCTCCTTCTGAAAAATTTCAAGGGGTAACACTTCTATCATACTGAGCTTTTACTCTTTTGACATGAGCCTCGTTTGCTATTGCAGCATTTCTCCGATTTTCATCCAATTGAGCCAAGTATAAAAATGTTTCTCCTCTTCAGACGTAGCTGGGAGTAACTCTATGGCTAATTTCAAAGATGGAATTTCGCATTCAATCGGCAACACAACTTCCAAACCGTAAACGAGTTGAAAGGGAGTTAAACCATTTGATGTTTTGACTGAGGTTCGATATGCCCAAAGTGCTGAAAATAACATGGAATGCCAATTCGTCTTGTGAATACCAATAATTCGTTTGATCATGGTGACTAAAACTTTATTTATGGCTTCGACCAGACCATTGGCTTGCGGATAATATGGAGTGGAACTATCGTGGCGCAGGCCAAGCTGTTCTGTCAGTTCATTCATCATGACATTCTGAAAATGGCTTCCAAGATCAGTAATAATGGCTTGAGGAAAACCGAACCTCGCAATTATGTGATTAAATACGAAAGTTGCAGCAGTCTTGCCGTTAGCTGAAAATGTAGGCATTGCCTCGGCCCACTTAGTAAAATAATCTACTGCTAAGATAATATAGGCATTCCCCCTAGCCGAGTGAGGGTTACATGTAATAAAATCGATACCCCATTTCGCGAAAGGACCAACAACAATTATGGGATGAAGAGGAGCGGGTGGCGCACGCATCTTACGATAAAAAAGTTGACAATTGTGGCATTTACGGACTGCATAAATACAATATTTGAATAATGACGGCCAGAAACAACCAGCGCGCAATATCTTTTGAGCTGTGGCATACCTAGACATATGACCGCCACATGCTCCAGAATGGCAGTCATTTAAAACCTTTTCAGCTTCTTCATGAATAAGACAGCGTCGTAAAATAGAATCCGCTCCACGATGATAAAGTGTATCACCAATAATATTATACTGTTGGGATTGGAAACGTATTTTTCGTCGCTGAGATCGCGAGATTTTAGGCCGAAAAGATTGGGTTTGGATATAAACGATGATATCTCCATACCATGGATCAAGAGTACTGATAAGAAACAGAGATTCATCCGCAATGGGCTGCTCTGCCACAGTTTCAGTATCAGTAGAGGGGAAATCACACATTAGTTCCGCAAAAACCAAGGATTTCTTCGCCATGGATTTTTCAAATTCCAAGTCGAATTCCTGCAGGATGACTATCCATTTGGAATATTTTCCCCCTAGCAACTGTTTGGTCAAAATGTACATCATAGGGTTGCAATCAGAAATTATCGTAGTTTTGCGTAACAATATGTAATGTCTAAATCATTGGACAGCTTGAACAACTGCCAAAGCCAATTTCTCCACATGCGTGTACTTAATCTTAGTCGGATGTAGATTTCGACTAAGATAGTAAATCACATGTTCAGTATGAGATTCATCTTTCTGAACTAACACCATCCCAACAGTGGAATGAGAAGCAGCGAGGTATAAAATGTAATCCTGGTTGTAGTTGGGAAGATGCAATAACGGTGCATGGGTCAACGCGTGTTTAAGTGCATTAAAAGATCGATCAGCGATCTCATTCCAAAAGAATTGGATGTTCTATTTTAGCAACTGGGTAAAAAAATTTGTAATCTCGGCGTAGTTAGGAATAAATCGACGTAAAAAGTTTTCTTTCCCTTGCAAACTTTAGAGTTGGCGTAAAGTCGAAGGAGGAGGTAACTTGAGAATAGCTTCGACCTTCGACGAATCGACGCGAATACCTGCTTTCGAGACAACAAATCCCAGTAAACGACCCGACTCAACACAAAAAACACATTTGTGTGGATTTAGCTGAATTCGATAATGCCGACATCTCATAAAGATAGCACGTAAATGTGTAAGATGGTCAGCCCTGCGTGATGAATGAGCAGGTAAATCATCGAGATATGGTTTCACAATGTGCTTAATGTCATGAAACGCATAAGACATTTCCCGTTGAAAAGTTTCTCCAACGTTCTTCAATCCAAAGGGTAGTTTTCAGTAAGCAAATGTCCCCCACGGACAAATAAAAGTTGTTTTTGGCTTATCGGCAGGGAGTATGTTTATTTGATTATACCCTGAAAAACCGTCCATAAAGGAAAACATTTCACTGCCAACACAATCATCGATTATTTGATCGATATAGGGAGTTGGATAATTGTCTTTAGGACAAGCTCGATTAATATCCCTATAATCGATACATACTCGTATCGTTCCTTGTTTTTTAGTCACAGGAACAATATTTGATACCCAATCCGTTAAGGGAATCGGATAAATAAAACCTGCACGAAGTAATTTTTCAACCTCTGCTTTGATAGCAGCAGCTTTTCTAGGATGCATTTGACGTAGACGTTGACGGACAGGCTTGGCATCCGGGTAAGTCTTGATTTCATGTACGACGATTGACGGATCAATTCTTGGCATTTCTTTATAGGACCAGGCAAACACATCACGGAATTCTTGAAATAGGGCTTTATAAGTTTGAATTTATTCTTTAGTACAAGAAGCTCCTATATGAATGTTTTCAATTATTCCAAGTTTTACTGAAATGTCAATTGGAATCGTTCGAGAAATATTTTCCAAATTTAACTCAGAATCAAGATTTTTCAATGGATTCTGCGGTTCCTTAACGTATTCAGCAGTAAATATTGAAGCGAAATCATCTTCAAAATGATCTAGTTCAGGTAAAAATGAAGATCGATGATGTAGATCTTCCCATGGTAAATCATCAACAGATAATAATTCATGAATCTACTCATCGGAATGAACAGGTTCAGGAAATGCTGTTGTGGCTGAGCTAGATATAGAAAGTGATTCCTCGTGGATCCCATTCAATGGATCAATCTCGGTTGAAGAGGGGTCGGAAAATGACTGTACAGCCTGATATGCAAGTTCAAATGGACTCAAAGGCATCATGCCATCAATTGAATCTAACTCAGATTCAGAAGGTATGATCCAAGGATCATCAAACATAACATAGTTTGACGAAATCATATGAATAGTTGCAACAGAAGGCGGTACATTAGGAGGAGGAATGGAAAAAGTTCCTAGCAAACCATAATCTTTAATCAAACCTACTCCAACATCCTTGTACGGGATAGTCATTTTACCAACATGCTGGATTGTTTCTGTAGAGGCTGGGTCAGAAGAAAAATAAGTTAACTGATCTATTGTAACGAACTTTCCTTGATATGGAAATTTTATGAGTCGAAAGACCGAAGAAACAACAGCAGTTATAGCATAAGACCAACTACGACCCAGAAGAACGTTGTAATCAAGAGGGGCATCAACCACTTCCACATCTAGATTTACAATTTTACCTTCAACCCCTATGGGTAAATCCTACAAAATACCAAAAGGGTGGAAACCTCGAACATCAAAAGCCTTAAGAATCATTGGAGATTGGTTCAGTGTAGGAGAACCAAGCGATTTCCAACACTGAATCGACATAATACACGTTGAAGCTCCCTCATCAATCACAGTCCGATAGATCGGTCTGTTTTTTATGAACACTGGTATCTGGAAAGCCATCTGATGAGGTAGACGAGGTGTACTATTTTCTAGATCGAAGATTATAAGATTAGAATCCTGAATATCAACAGTTCCTATGGCAGACAAAATCAATTTACGATGTGCTGGGCATGATTGTAGCACTTCCAAAGCTGACATCGCTGAAGGAGAAATAGCTAAGTCTTCAACAATGTTGTAATTCTGAGCAACTCTCGCATGTTGATTGAAAGCTGATTTACGAAGAACACCTTTAGCAGGCGGTTTGATTATTAAGTCTGGATTTGGTTTCTCGATCTATAGCGGACCAGAAAGAGGAGGAGGTGTAGTTGATGTATTTGCATTAGAAGATTCTGCTTCTTTATCATCAACAGGATTCTTAGTACCATAATCTTTCGATCGCGTCGCAATCCTTACATGGGACATCATCAAAATTGGCTCTTCTGAAGCAGTCGAAGTAGAACCAACCATCTTACTATCTTGAGTCGGAAAAGGATCCTTCAAGACAGCAGGTTGTGAACCCTTGACGAATTTCGCAACCTCGGCTCGATGTGGGCATTCCTTAGTAAAATGATCTTTGTCACAAATGTAGCAAGGATAACGTGGTTTATGTTTTTCGTCATTGGATTCATTTTTATCAATTTTTTCTTTCGAATTATTTTTGTTTTTATTCTTCCCTTTCTTTTTATTACCGGATTTAGATTTAGCTGTGGATGTCTCCACAACATGAATATCGGCAGAAACTTCGGGGGAATATTCTCCTTTCGGGGAATCAGGTAAAGTTATAATTGGAGAAGAATTCTTTGAAGATTTCTTCTTACTTTTAGTATTGACTGTACCAATCATATTGTCAGCGACATGAGACCCTGAAGGAGCAACAACTATTTGACCTTGTTTTGGAAGGTCGGGATTTTTTCATGTAAAGTACTTGACTGCGTGTAAACGAGGTCAAGGTACTGAGCTTGAGCAATTACTTGCTCTTCAGTAACAACACCAGCCTTAGCTACATCTTCAGTAATCTTGGGTAACAATGATTTAACAAACCATTCCGCCAAAATTTGATCCAGAATATAAACTTTCACCAAACGTCTCCTACGTCACCATTCATGAATATGATCAGAAATATACGTGGACGTGGATTTCTTCAGCAAAGTTAATAATTCTGTGCCATTGTCGTATCTGACAGGAAACTGAAAATGAGTCAAGAAGGCAGTTGCTAACTGACTGAAGTTATGAAATGAGCCTCGTGGTAACTCAATGTACCATTTGGCTGCAAGACCAATAAGAGTTATTTGGAAAAGACGTAAGCGATTCGAATCATCAATGATTGAATTAGATGCACACCAAACGTGATAAGTCATGACGTGATTTGATGGATCCTCTCCTGGCTTACCTTCGAATTTTGGTATATCACTAGGAAACTTATGCGGCATTGGTGGCCAGTACTGATAATAGAAAATTGGATCATTTGTGAGGTGCATCAAATCAGGTAAATCCAAAGTTCCGATAAATGGTAACTGACAGTTAGGGTCACGAAAACCTTGAGTAGCCAAAGCAGTTCCAGGAGGTGGATACCAAGGATAACTGGGAATTGGATTAGCATTAGGAATTGTATAACCTCCTTGAAAACCAGGATTAATCGTACCAAACTGGGGTTGTTGAGGTTGTTGATAAGTATAGCCAGGGTACGGTTGATACTGATAGTTTGGATTTTTTGTATAGGGACCGAATTGCGACTGTCCCTGGTACGGTTGATACGTGAATTGTGGTTGACTTGTTACAACTATACTTGTACCGGCTTGTCCCGTAGGCATCTGAACCGAAGATCATGGCTGGGGTACAGAGACTTGAGGGATTTGCACGGATGCAGGGATAGACGAACTCGGGGTTACAGATACTCCAGAAACAGGTGTTACAGGTTGAACAGACGTAGCAACAGTTGCAGCAGTTTGAGGCAGAGTCTTAGGTGAACTAGGACTAGCTTGCTGAACAGTACTAGGTGCAGAAGGTTGAATAGTAGGCTAGACAGGTTGCTGAGTTGGACCAGTAATTAAAGGTTTTCCAGGCTGATAAGGCAGCTGCACATTAGGCTGCATAGGTTGTTTATATTGGGACTGATCCCACACCATATTCATTCCAGGGCATTGTCCCGCAGAAGGTTGAACGTAAGGACCATAACCTAGTTGAACGTAGGGTTGATAAGTAAGTGGTACATTTCCGGCTCCTTGAATAGATGGCCAACCAGAAGGCTGTTGGAAACCTTGAATTGGGTACTGACCTTGAGGTTGATAACCCCGAGGTGCGTACTGAAGCTGGGGTTGATAAGGACCCTGAGGAGCATATTGAGTTTGGGGTTGACCCTGGGGCATGTATTGTCCTGAAATTTGATACCCTTGAGGTGTGTACTGTCCTTGGGGTTGTCCCCCAAAATAATATGATTCCACAGTTTGTCCTGGGAAAAATTTACCTTGAGGTTGCCCTCCAGGCGGTAACTGACTTCCTGAAGGTTGCCCCCCAGGCGGTAACTGACTACCTGAAGGTTGCCCCCCAGGCGGCAACTGACTACCTGAAGGTTGCCCCCCAGGTGGTAACGGATTTCCCTGTGTTGGCCCTCCAGGCAGTAACTGACTGCCTTGAGGTTGAGGATTCAGAACATTACCAGACATCATATAGATTTGCGCTGCGTTCAACATTTCAGTTTTAACACCACTATTACCAGATGACAACACTTGTTCAATTGGTTGAGGAGCTGCTCCCGAGAAAGTACCAGACAAAGCCTGATATCCCGAAGGAACAGAAGGACCACCATGTAAAAATGATTTCGGTGTCTGGGAAAACATGGATGACTCTCCAGCCATAATGGATGGCGGATAGTAACCTCTAGGTGTAGGATGAAATGGAACTCGAGGTGGAGAAAAAGCAAGACCCGAATTCTCTAAAAAGTTGGTTAAGGATAGATACCAAGCACTAGTTCGAATAGGGTTGTAGAAAATAGATTCACGCTCCCTAAGATTTAATGATTGAGGGGAGTCGGGAAGAGATATATCTTCATCTGGATTAGTAAGTTCTTCAATGGAAATAAGACCATCTGGAAGATCGTCAGTGACAATATTTCTTACCCTAGGTGAACCAAGATCACTAGAAGTTGGTGAAATAAATCCTGAGGATGTTTCCACAACAGAAGGTTCAGTTTCAGGTTCATAGATTTCAGGTTCGTCAGCCAGTTCACTGGAAGCAGGAATACTACCAGTAACTTCAAAAATTGAAATCGGTTCTTGAATGTATTCTATTGTAGGTATTTGATGATCAGGATGGAAAACTATAGATGAATTTCCAATTTCTGTTGATCTAATCCTACCACTACTGGATGATACCAGAGCACGAAGCCCTTCAAGCTGACTCGGTGTATATTCACGGGGTTTCCCTTGTAGTCTCCGGGACTGTCTCGGCAATTCTGCCACGATTAAAGATTAACTAATCACACGCAAACAAAGAAAATTTCAATGAAAACACCTACAGTATCTAAAGAAACAAACAGCTGAATCACACGCTTAAAAAATTTAAGAGTTCAAACCACACACAAACAGTAACTTTCCATACTAAAAACACTAGTTGGTGATGAAATCCAACTTAGTAGAAATTTAACACAGAAAGGGCGGTTGGAACAGTTACCTCAACAACCTGCTTAATGAAACAGACTGGCACAAGTTTCCTCACAAAACCATCTTGTGTGAAGAGAACCCCCAGAGATTCCAAGTGAGTCTAGTCAACGTCTGCTCCAGGTACAGTGAGATCTTTCCTTCACCGTCACCTTAGGAAATAATCTTAAGATAATGGACACTAAGGTTACCAACAGTAACAAATATAACTGGTGGAACAGTCTACGATCCGATTTCATGCACAAGGGCAGAGTAGCAAGCTCAATCCCCTTGAAGGCTCCTCGACATGGTTAATCCGAGGTTTACCGACAAGTGACCCCAGGCTCCTTGACAATGGTTAATTTGAGGTTTAATGTTTGTAATACGCGCAAAATCTTCTATCTTCCCCAATGAAACAGAATTGATTGTTTCAAAGGTTCGGACATGACCTCGTGATTGACTTCTTTAAGAGAAGCTTCCCAGATTATACAAATTACAATTGGATTTATCTCCTACCGCAAGATTTGTCTACGTGTTTGTTTTTACTACCTTGGAGAGTTAACTACTCCCTACTCCAAGATACTAGCCTAAGCTATGTTGGTGACAAGAGCCCTAGAAAATAAAAATATTGCTAGATGAATTTTAATTAAGCGTTACTTTTAAGAGCTATTTCTTAAGTCAATGGGTGCGGAAATGAAACTCTGATGGTGTGAAATGACTCGATTTCCAAAAGACACTAAAAATGCATCTAAAAATGATGATCAGATTGTTTTCTTTCAATGAAATTCTAATTAAGGAAAAGTTAGAGAATGGAATTCTTTTAATAAACAATTCCTTCTTTAAACATAAAGAACAATTGAAAGAAATTATTTTTGTCTTTTCCAACAATTTATCAAAGCTCACAACAAAAATCCTTTCACTTTCCAAAAACTCGAAGCTACAAAACAATTTTCTTTCAAAAGAAATCTAGAAATTTTAAAAGCACTCAAGACTACAAACTAATTTCGAGATCTACAAAGTTTAATATTACTCAAAACTACAAACTTTAATAATCTAAATGAATAAAAGCTTTAAGAATTTTTTTTTGAAGAATGTTTTTACTTAGTTGTTCAGCAAACTAAGGATCTATTCGTCCAGAATAACCAACAGATCAAAAACACTCAATTATGTTTTTATAAAAAATGAAATTCAAAAACCAATAACAAAGTTTATTTTCGAAGATTTGAAAAGAAATAGGTAACTCTATTTCTCAATAAAGAATGATTTCACAATCAGGTCAGATTCAGCAAAAGACAAAAAAGACCAAGGTAATCTGAGGTACTTCAAAATTTCAAATGCTTCAAATCACTACAAAGACCAAGTGAAATGCAATCCAAAACGTAAAACTTCTAGAAAATCATCAAAACACCAATACTGCTGAGATTTATTAACAGAAAGCTTTTGACAGAAACATTCATCAATCTGGGCAGAAAACAAAAACTGAAAATCAAAATCAAGATAAACTAAAGAAATAAATCTGAAGTTTTTCAAAACTTTGACAGGGTCCGCAGGCTCCAAGATATCACAGGTGCGGTCCCACACTATTTACACAGGAAAAGTGCGAAACTGCCCGCACTGTGAAAACAAGGCAAAGTGCGGTCCCAGGAAAAACTAGAGAAAAACTTAAAGGATTTCAAAATTTTCAAAAACAGAGAAAACCTAAGCTACCCAGGCAGATGTCAATCAATCAAAAACCAAGAAAAATGTTTCCTCAAATCAAAATAAAAGAGAACCAAAAACAACAAGTTCTTTCCCCAGTGGAGTCGCCAATTTGTTGTATGGATTAATCCGTCTTGCGGACAAGACCGATCTCCCTAGTACTAAAAGTATCTAGCAACAAACAACCAAACATACTAATCTTTCTCTAAGCATATAAGGTTTACAAAAGGCTCTATAGAGGTGTAAAAGACTTACCGTTTGTCCAGTGCTTGTTTGAAGTCGTTTTTGTCCCTCATGCGCTTGAAGGAGTTTTCCTCGTAAACCTGTAGTAAAAAACAAGCAAAATATTACATAGCACCTGTATAGAAATCATCATAAACCATGCTTATCATAGTGATCAAGGAATCTATGAAATAAACCATTGATTGAAAGCTTATTGAGAAAAATGAGTATATTTGTATTAATTTCAAAAAAAGAAAATCCTTACAACCTGAGCCTTGATGTTGCACAGGACTTTCCGGGGTCCGAAGCAGGAGTCTCCTTTACTTTGATAAGCTCTGCACTCCTCCAACCAAGACAAATAGAGGTATGTAATCTCTCCTCACAAAATTCTTAGTTAACTGAGTCTAAATCTCAACAACACTTAACTTCAAATATTCTAAAAGCTTGAACTCTCTTTGAGGCTACCCAATGCCTCTTTTTATAGTGGACAAGAGGAGGTTTTTTGTTCCAAGCATGAAGGGATAGAATCCTCCTTCTAAGGGATAAGCTCCTCACATCAAGGGGTTAGCTCCATAAGGTAAGGGATTCATGCACCTCACAAGAGCGGTTCTACCACCACAAAATCCATTCTAGAAGCTTCCAGAATTTACTTTAATTGAGATTTTTGGGATTTTACTTGCGCCTTTTTAATCTTACAGGGGTCCGCACCTATAAAAAAGATAAAGTGCATTCAGGAACGCAGGCAAGCTAAACATTGGGTGCGGGACCGCAGGCAAGATAGCCAGAAAGTGCGATACCAAAGTTTAGGAGACTTTTAGGAACTTTTTTTTATTTTCAAGGCTTGAAATGAGGAACTGATATGTTAGACTTGAAAAAGGGAGAAGTATGAGTAATAATGAGCTCATACACATGGCAGAATGTCAGGATGACAATTTTCAGTGTAACAAGCTCTTATAGCCTTCTCCTCGGGCTCAAGCTTGATCATTACTGCTGAAAAACCAACTTTCTACCTACTGAAAAGATGTTGAGTCAACTTTGAGCTTATTCACAGAATCCTACCTACCCTAACAACTGCAATCTCCATTTTTAATTCAAGAAACATGAAACTTCCAATGAAGCGAGTCATTGATATGATCTGACATTTGAACCTCTTGATTGCACTTGAACCAAAAGTAATCATGATACTGAAATGAACAAGGCAACATAAAATGTATTTGATCCTCATAACGAAAATATAACTGGAAATTTGGACTGTAGAACTCTTCCATGTAGTCAACTATAGAATCATAGAAGACATAATTTGTTTGATGATTATCAAGACATTCTGCAGCTTTGGAAAACTCATATATGCTTTGCTCAGCCACACAAGATTTCGGTTGTGTGCTATCAAATTGATTTTCAAACTTATTTTCAAAAACAAGGTCTTCTTCCTCAATCTCAAAAGAGAAAGATAGTAGCACCCTCTCTTTGTGTTCTGCCATTAAAATTTTTTGAAAAGAATGATCTTGATCATGAAGACTATAAGATTTAATTTGATCTTCTAAAACTTCAATGTCTTTTTCAATGTTCTTAGCAACTTCATCCACAAATTTAATCTTATCTTCTGACTTGCACTCAAATGATTTTAGATTAGAAGACAAGGATAAAGAAAAAATGTCATCCACTTCCTCATTAGTGTGCTGCAAGAAATGACATGAAGAATAAAATTCTTCCTTTAACTGAGGATTATAGCAATTATCTTCCAATATTTCCTCTTGTTTTTTGAAATTATTCTCATACTCATGATGATCAAAAGGCTAACAAATATGCTGCAAATTTTCATCAAAATCAAAGGATGTAACATGATTTTCATAAATAAACTCTTGTTGGGTTTCATTTTCATCCAAGAGAGAGGTTATCCTTTCTTCTTGGTGATGAAAGGGACTGTCATGAAGGGCCTCTAAAATTTTCTCATCCATGAACTCATCATCTTCATAATAATTCTCCAAATATTCAATAAAACTCACACAATGTTTACAACAGTATTTGACTAGAAATAAGGAGGGATGACACTCTTCATACATATTATAAAATGCAACATGGAAATCAGCAAGAGAATATAATGAACCATGTGGTAGGCTTTCATACCAAGACCATGCTTTTCCTTCTAAAGTGGCCATAAACATCTTCATGAGATAATCCTCGGGGAACTGAACCTTAAGTCTGTGTACATGCATATGGAATCTAACCAAATGAAGAGCAGCATTGTCTTTCTTTTCATCTTTCAATATAGGAAGATCAGTTAGCCATTCAACCTTTGGCATAAGATTTTGAAAACCAAGGATGTGAGACCAATTCATAGGTGAATACCTGGCATTTATTCTTGCAATGGAACTCATCTTGGAACTTCATCAAGCTACTGATCCTGAAGCAGTGGAGTCACCTTCCAATTGATTATTTGATGTGTGGAGTCGCCAGAGCAGAAATACAACCAATATGTGTCTAAGTTTTTGCTGCTCTCAGACCTTAGAACTGAAAATTTTTCATTCTTCCCAGGGAAAATTTACACCTTCGGTCCCTGGAAACAGTGCCAAAATGTTATCACCAAATTGAGTCCTATTGGGCTTCTTCAATGGTCAACTTGGAGTAACTCTTTCAAACCAACTTTTAACTAAAGCTTAGTCTCTTCAATATGAGAGGGCTCTCTCAAGGGGGTTTTATGATTTAGGTAATGATAGTACTATATGGATAACTCTATTAATTGTGTCTTGGTTTTGTATGTTTGCAGGTTTAAAATATGAAGGCTTGCTACCATTGGGCTATGAAGTCAACAAATTAGTAGGTTCAGTGGCAAGGTTTCTTAACATGGGAGCTGAGGCATGTTGGGGTTCCCATGTTTTGGCCAGATTGGAAAGACCAAAAGATGAGACAACATCAGAACCGCTTTGGGGCCCTAGGATCTAGCCCTCCTGGACTCGGAGAGGGATCTCTCCAAATAGAACAAAGAATGATATTTCTTTGAAGCTCAAATGAGATGTTAGGCTAGTTATGAAGCACAAAGGGGAGTTTAAAATGATTTGGTTGGTTGGTTGCTGGGTTGGTCATGAGATCATAGACTGGGAAAGTAATGGGGTAAAGGAACAAAACAGCAGATGTTTCAGCAAAGAGGATAGGTCAAGAAAGTGCCATCCATTGGGCTATGGAGTCATGAAAGGAGAATTACATGCAGCAACTAGCCAAGGCTTTCAAAGGGCAAGTCATTTATACTAAAGGATCCTTTAGATATATGGTGGGACGAAACATTAAGGAAAGAAAGTGAAAGAAGGAAAGCAACCCACTTTCTATCTATAGATCAAGTTAGAGGTCATTTAACTCCAGACCTGCTTGGACATACTCAAAGGCAGCTCTCAAGGGAAGGACAAATGGGCAGCTTATAGATCGGACCAGAGGTTGTTTAACTCCAGGTCAGCTTTAGCATGCTCCAAGGAAAAACAGAGATAAGTTCAATAGAAGGGATCTTAGAAATGCCAGCTGATCGCACAAGGATCCTAGTGGACAGGGCTAACTCTAATCCCCAGTGTTCCCAAATCTTCCAGCCTAAACCCAACAAGAACATATAAGAATAGATTCATTTAATTCATACATCAGAGAGCAGGCAATAACATCCACTACACTGGTTAAATTAACTGAAATCAACTCTTAGATCACACATACAGTAGAAAACATTGAGGACCAGGAGAGCAGAGACATAGGGTACCTAACAAGGGTAAGTCCTATGCCATTTTTCTGATGCAAGCCTAGAAGAAAATGAAACAGTATGGAAATGTAATGAACAGAGTAAGAAAAACATCACCAATAGTAATAGACCAGGATCTTGTGAAATGTGCTTTGATTAATTGATGCAAAACCAGTCATGTACATTGAGCTCAATGGCTAATACAATCCAGACTTCTCCTCCCAGCCTACAACATAACAACTACTCTGCTACTCCCTCCCAAGACTATTCTAACAGTCGGAATGAATCCCTCTAACTTGCAACAGCAGCAGCCGAACAACAATGGCCCAACAACAACCCTTACAATTCGTTCTCGGGGGTTGCTTATAGGAGAATGAATAAAACAGCAGTAGATACAAATTAAATGAGCCTCATTAAGACAGTAAGGCAGAAGTGTTCACGCCCATGCCACTTAATGGCAATGCAGCTCTGTATGTACTCTGTCGGCAATTGGAGGAGCTTTTTTCAGGTCGATTTTGACCTTTGATGTGTTCTTGGTAGTCCTCTCGGCTATCTGGAATTCTGTGGTAGCCTTCTGGAATAAATGACATGGATAAAAATCTGCAGGTCTCTCCATACCTCAATAACTGTTGTCCAGACACTCTTAAAGAAGCTTCTATCCGTAACATACATTTAAGGGCTCGAGGAGGCATGGAGATTTCTTGTAGGAAGGTGTCCTGTCTGGAGAAGAGTACTTTGCTGATATTAAACACAGATAAGATTTTGACAGTGTGCTTAAATCTTCAAACTGCGCCTTTTCCTTTGAATGCGAGGTTAAACATTAATTATATCAATAACAGACGTTAACCCCCTTTGAATCTCTTCCGCTAATTCACTGGAAAATGCTGAAATGGCCTCTCTGTGCTATCTGCACAATAAAATGAATCTGTTACAAACCTGAGCAGTGGTAGCAGAGGAATGCTTCGGAGGCTTGTGGAAGCGGTGGTGGCGGAGCGGTGGCTTTTCATTGACCAATAGTGGCCAAATGCAACGAAATGGTGGAAATTTTGAACAATAGGGTTTGGTGGTAGAATGCAGCACAGACCGTTGGATCACGGTCAGGGAACAAAGATCGACGACGGAGATCGAGCAGCTATATGAAAGTGGGCGGAACAACCATGAAATGTAACACTTTAGTGCAAAGTCTTAAACTTTGGACTTTGAACAAAATACAAAGAAATGTGAAGGAAATGCAATGCAATATGATGAGGTGGGACCCAGCCGGAAGCATAGGGCGATCAAATCTTGACCTTTAGATCTTAGACCCGATGGACGGTCAGGATCGAATCGGGCAATCGCAATCGGAGGAGGGATAGGGGTGTCACTTTTCAAAGTTCCGATTGCGATCAGCAGTGGGAGCACGATTGAGCACTGACCATTGGATTCGAAGATCATATCAACGGATATCGTTCAATCGGAGGGAGAGTGCGATCAGGGATCGGAGGGAAAGGCTTGCGATCGGAGGGAATGGGAAGTGCGATGGCCGTCAGATCAGCAGGGAGATGGACAGCTAGGATTTGATCAAAGAAATCGCAATCGAGGGCGCGGAAGAGGGGATGCGATTGGACGCTGCGATTGCGACAGAGAAATTAGCGCTGGGCCATAGGATCTTCGGGAAGAATCAACGGTGGGGATTAAGTCGGGCAATCACAATCGGGGGAAGAACAGGGATGACACATATCAAAGTTCCGATTGCGATTGGGCGGGGAGTGCGATTAGCGCTCCACCATCGGATCTTCATGACAGATCAACGGTCTAAAACGCGTCAAGAGACTTATGAAAAAAATACAATCACGTCGAGGTTTTAGACTGTAACAAAAGAAATGCACCCGCCCGATACTCCGATTGCGACTGGCTCCCAAGGCTTAAGCGCTTGGTTTTGGGTAAGGGTTACGTGGGGAAGTGGTTGGAGCTTACGGGAAAAACGGCTTAGGCCTTAATAATAAGTTGGAAAGTGGGCTTTATCCCCGTTTTAATGAATTTTGTAGGTCAGAGAAGGGAACGGTAGAGGGGTAAAGGGGAAAATGGGAAAACAAAGGGAAAGGGAAGAATTTAAAGGGGATTTTTAGGGGATTTAAAAGGTAAGTGGGGAATTTAGAAAGAAGAGGCATGAGGATGAAAACAAGGATTTAGGGGTAATGAAATAAGAGGGGAAAGAGGCCTTTGAGGATTTCTTCACAAACAGAGAGGCTTTATAATGGGAATCAGCAGAGGGGATTTTATCAAAGGACAAAGGCACAAGGAGGCTTCAAGGATGATGTGTTTTCAAAGGAAATGCATTCCTTGAAGGCTTAACAACATTTTAGCCCCCTATTTGCTTGTCAAAAATTTATGGGGGGCTAACAAGGCATACAGGGGTCTTTAACAAAGGAAATTCACTCATAGAACATAGGTCAACACATTCATTTCATTACTAAAGGAACTCAGAGCATAGAGTTATGAATTTTGAGTAATAGCAATGAAATCTACTGCTAGTGTTTCAAATGCAATTCATTCATATAACATAGGAAAACACAGGTATCTCATTACTAAAGGAAGTCAGAGCATAGAGTTATGAATTCTGATTAATAGCAATGAAATCTATTGCAAGTAGTAAAACATAAGATGTAGATCAATAAAACATTAAAAACACCATGATAATCTCAGTTCTTTCAAGAAGAAAACCACTCTGTATTACTGATATAAAAAATTGTTTAAAATAGTAGCAGTTAGCCATAACATATCCCAAAAACTCTCTATAACTCTAAAACTAAGTCCTTTATAGAATTAGGACTCATAAAAATGATATTCCACCTTGATAGCTTCGAACTCCCACCTCGGAAACCTATTTCAAATATGATTCTATCACTTGGAGACCTCCTAGGGATATTTCTCTTTTGCAGAGTTTGAATACAAAAAAGACTCTTCTTTCATTAACAGTTTAACAAACCAATTAAATAACCCTTATCAACCACAAAAAAATAATTTTCTAAGTGTACTAGAGTGCTGATGTGTCATTATGCCACGTGGATTCTGAACTGGATCTCCTCCAAGTCGAATTTTTACAAATTTTTCACAAATCTGGTTAGTGAAAATTCTGAAAAATTAGGCTTCAAAGATGAGTGTATAATTTCAAAAACCTGATATATTTGCAGAAACAGAGAGAGGTTTTTGTAGCGGGGGTTTTGATTAAGAAAAACCTCTTTCATATTTCCAAAATAATTTTTCATTTGCTCAAAAACCTTAAAAAACAATTCGCTACGAAAACAGGGCAGTTTTGTAGCGTGCTTTTGTAGCATCCAAAAATGACCTTTGCAGTCAAAATTTATGCTTCTTTCCTCTTGCACTGTGTTCATCATGCCATAACACATCTTCCATATCATTTAAACCTCTTGAAAGCTTCCCAAAATGGTTTTAAATTCAAAAATAAAGCTACAGGTGGTTTCGTAGCGTTTTCCTCGCCTCAAGCCTAGGAAATGCTATGAAACTGTTGAAAATTGTGTTTTTTCCAGATTTTTGTCTTGTTTCAAAAAGGAACCTTCAAGATGTAAAAAATTGATTTTCAATGTGCCATTGACCTTTCAAAACATAAACCAACTCAACCTAAGAGTCTTGAGGTGTTTCTTCGTCAAAAAACATCATTTTCACCTTTAGCAAGTTTTTTCATCACTAAAATGACTCTGTTTTTTTCTAAAAACATAGGGTTCATATATGAGCTCTTTTCTCCATATCCTTGATAGATATTGAAAAACTGAAGGAGATTTTTGTAGGTTAGTATGTCTTGAAGAAAAACCTCTCTTGGTTTTTTGAAACACATCTCCAACTGTCCAGAATCTGCATTCTAAAAATAGGGCTGAAAGACATCCATGTATATCCCGATTTATAGCAAATTTGAGACAAGTGAAAAAGGTTATTGTTATTTGATATGTTCTTGATATGGAGTCAACAATTCAGTAGGTTCAGTGGCAAGGTTTCTTGACATGGAAGCTGAGGCAAATAGGGGTCTTTAACAAAGGCAATTCACTCATAGAACATAGGTCAACATAGTCATTTCATTACTAAAGGAAGTCAAAGCATATATTTATGAATTATGAGTAATAGAAATGAAATCTACTGCTAGTGGTTCAAAGGCAATTCACTCATAAAACATAGGAAAACATAATCATCTCATTACTAAAGGAAGTCAGAGCATAGAGTTATGAATTCTGAGTAATAGCAATGAAATCTACTGCAAGTAGTAAAACATAAGATGTAGATCAGTAAAACATTAAAAACCCCATGAGAATCTCAGGTCTCTCAAGAAGAAAACCACTCTGTATTACTGATATAAAACCTATTTACAATAGTAGCAGTCAGCCATTACATATCCCAACAACACTCTTTAACTCTAAGACTAAGTCCTTTATAGAATAAGGACTCATACAAATGATATGCCACCTTGCTAGCTTCAAATTTCCACCTTAGAGACATATTCCAAACATTATTATATCACTTGGAGACTTCCTAGGGACATTTCTGTTTTGCAGAGTTTGAATACAAAAAGGACTCTTCTTTCATTAGTAGTTTAACAAACCAATTCAATAACCCTTATCAACTGCAACCAACTAATTTTTTGAGTGTACTGGAGTGCTTATTTGTCATTATGCCACGTGGATGTTGAGCTAGACCTCCCCCATGTCGAATTTTTACAATTTTTTCACAAATCTCGTTAGTGAAAATTTTGAAAAAGGTAGGCTTCAAAGATAAGTGTATAATTTCCAAACCCTGATAGCTTTGTATAAAGTGAGAGAGGTGTTTGTATAGGGACCTGTGATGAAGAAAAAAGTCTTTCATATTTCTAAAATAATTTTCATTTCTCAGAAACCTTAAAAAACAATTCTCTACGAAAACAGGGCAGTTTCATAGCATGCTTTTGTAGCGTCCAAAAATGACCTTTGCAATCAAAATTTTTGCTTCTTTCCTATTGCATTGTGTTCATCATGCCCTAACACATATTCCATATCATTTGGACCTCTTGAAAGCTTCCCAAAATGGTTTTAAATGAAAAAATAAAGCTACAGGTGGATTCGTAGCGTTTTCCTGGCTTCAAGCCTCGGAAATGCTACGAAACTGCTGAAAACTGTGTTTTTTTCCAGATTTTTGCCTTGTTTCAAAAAGGAACCTTCCAGCTATACAAATTTGATTTTCAACATTCCATTGACCTTTAAAAACATAAACCAACTCAACCTAAGAGTCTTTAGGTGTTTCTTCCTCGAAAAACATCCTTTTCACCTTTAGCAAGTTTTTTCATCACTAAAATGACTCTGTTTTTTTTTAAACATAGGGTTCAGAGATGAGGTATTTTCTCCCTATCCTTGATAGATATTGAAAAACTGAAGGAAATTTTTGTAAGTCAGTATGTCTTGAATAAATACCTCTCTTGCTTTTTTGAAACACATCTCCAGCTGTCCAGAATCTGCATTCTAAAAACATGTATAAAATAGGAAAATTCTACATTCTGAAAATAGGGCCGAAAGACATCCCTGTATCTCCCAATTTGTAGTACCTTTGAGAAATGTGAAAGAGGCGATTGTTTTTTGATAAGTTCTTGAAAATAAAATCTCTCATTTTCTTAAAATGCTTTTCTGTTTGCCTAGAAACTTCCCTTGAAGTTGACTGCTCAAAGTCAGAAAACAGAGAAATGCTTCATATTCGCTACGAAACTTTTAGCAATTTCGTAGCATTTTCTGCATATTTTACACTGAATTCGCTACAAAAGTAGGGATTCTTGGCTAAAATGACCTTTTCAGAGTTGTAATCTTGGGAAATTAAATATGTCATCAAATGATGACTGATGGAACATGATGCGACCTATATGGAGGTGGTTTTGAGATGAAATGAGGGTGGTCTTGAAACTTAGGATAGGTTAAATATGAAAAAATGAAATTTCCTATGCCAACTTGAAAAATATTTAAGGAGACCTTACCCTTTTCAAGGAGTGAACTGTATGACCATTTCAAGTAATGACTCACAAAATTATGAGTGATAACATTGGTCCACTTGGGATGGTGTGCCCCTGTGGTACACCAAAGAACCTGTAGTTCCAGTGTCATCCATCTTCTTGGAAACAAAAACTCTAAAATTTATGAAAACTTCACCAAGCTCTTATGGCCTTCTCCTCTGGCTCAAGCTTGATGATTACTACTAAAAAACCAACTTTGTAGGCTACTGAAAAGATGCTCAACCAACTTTGAGCTTATTCACACACTCCTACCTACCCTAATAGATGCAATCTCCATGTTTATTTCAAGCAACATGAAACTTCCAATGAAGCCAGTCATAGATCTGATCTGAAATTTGAACCTTTTGACTACACTTGAACCAAAATTGAGCATGATATTGAAATGACCAATTCAACATAAAATGTATCTGATCCTCATAATGAAAATATAACTGGAAATCTAAACTGTAGAAATCTTCCATGTAGTCAACTATAGGATCATAGAAGACATAATATGTTTGATGATTCTCAAGACATTTTTGTGATTTGGAAAACTCATATATGCTTTGCTCAGCCACAAAAAAATTCAGTTGTGTGCTATCAAACCGATTTTCAAAAACAGAGTATTCTTCCTCAATCTCAAAAGAGAAAGCTAGCAGCACCCTCTCTTTGTGTTTTGGAATTAAAAACTTTTGAAAAGACTGATGTTGATCATGAAGACTATAAGATTGAATTTGATCTTCTAAAACTTCAATGTCTTTTTCAATGTTCTTAGCAACTTCATCCACAAATTTAATCTTATCTTCTGACTTGCACTCAAATGATTTCAGATTAGAAGACAATGATAAAGAAAAAATTTCATCCACTTCCTCATTAGTGTGATGCAAGAAATGACATGAAGAATAAAATTCTTCCTTTACCTGAGGATTATAGCAATTATCTTCCAATATTTCCTCTTGTTGTTTGAAATGATTCTCATACTCCTGATGATCAAAAGGCTAACAAGTCTACCGCAAATTTTCATCAAAATCAAAGGATGTAACATGATTTTCATAAATAAACTCTTGTTGGGTTTCATTTTCATCCAAGAGAGAGGCTATCCTTTCTTCTTGGTGATGAAAGGGATTGTCATGAAGGGCCTCTGAAATTTCCTCATCCATGAACTCATCATCTTCATAACAATTCTCCACAATAAAATTCACACAATGTTTACTGCAGTCTTTGACCAACAATAAGGAGGGATGACACATTTCATACATCTTATAAAATCAAAGATGGAAATCAACAAGAGACTATAATGAACCATGTGGCAGGCTTTCATACCAAGACCATGCTTTTCCTTTTAAAGTGGCCATAAACATCTTCATGAGACAATCCTCAAGGAACTGAACCTTAAGTCTGTGTACATACATATGGAATCTAACCAAATGAATAGCAACATTTTCTTTCTTTTCATCTTTAAATATAGGAAGATTAGTTAACCATTCGACCTTCAGCATAGGATTTGGAAAACCAGGGATGTGAGACCGATTCATAGGTGCATACCTGTCATTTATTCTTGCAATGGAACTAATCTTGGAAATTCATCAAGCTACTGATCCTAAAGCAGTGGAGTCACCTTCCAATTGATTATTTGATGTGTGGAGTCGCCAGAGCAGAAATACAGCCAATATGTGTCTAAGTGTCTGCTGCTCTCAGACCTTAGAACTGAAAATTTTTCTTTCTTCCCAGGGAAAATTTACACCTTTGATCCCCGAAAACAACGCCAAAATATTATCACCAAATTGAGTCCTATTGGGCTGCTTCAATGGTCAACTTGGAGTAACTATTTCAAACCAACTTTTGACTAAATATTAGCCTCTTCAGTCTGAGAGAGCTCTCTCAAGGGGGTTTTATGATTTAGATAATGATAGTACTAGATGGCTAACTCTATGAATTGTGTCTTGGTTTTCTATGTTTGCAAGTTAAAAAGATGAAGGCTTGCTACCGTTGGGCTATGGAGTCAACAAATCAGTAGGTTCAGTGGCAAGGTTTCTTGACATGGAAGCTGAGGCGGATAGGGGTATTTAAAAAAGGAAATTCACTCATAGAACATAGGTCTACATAGTCATTTCATTACTAAAGGAAGTCGGAGCATAGAGTTATGAATTCTGAGTAATAGCAATGAAATCTAATGCTAGTGGTTCAAAGGAAATTCACTCATAAAACATAGGAAAACACAGTCATCTCATTACTAAAGGAAGTCAGAGCATAGAGTTTTGAATTCTGAGTAATAGAAATGAAATCTATTGCAAGTAGTAAAACATAAGATGTAGATCAATAAAACATTAAAAACCCCATGAGAATCTCAGGCCTCTTAAGAAGAAAACCACTTCGTATTACTGATATAAAAACATGTTTACAATAGTAGCAGTCAGCCATAACATATCCCAACAACCCTCTCTAACTCTAAAACTAATTCCTTTATAGAATGAGGATTCATACAAATGATATGCCACCTTGCTAGCATTGAATTCCCACCTCAGAGACCTATTTCAAACATGATTCTATCACTTGGAGACTTCTTAGGGATATTTCTGTTTTACAGAGTTTGAATACAAAAAGGACTCTTCTTTCATTAATAGTTTAGCGAGCCAATTCAACAAACCTTATCAACTGCAACCAACTAAATTTCTGAGTGTACTAGATTGATGATGTGTCATTATGCCACGTGGATGTTGAGTTGGACCTCCAAGTCGAATTTTTACAATTTTCACAAATCTGGTTAGTGAAAATTCTGAAAACGTAGGCTTTAAAGATGAGTGTATAATTTCCAAACCCTGATATATTTGCAGAAACTGAGAGAGGTTTTTATACAGGGGCCTGTGATGAAGAAAAATCTCTTTCATATTTCCAAAATAATTTTTCATTTTCTCAGAAGCATTAAAAAAAATTTCACTACGAAAACAGGGCAGTTTCGTAGCGTGCTTTTGTAGCATCCAAAAATGACCTTTGCAATCAAAATTTCTACTTATTTCCTCTTGCACTGTGTTCATCATGCCTAGAAACATCTTCCATATCATTTAGACCTCTTGAAAGCTTCCCAAAATGGTTTTAAATGCAAAAAGAAAGCTACAGGTGGTTTCGTAGCGTTTTCCTCGCTTCAAGCCTAGGAAATGCTACGAAACTGCTGAAAATTGTGTAGCTTCATTTTCATGTAGAGGGAGTCAAACTTGGGTCTATTTCTTGGAAGGAAATTATCCTAACCGTTGGAATACAAATGCACTAAAATGTTATCACAAAATTGCACCTGATGGGCTGCTAATCAGAGAATCTCATGTAACTGTTTCAAACCAATCTTGTGACTAAATCTTAGCCTCTTCAATCTGAGAAGCCTCTCTCAAAGGGTTAATGATATTTAATAGAAATTTATTTATATGGCTAACTCTACTTGGAAAACAACTTGCTTATGATGAGTGTAGGTTGAAAATAGTATCAGTATGCAAAAATTGGGCTTATGGAGTCAACACTTTCAGTAATACAGAGACTTGTTTCTTGACCAACCTAAGATTCTGATTGAGTTTTTAGTTCCTGCCTATCTTATCTATATCTTTTATGTGTATCATTTGCAGTGGTTTTAATCTTTAATACTCATAATTCATTCATGTAATGCTTTGACTTCCTTTATAGATGAATTGGCTGTGTATTTTCCTATTTCATGTGTGTGTGTACAACTACTAAAAACTCTTACCTACCTCAGCTTCCATATCAAGTGAAATCACTATTGAATCATTGAAAGTGTTGACCCCATAAGCCCAATGTTTTCATACTAATACTATTTTCAACCTATAGTCATCATAAGCAAGTTGTTTTCCAAGTAGAGTTAGCCATCTAAATACATTTTTATTCAATATCATTAACCCTTTGAGAAATCCTTATGAGACTAAAGAGGCTAAGCTTTGGTCACAAGATTGGTCTAAAACAGTTACATGAGATTGTCTAATTGGCAGCCTATCAGGTGCAATTTTGTGATAACATTTTTTTGTTGATAACTCTGTAGCTGAAATATTCTAGATTCTCATGTAGCTTCAAAAATATTCTTTCCAAGTGCAAAAACCTTATTTTCAACATGCCATTGACCTTTAAAAGTATACACCAACTCAAACTAAGGGTTTTGAGGTGTTTCCTCTTCAAAAAACATATTTTTCACCTTTAGCAATTTTTTTCATCACTAAAATGACTCTGTTTTTTTATGAAAATATAGGGTTCAGATATTAGCTCTTTTTTCCCTATCCTTGATAGATATTGAAAAAATGAAGGTGGATTTTGTAGATCATTATGTCTAGAAGAAAAACCTCTCTTGGTTTTTTGAAACACATCTCCAGCTATCTAAAATATGCATTCTAAAAACATGTATAAAACAGGAAAATTCTGCAATCTGAAAATAGGGTTGAAATACATCCCTTTATCTCCCAATTTGTAGAACCTTTGAGAAAAGTGAAAGAGGTTATTTTTATTTGATATGTTCTTGAAAATAAATGCTCTCATTTTATTAAAATACTTTTATGTTTGCCTAGAAACTGCCCTTGAAGTTGATTGCTCAAAGTCAAAAAACAGAGAAATGCTTCAGATTCGCTACAAAAATTTCAGCAGTTTTGTCGTGTTTTCTACCTATTTTACATTGAATTCACTACGAAAGTAGGGATTCTTGGCTAAAATGACCTTTTCAGAGTTTTAAGCTTGGGAAATGAAATATTTCATCAAATGATGACTGATGGAACATGATGTGACCTATATGTAGGTGGTTTTGAGATGAAATGAGGGTGGTCTTGAAACTTAGGATAGGTTAAATATGAAAAACTGAAATTTCCTATGCCAACTTGAAAAAGCTTTAAGGAGACCTTACCCTCTTCAAGGAGTGAACTGTATGACCATGTCAAGTAATGACTCACAAAATTATGAGTGATAACAAATTCCATCCCCTGAAATGTGATGTCTTAGAACAATTCCTTTGGTAAACATCATAAAGCATTTTTCATGACTTAGTGAAATATTTGCTTCTTTGCATATTTTAAGAACTTTTTCCAAATTTTCAAGAGCCTCTTCAAAATAATTTCCATAAACTGTAAAATAATCCATATACACTTCCACACAATCATGTATTAGATCAGAGAAAATTCCTAGCACTGCTCTTTGGAATTTTACAGGTGCATTGTATAATCCAAAAGGAAGTACTTGGTAAGCATAGGTTCCCCATGGACAGGTGAATGTCATTTTGTCCTGGTCTTCAGGTAATACTTGAATTTTA
This sequence comes from Pinus albicaulis, assembly GCA_034641835.2. NCBI lineage: Eukaryota > Viridiplantae > Streptophyta > Pinopsida > Pinales > Pinaceae > Pinus > Pinus albicaulis. Next base: position 1,690,609,565 of record CM076575.1, on the reverse strand, counting down.
TTGTAACCACTAAAACTGTCCAAGAATGAGAAATATTTCTTCCCTGCTAATGTATCCAAAACTTGATCTATGAAAGGCAATGAGAAATGATCTTTTAGAGTAACCTTATTCAATTATTGATAATCAATGCATACCCTCCATTTACCATTATTTTTAGGGACAATTACCAAGGGAGAAACCCACTGGCTGCCTAAAATTGGATAAATGAAGTTTACATTCAACAATTTTAGTAATTCTTCTTTTACAATTTTCCTAAGATTTGGATTCATCATTCTTTGAAGTTGTCTGATAGGTCTAGAGTTTTCCTCAATATAGATATGATGTATGTAAGTCTTAGGATTAATTCCATTCATGTTAGTCTACTCCCATGCATATGCAAAAGAATGTTTTTGCAATGTTTTGATTAACTCTTCTTGTTGGAATTTCTCCAAGTTTTTGTTTATGTTTAAAAAATTTCCTGGAAATATTTCAACTATAGAGTTACCAAATTCTTCCATAGAATATAAAGACATTTTTCTGGATGACAAGTATTCAATATTACATTTTTCATGGAAATTATGATCATTTTCACATTGTGAAGATGTTTCAAAATTTTCTGTTGAATTTAAAATTTGACTTTCTTCACTAATATGAGAAATAGTAAAGAGAGGTTGTATACCATTGTCATCATCCATCCATTCTTCATTTTCTATTTCTATAATTTTTTTTGATAGAGGATATAGAGGGAATTTCTTCATTGAATTACCATAAAAAATAAACATATCACAAGATCTACAACTAATGAAAGAATTAGTTGTAGCTAACCAAGGTGTTCCTAATATCAATGGATTTCCCCCTAGGTTTTTCTTGGGAGTTAAGATCATAAATTCAACTGGATATTCCCAAGAGTATAAGGACACATAAATTTATTCTAATACGCCATCTGACTTGATTATTGATCTGTCTACTAACTGTAGTAATGTTGGTTTATACTGAAGGTTTGGAAGCCTAAGTTGTTCCATGGTTTTTTTATCATGATGTTTATGGCTGCTCCTAATTCAATCAATGTATTTGGACTCTCAATACCATTGATGTGTGTTTTTACAACTATACTTCCCGCATCCAAATATTTTTGTATGGCTATTTTTCCCATCATAATGTCTGCAATTTTTCCTACTAACTGAATCCTTTTTACTTTTTTTTTTTTTCCTCCTTATTTTTTTATACTCAATTCTCTTATTTTTTTAGCAAGGATAGGAATCTTCTTAATGGCTTGTAACAAAGGGATTTTGATATAGACATTTTTCAATTCATCTAGAAAATCATAATTAGGCAACATAATTTGTTTTTCTACCCCTCTATTGATTTGTAATCTTTCAGGGAAAGGAGGATTAGAAATAGATATTGAAGGTTTCTCTATGATAGGAGTTAAGTTTATTGGATTTTCTTATTTTTTGTTTTGAGAATTTTGATTCTGTTGAAGGGATGTCCCTTCTCCAGAATTTTTATTTTGTTGTAGAGAAATTTCTTCATCAAGATCATATTTTTCTTGAATAACAACAAAGGGCTTTTTCCTTTCTAATATCCTACCAGATCTAAGTTAGACATTGTTAAGATCTAGTGGAGTAATCATATAAGTTGGAAAATTTTGTCCTTCTATGTTATAGGCAGATTGAGCATTTTTATTATTCGAGTTTGGTAATGGCTGGGCAGGTAGTTGATTTTTCCTTTGTGGAAATGGTAATGAAAGTTATGGGTTATGATTTTGGAATTGAGGTTATTGATTATGTTGTGGAAAATGTTGGGGAGGACAGTTTGGATAGAACTATGGATATTGGTGATATTGAGAGTATCTTCCATAAGGATTTTGCATTCCTTGCATCCAAGGTTGAGGTTGGAACCAAGGTTGTTTCCATGGCATTGATGGATTCCAATTTTTTGGTTGGGGCTAAGTATACATTTGATTGTTAAAACCTTGTGTTTGTGGCCCTTTCCATGGTCTTCTAGAGACAAAACAAAGAGATTCTATTGGATGTGGAGCTACTTCTTCTTGGAAAACATACTTAAGACCTGGTATAGAGGGAAAAAAAATTCACGGTTTTATGCACAAATAACACAGGTCTCTATGAATTTTAAGTGAAGAGGACATTCTCTTAAGGCATTTTCCTTTCTACATTTAGGACATAAAATAGTTAAGGCATCAGTTTCAGCTTTCTGCTTGTTTTGTAATTTCAGGGTGTCTATTTGTTCACTATGACTCCCTAATATCTTTTTTAAATTCATCAATCATATTTCATATTCCTTCCCTACTTACTGTTCCAGTTGCAGATTTATTCACTCTAGAGAGAATAGGATCTCTTGAATTTTTCCTAGTTCTTTCTTTTCCTCTGGAAAGATGACTGCATAATTCAGAAATTTTAGGTAATGATAGTTGAGAGATGTCTCCCTTTCCCATCATGTTAATAATATCTATCCATTCATCTCTGATGGATTTCAACAAGAGATATTTTAAAGTATTTTGATCTAAGTTTTCCATTTTAACTCTTGTTATACTGTAATTGAATCTCTCAATTAAGTCTTCCAATTTTTCATCCTCCCTTTGCATCATTTTAAATACTTCATTCTTCCTATTAATAGGTGTGCAATAAACCATATACCTTTGTAAATTCACTTTTCATCTCATCCCATTTCCTAATAGATTTTGTTATCAAACCCATGAACCATTTTAAAGTTGCACCCTTGAGTGTTGCAAGAAATAGCTTCAAATTTTGAGAGTCTTGTAAGTATTCATATGATCTAAATAAAACCTCAAATTCAAATAAAAATGTTTCAATCTCTTCATTCCTTAATCCATGGAGATTGGGAAGGATGGAAGGTGAAATATTTTTCATTGTGGCATTTGTATCATCATCAACTATAGGAAATCCAACAAACTTATGGTCCTTCCTATTTTCTCTTCTTCTATTCTCTTCACCTCTTCCTCTACCTTGTCCTCCACGTCTTTTTCCTCCTCTTATTCTTAAGGATTCTCCATTCATAACTTCACCTTCTCCTTCTCCTTCTTCGTCCATTGTAGATTCCTCAGGGCAAATGTAGGGTTCTAATTGTAGAGTTATTTGTTCTTCCTCTAGTTCTTCTATCAATGGGATATTGAAGAAAGTTTCTTCTTCTTTCTCACTAGGGATTTCTAACTCTTGAGCTAGAATATGTTCTCCTATAGAGGTGAAAAAGGTTACTCCTTATGTTGGAGATCTAGGATCTTCCTCTTCTAAGACTGCCTCAATAAATGAAGTTGTAGAGTCTCCTGGTTGGATTTATGACCTGAAGACTTCAGGGAGTCTATGTCTTGTTGTGAAAAATGGAATATGAGTTTGATATGGTGGTGTGGCACTTCAAGGCCTTGGTGGAGTGAGTGGTATTGTTGGAATCAAACTTATACCTCTAACTATAAATCTACCCCTAGAGTGTCTTTCTCTACGCATATCATTTTTTTTAGATGTAAGAAATAAGGCTTCCTAATTACACTTCCCCAACAATGGCGCATAAATGTTTAGTCAAATTAATGTCTTAAATTGCTATCATAAATTATCGACCGATATTAGTAATCTAATGAAGTGTGGTGCACTATAAATGCTTAGATGTCCTTCTTTCTTACTTCATTGTGTAGTTTTATATATTGTTTTTGGGGTTTTTTATTTTATGCCTAATGTTAAAAGCTAAAATTGATCTAAGGAATGAAATCTGAGATTTTAAATGAAACCTTGAGTGCTAATAAATAACTGAATCTAAAAGAATTTTAATGATGAAGAACTCAATCTTAAGAAGGAACAAAAGGATTACTCTAAGAAAATAAATTGATTTACAAATTACTCTTAATAAAATGAATGAAATATAAAATCTAAAAGAAGGAAGAAAACGAAATGTTAATTAACTAATCTAATTTGCAAAAAAATAAATCAACCTTTGAGTGATTAAATATAAGCTATGTTAAAATATTCTATGCCGGCAAAACATCTATGGAAAACATCTAATTGAACTTATTTTGCATTTAAACAAAGCATTATTCTAAATTCCATTGAATTCTATTGATCTCTGAATTATGTTATATCTATCAACATAACAAAAATAAAACCATATTCTACCTTATCAATTGAGAAAATTAATTCCATGAAAACAAATCATCTGATCTAATTTTGAATCTATCTGAAATGATCAAAGTATAATTCTAATCCAACTCTATCCTAGTTTTAAATCTATCTAAGAATGATCAAAATATAACTCTGGTCTAACTCTGTTCTACATTCCATGGAACAAAATCATCAAATATATTACTATGAAATTGAACTGATTGTGCTAATTGAATTCAAACTTAACTAAGGCAAGCAAATAATGACAAAGTATCTATTGCGTAAAACAAAATTTCTAATCTAAATCCTATGGTAGTTGTGTAATCAAATGTAAGAGTCGATTTCAATTGGAAGTTGAAATCAACTATGTGCAAATGTAAACAATTAATTCAGAAAACATTTAGAAACTAATTGACATGGAATTAAACTGTGAAATGACGAGAATTTAAACTATGAATCGACAAGAATTTAAAACTATGAAATGAAAGGAAATTAAGCTACAATATAACGATAAATAAAACTATGAAATGACTTATAAAAACCTCCTTTCTGTGCAAGGGCCCTCTGCAATAGAACTAGTGTAAATATACTTAAGCTATCTACTCATCAATGGTCTGGAACTGGTCTTCTTCATTAACAAAACAGAGATTATAAACATATCACAGTATTATCATAAAATCGAACTTATTCCCAGTTTCTACAATCCAGTATTTATACAAGGTTTCAAATTAATTGTCTGATACAATTTCACCTATGGAAAGCAAAATAAAGTAAAGCCTGGAAGTCTAATCAGAAGAAAAGTCTTCATGGCTCTTTCTTGATTTGATATGTAAGAGCAAATCGAGAATCTTCATCCACTGATCTCGTTCCTTATCTTGACTGATCTTTGACTGTGAGTGTAGGCATAATCCTTCTCAAAATTGAATAGGTAAGTAGGATATGATCCATATATGGGCCATTTCAAATCTACCCATATGACTCGCTTCTTCATTTTCTTGTCGAAAGCTGTCAAACAATAACGATGGCTGCAGAAACAAAGCTAGCTGTAGAATTACACGAATTTTGTAGCTAATTACAAAAATTCATCTAAATAATAAGAAACATTTATAATATAAAATATATATCATATAAATTCCTTCTCAGATGTAAAATATGTCAATTATCACTGGTTAAGTTTATAGATTTTGCGAAAAGGAAGAAAAGATGCTGAAAAAAGATGTCAAAATAGGAACAATTTTGAGGTTCAACAGTAAGGCCAAAAGGCATGACCAAAAATTCATAATGACCCTCATGAGTTTGTAATGTTTTTTTTGTAATGTCTTCGGTCTTCATTCAAATTTGATGATATCCTGAACCAAGATCCAACTTGGTGAAATAAATTACTCCATGTAATTCATCCAATAATTCATCAACCACAGGAATGGGAAATTTATCTTTAATAGTGAGCTTATTTAGCTCCCTATAATCTAGACACATGTGCCATGATCCATCCTTCTTGTGCACCAATACTACTGGAGCAGAAAATTAACTTTGACTAGGTTGAATCATACCGACCTCTAGCATTTCTACAATCATACGTTAAATTTCGCTCTTTTGGACATAAGGATATCTGTAAGGCCTGATGTTTGGAGGAACACTTCTTGGAATCAAATTAATATCACGATAATGAACACGAATAGTTGGGAGTCCTTTGGGAGTTTCAAACACTTTGGAATTATTGTCCAAGACTTTTTGGAGATCTGGAGAAACAAATTATTTTGATGTTGGAACTTCTAGTGAGCATTATTGTGCAATGACGCCTCGTTGTTGTTTATTCAGAAGCTTTGTCATGAAATTAGAGATTATTATCTTTCTCAGCTTCCCTGAGACACCCCGTATTTCAACTTCCTTTTCTTTCGAAAAAAAATTGAGAAAAGTTCTTGAAAATTAAAAACTACCGTCCCTAACAATTGTAACCATTGTAGTCCTAGTACAACATCATCACCACCCATTGGAATGGAAAGAATTAGACTATTAAATACATATTCCCCCATGGTTATCTTGATATTACAACACTTTCTAGAGCAATTTATAGGTCCTCCATTTTCCACCATCACTTGACACTTTGGCATTGGGTATAGGAAGAAATTCAATTCCTTGGCTACCTTACAATGAATAAAATTATGGGTACTGCCTGAATCAATAACCACTATTACATTTTTATTCTTGGTATGTCCTTTTATCTTGAGAGTTTGAGTGGTAATTCCTGCCAATGCATCACAGGATATTGTTGGATTCATTTCTTCTTCCTTTAAGGTTGGCTCCTGCTGTATATCCTCTTCTTTTGAAGTTTCTTGTTCCTTTTCTTCCTCCTCTTCACAATCTATGTAAAAAATATCTTCTTAGCACACTTATGACCTTTAGTGTATTTCCTATCACAACTATAGCAAAGCCCTTTTTCTCTTTTTTCTTCCAATTTTTGTGGTGTCAACCTTGTAGGTTGTGGAAGTCTAAGAGTAGCAACACGTCCATCTTTATAGTTGTGAGTGGTAGGCTTCCTTGTCACCATATTTTTTCTTTCATTTTTTCTTGCAAACACGAATGCCTTCTCCAATGTATTAGGTTACCGAAGCAAACCTCATGTTGGATGTTATCCTTTAGTCCCTATAAAGACATCAATTCTATGTTCCTATGTGTTAGCAAGGAATAAGGTCTCTTGGGCAAGACCCAGGTTCAAGATAGAGGCCAACAAGGTTTTTTGCGGTAGTCTAGCACAATGCCAACATTTTCACCCTACTCTGAAGAGCAGAGAGTCTCACCCAAGGCATGTTGTGACCATACTAAGGTTAGGATCAGATCAGGTATCGATCAAGCATGACGTATAACATAAAACAGACAGAACTAAGTTCTTTGAATAAGTGTAAATACTTTGCAAATGACAATACTCATGAAAGTATTCAGAACAACAAGCAAAAATTTAAATTAACTCACACATTCAACTAAACCAAGAACACAGTACAGAACTCAGAACAGCAACCCCAAATCATAATGTATTGCATTAACAACAAGAGGTAGTTACAATGCTCCTCAGAGCAATCCTTGCAGAACTGATTAAAATAATATCACATATGACAGAACATAATGAACAGAGAGAGAGAGAACATAATGAACAGAACGAGCAGAACAAACAGAGCTCTCCTACGGCTCCTGTCCTCTGATCCAAAATGTGCGAACCTTCTTTCTATGCTAGCCACCTTCCTATTTGTTCCTTCGCCAATGCGACTATCAGTTCTCCCTTTCTTTCTGCTCCACTGTTTTTTGTATCTCCTTGATCACTCGGAGTTCCACTCGTGTTCTTTGTCGCTTCCTCTTGCCATCTATGCTTCCACAATAGTCGCGCCACCAATTCTTCGCAACCGTGACAGCTCTCCATCTACCATGGTTGCATTCGGACACATGTTATCCACAACTCAAAAGTCGTTCAATTTCAAAACAAGGGCCCCAACAGGCCCCGACCACATCCTATTGACTCGTCCAGAGTCAATTTTTTTATGCTGCCTCAGTCTCCATCGGTCTGCTTGCCTCCATGGCCAATCCTGTCTTTTCCTTTTCTTATCCTTGTCCAAACAAGGACCCCAACTCGCGGACCTTTGTTAGCGTTGATGCTTTGAGTACTCTGTAGCTAGCAATGGCTTGTTTCCATCCCTACATGAGCAGGGCCATCTCTATAGTGACTTGGTCGACCTCTTTTTCCCATGAGACAATCGGAAACTTACCAAATATGTTATTAACCTGAATGTTGGCATCAGCAACCATTTGCTACATTGCTTGGGTAGTAAGCTTCACAGGCTGCCTTAGCTCCCAGAGGGCTTGTTTGGTTGTTGTTGAATGTTCCTCAAATTGTTGTATCTTGATTCCAGCTCTTCCGCTTGAGTGTATAATTGGTCAAGTCCGTCGGGGTCTGAGGCTTCATGAATCTGCTTTGACACCTGCTATAGTTGTGTCGAAATTGGTTGTGATTTCAAAGTGAGCAAGGTTGAACACTCATGTAGACCCTTCAGTAGGTCATATGCTTCATTTTCCGTAGTACTCAAAGTTTCCTACATCCTGGCTACCTGGTTATGTCTTTCTATGATCTTCTCTGTGTAGATGACCATTGGGTCTAGTAGCGCGGGTATGGTTGCTAGTGCTGCTTTCAGTTCCTTGTTTTCTTAACTGAGGTTTGAACAGGCCACTCGGATGTGAATTTTGTCTGACTATGTCACTATCTGATATATCATCTAGTATCTAAGTGTTATGAGCCATTACTGTAGGCCAAAGATCACGGAAAACCTTTGTCACCGTATCTAGTTGGTCGTGTAAGTTTTCTTTCTCTATCTTCAGTTTTTCGCGCTCTTCAGTAAGCGTGATGATTTGTACCTGTTGCTGCTTGAATTTTTGTTGGAGTTATGTATGAAGCCCTTCAGCCTGTTGTGTTTCCCCTTGAATGAAATTGTACAACTGTGTCGTTCCCCAGGTCTGCATGCTTACAGCTCCGGAGATATCTTGATTTGGTTGTCTCTCTTGGAGCGGTTGACCACTCACAATGGATTTGGCTGAGTGCTCCTATAGTGATTGCGGTGGCATTGGTTGCGGCAACAGATTATTAGGGTTGCCCATGTTTATAGTGGGTTGCATCTATTGCAATATTAAATTAACTTGCTAAAACGGGTTCAGCTCGGTAGGTGAGGGTGTTGTATCTGCAGTAAAGGATCCCCCTCGACTTAAAAGTTCTTGGAAATTGACATGTTCAACCAAGGTTTGGTTAACCTCAGGTACAAATGTTGTACTGGAGTTAATTTTCGCCTCGTTGTCCCTGTTTGTTTTACTTTTTGCTTTGACTGGGTCAGATATGCTGGCTGATGTGGAGGGTGTGCGAGTTGGGTGGTCTTTAGAGGTGAATGAGGTGTGGGCCGATGAGTGGTGAGTGCAAGGTGGAGATACAAGGATATTTAGAAAAGAATAAGGGTTTATTAGAGGTAGCTCCTGAGTTACCTGGGGTTCTGTCACTGGCTCTTCCCTGATAGGGGCCCCCGTATCCATAAGTTTCATTTGATCTCCCCCCATGAGATCAACGACTTGGCTAGACACTATGGATTTTTCCTTCTTTTCCTTTGGTGTAGCGACAGGTGGCTTTGAGGCTTTACTCTTTTTGAAAAGAACCGTGGTTTCTGCTAGTGGTGAATTAAACAAATTAAGTGGTATGGTCGTGACTATGGGGACTGCGATGGAAGAGGAAGCAGAATTTGAGGCCTTAAATTCCGTAAACGTGGGAAATAATGAGGAATCGCATGTTAGAGTTTGAACTACCTAGTTAAAGCTTTGTACCTTTTTATTTAGCTCCTCGATGATTGGGGTCAGCTGTAGTCACGACATTCTGGCCATCGCTTCCTCTGATGTTTCTCCTAAAAATGGATCTGACAGCATGCCATCAAATGAATAGATGTAGACTTTGCTTCTGACCTCCATTTCTACCCTGACCACGAACATACTTCTGTGTGGAAAGTTTGTTCATCGATTTGAAACTTCAACGACTTCATCTTGAAGGTCGATTCTAGCACACAGGCTGGTTTGATGTAGGTGTTATCACCCTAGTAATTTCTAAATATTGTGGGCTTTTGATTTTTAGTTTAAGAAAACTAGGGGTAACCACAAACCTACTTTGGAAATTTAGGATCTAGCCTTCCTAAATTTCAGAGAGGGCTCTCTCTTTATGATTTAACTTTCTTTTGTTTGATGTTTTAGGCTAGTTATGATAGAAAAATTAGTTTTGGTTTTTAAATGTTTGGTGGAAAACAAGATTACTTAAAGATAACTTAAATAGGGATCTACTAGTCCATTGGGCTATGGAGTCAAAGTCCAGCAAGCATAACTCGAAGGCAAGGCCAAAAGGATGCTAATGTATTCAGGGCAAGGTAGATAAGCCTCAGAGATTTGGATATATTGTTTTGGCTTTCTTCGAGATAAAGGGCAATGAAGGATCCTTTGATCTAGAAAAAGAGGAAGGAGGCAGGGGTCAAACGGGACTAGGAGAAATTAAGAATTCCTAAATTCGGAAATTAGCAGAAAACATTTAAATGATTAAGTAGTTAAGACAGGGAGATTTTACACTAGTCCTGAAGTAATACTCCTAATTAATCATTAAGATTGAACAACATATATGAAATTGTATGTAACTCATAATGGAAACAATGACAAGATAGATGCACTTTACTATTCAAATTATTGCATGAATATTGAATTATGAAGTCCAATTGTCTATTTTTAGACTGCTACTTTGAAATCAACACATGTGAGCCTCCAACGTACCAGAAAAATGTCTATAATGTTCTTAGCAGTTTTATTCCACACTAAACACTTCATAGACTGAAGTATTTATACAAATTTTTATTACAAATATCCTAGATAGATCTAGGAATAACTCTAGGAAAATAAAAAATATCTTTACATATTAAGAGGGACAGTTGCTTAACAACTTTAGCAAGTTGTGCTCTTATCTAGAAAATATAAAACTAATCTTATCAAACAAAACTGTTTGTTGAATAGTTTTCCATGCTTGCTAGCATTTTGAAAAATATCTTCTGGAAGATAACTTCACTGATACTCTTTCCACTTATACTCTTTGACATTATACTTCATCCTGGAGGTTCTTTCACGTTGTTTATTTACCATGTTACTGTTGTAAAAGGGGAATTTATAGCAGTCAAAATCAGCTGATTGTTGCTTTTCTTTCTGATACACTTTGACTCTGCTCTTTCACCCTGATACTCTTTAACCTGATATTTTGACCTCTACCTGCTGTAAAAACAGACTTCTTAACAGTAAAAATTTCAAAATCACATAACTGTTTTATTTTTTTCCTTCTCAAACTAACTACTTCATCTGCACTCTCTATCACTATTTTGCTTCTCTGTAGCTACAATAAATCTGTAAACAGCTGCCACTATTCAATACTTGGTATCTTCATACCTTTCAACTTTCTATAGTTCTCATCTGCATCAGTGTATTTAGAAAAATTTGGCTTAATTACAAACAAATGTTTGATTTCATTCTGAAGGAAGAATAAATCTTCAATGTATTGGAGAACAACTTTCCCTATTGGAGATCCCTGTGGCAGTTACTTATTCACCTATTCTTTGGCATGGTCCCTTATCTTTTTATCATATTCCTTTTGATCCATCAATTTATCATTGAAGACATGGATGTCTGGAATACAAGCGTCTTAGCATAGTGTACTTTGCTAAAAACTTGGTGATGGAAAAATTCATGGCATCACATTTTTCTTTCAAGTTATTCATCAGAGTTTTCTTTGTCGGTACTTTCTTGATTTGCAATATAGTCTCTGTCATATCTTGTATCTTCAATTATTCTAGCTCTATCATGTTCTTACTATTTAAGAAAGTGATTAGCTTCAATGCCTATGCTGGTTTATCTGCTAATTATTCTGTTGTCCTTTGTATTTCACCTTGAGCTGCTAGAAGGAGGTCTCTTTGTTCATATATTATTTGAATTGATGGCCACTGAAGATGTATAGCCTCAATTATATTGGTCCATAGGTGATTTCTTATGTAAGAAACCTGTGTGGTGAAACTCAAATCCTTTTGAAGACTTTTGACTTGCTCTTCAAGTCTTTTGGATTTTTGTTCATAATTATTGGCATTAATCAATGCTGCTTTATTGGATACCTCCATATTCTGGATAATTTTCTTCAAACTTTTAATTTCATTATTTTTTAGAGACATTTCCTCCATTGCTTTGACTATTTGCCCTGCATCATTTGTTTGTTGTACCTATGATTTTGAGGATTCTGTGTTGGAGGTAGTAGTTGATTGCACTGACACTGCAGTTTCCAATGGCTCTTTGGGTGCTAACTTTTCTCCCAGTGTAGAAGGAATAGCAGCTGTAATGATAGGTATGACTGTAGGAATGGTGGAAGTATCAGTTTCCTTCAAAGTTTATTTTTCTTTCATCAATATATCCAATTCGCTTTCCATATCCTTGATTTGGGCAGTAAGCTTTATGATCAATTGCATCATATCATCTTTTTCCTTTTTTTCTTGAAGTATCTCCTTACTCTGTGGGTGCTCACTTTGAGGAAGTTTTAACTGTTTCCTTAAAGTAGCAACATCATCATTTTTCTTTTTGATCAATACTTCAGCAGCTTGTACATTTGATGGGTCAACTCCTATTTGTAAAATTAAATCTTCTAAGGCCTTGATCCTTAGATCTTTTGCATATAAGGAGCCTTTTTCAAGTTTCATCTGGTCTTACTGGTTGATAATAGTATTTTGCAAATTTGTTACACTCATGGCCTTTGTCACCACATTGGAATATAGCATCTCAGAGCTATGTCTGTGAAATTTTGTCTGATCCAATTCATGCACATTTTCAATATCTACTTCAAATTCCATATTTTTATAATCATCCACTATCTTAGGGGTTGAAGTAGTTGGTTGTAAATATGACATGATCATTTTGTTTGAAGAGTAATAAAATGTTGTCAGAATTCTGTCCTGATTTCCTGGCTTCTGCTTGAGAAATTGAGAAAAAATCTCACTTTTAATTTCCTCATTTCTTTGTTTATTCTGCTTATATCTATCCTTGATGTCCAAATCTTTTTCTTCTGCTATTTGAGAAGAATAAGTTTCCATATTCACATGTTTCTCAATCATTTGGGTCTCCTTTCCTTTGGATGCTACTTGTTCTCTTTCAATCCCTGTCAAACTTTCCTTAATTATTGTAGTGGCCTCATCATTACCAACCTCTGGTTCATCTTCAACCTCAATAAGTTTCTCTTTGCCTATGGAAGCAAATCTGAGCCTTTTGTTATAGATGAGTTTGAACTTAGTATCTGAAGTAGTTTCTGTTGTGTAAGCTCCCTCATCTCTGCTCCTTTTGTTTGAAGTCTCTAGCTGTTTACGAGTTACCACAACAAGTGTGGTATCCCTTTTTCCTATTGGTTGTGTATTTGCAGTTAAATCAACCAATGTATTTTCTTCCCATTCTGTCTGATTGGTAAAATTTTCAATATCAGGCTTTGGCTCATGTATAAAGGGAGGTAGCTTATTTTTAACCCTTATATTGTTTAAAAGACCTTGGGGGTCACAATTCCAAGGGAAACTCACTTGAAATTTCAGCTCTGATAATCTTTTTTCTATCTCTTTCTCAGCATCCCTATTATTCACTATGAAAGGACCAATTTGATTTTTTAGTTTGAACTGTGTCTTCTTTTTGGAAGCCATGGAATGGATAGCATCAACATTCAAAACATGTCTCAAATACTCCAAAGCAAAGACTCTGATAGTCAAAAACTTAGGTAATTTGTATGGAAGCAGATTGGTTCCAAAAGTTCTTAATTCAATGTGTTTCTCATATAAATACCAATCTCCCATTTTGCATTCTTCTGACAGTCGTAATATCCTTTTCATCTCTTCACTTACTCTAGGTTGTTCTAATTTATGTAGAAAATTTATTGCTGGCCTGATGAACAAATCTGTAAAATCTAAGTAGCTACATTCATTTCCTTCTTTTCTCAACAATGATTTCCAAAAGACAATTAATAGAGGTTGGCCCTCTACATTCATTTTCTGTAATGTTATTCTGAAGTGATATGCTTGTGCGAATAAGAACAAATGAAATAAATAGGAAGAATACCTAAATACCCCTTCAGTGGGTAACTTTGTCAATTGATAATGTATGGAATCAGCTATAAACCTGGCAAAGTCAAAGATTAGGAGACAAGGTAGACAAAAATCCAAGGATGGATTCATCAGTAAACTCATTAGTGAAATAGCCCAATATGAAGGATAACATAGAAATTACATGCCTAGAACCCTTTGGAAACTTGGAAGTGGAATAGGGAGGATTCAATTTTGGAATATCCACATGACTAGGCATGAAATTCTGAAAAATTATGGATCTTTTGGAGAAATCCAATCCAAAATATAACTACGTCAATGCTTCAATGGATAGGGGAACTACCCTAGGGTCAAACTGAAGTTGTAACATCTCATTAATAGACTCTGCAGTGATGGAAAATAAAATCTTTCTATCAGCATTCACAATTGATCTTTGGTTTGGAACATAGTATTTTTGGCACACTCTAACCAAGTCTTGACTAGGATGTGTTACTGGGACTACATATTTGTGTAAATTTGTATCCCAGAGAGGCATTTCTTCTTTGTCTAGGAACTTTTCATGACACCAATTATGAACTTCTAGTAAGTTGAATTCTGCCACTGGGTCTACAATTTTATAATCTACATCAACCAAGGGGATGACTTCTTCAGTAGATACTAGAGGTTGAAGAGGATTAACAGTCACAGTGGTCTTTGCAGTGATAGCAGGAGTAGATCTTAGGGCTTTTACTGCTTCAGACTTGGGAGGTTTGGATCCTCCAGATTTAACAGGCTTGGATCCTCCGGCTTTAGGTGTCATTTTCTTTTTTGTCATTTTTGGATAACTAAAGCAGGATTATACAGTTTTCTATAGTTAATTTGTTGAAACAGAAGGTAATTGAGTATTCTTTGTAGGAAAAGATGATAGCAATGGGCAATTCAGTGCTCAATTTAGGAATTTGGGACAAGGGCAACAAGTTTGAGACAGAATACGCATGTTTTCTGAATGACTAGGGCTTCAAAAAAGGGATGTTGAGGTTTTCTGTAGGTTTTAAAACCTTTTTAAACCGTGGAATTGATCTTTCAAGGGTCTCTGACTGAGAATTTGACTTAACACTGAAGCTTTCTACAAATGGCAATTTCTGGGAAAAAATTACGAGGGTTTGCCCTCTTTTTTCACTGTTTTGGACACACTAGAATGGGAAATTTTACTCTTTATATATTAATTGGTTCGATTAGCAGTTCAAATTGTGAAATTGCAGGTGAAATTTTGATAAAATACCTGATTTGCAGGTATTTTGAGAGCTGAAAAGGGTTTCTGCAATTTTGTTGTAAGTTGAAGTTGAGCTCTCGTTTTGTCGTTGGATCCGAGCAGGTGATTACCAGTCTTGAATCCACGGTGAATAATGCTTTAAATGGGAATTCAAGGCTCAAAACGCAGTAGGAAGATTTGATAATAGCAGGAATATGTATAATCAGTTGGGTGCGACAGAATACACATAAAACGTATAACAAAGGTTTTTAATATTTATTATAAATCTTTGAAAATTGTAATAAATGCGAGTCAAATCTCGAGCGGGAGTGGTTTTTCTTTTTGCGAATGTGGAAAACCATCAATGGGTTTCGCGCTGCGTTTGGGAAGTAAGTGGTATTGGGAAAAATGAACACGATCGTATCATATTTGGACATGTCACAAAACGTGGTAACGAGAAAACTACCCATTTCACGCTCGTTTAGGCATTGAGTGATCGATTGGTTTTTGGACACGAAAATGATCGTCCACCATTGGATCTAACAAGATAAATCGAACGATCAGGATGAGTTTTAAAGTTGCGGTCGAAAGTTGTGGGACCAGGCAGCTTTATGCACTAGGAAATGAAATAAAACCTTTATATCATATGGATTTATATCCAAAGTCTTATATCAAAGGGTAATGCTTATAAGCGGGGTATATAGTTCTAAAGGGTAAAAATGAACGGTGATATATATATATATATATATATATATATATATATATATATATATATATATATATCCGAGATTTATATAAATGAGCAGTAAGGCGGAGGCGGGGTAATATAGGTTTTAACCTTGGTCAAGCTTATGTATAGCATAAGGCTATTACTTATCAGGGAGAAAACAAGGGAAAGGTTAACCATTTGAAGGATCAAAATCTTAGTTGCATATTGGTAAAACCTTAGGTTAAAAGTTAGGATAAACATGGAATGGGGAATATATTTTTTTTGGACTTTTCAACACATAGGATATGTATGAAAGCGTTTTTCTTATTATTTTATTATATAGTTTTTAGACCATGGAGGGGTCTATAACCATAGGGGGCAGGAATATTTGTATATATTTAGTTTTATGCCAAAGGAGGTGTAATTTTTTTCTTTTATTTAAACATGTGGATAATTAACTTTGGCAAAAAAGCTTATAATATTGGGTTTTTGGGGATATTTAAATAAAAGGAATTATATTAATAGGATAAGGTTTGTTTATATGGATTTAATAGATAATTTAGATGTTAATATGACCAAGGACAATGAAAAACACCAAAATATATTTATATGACTAAGTAAAGTGATAATGTAAATAGCAAAGCTTTATCATTTATAACTTGACCACTTTGACCTAGAATATAATAGTTTTGGAGGGTTTTTATGTTTTTATGAATGAAGGAGATTAATCAAAAGGGGATTTTCTTTTTCATTAAGTAAAAGGTCTTTACTTATGAAGGTGTAATGGATGAATGTAGGGTAAATGATGACAATTAGGGATTATTATAGGAATTCAACACTTTTAACTTAACAATCATTGAGCCTTGGGTTCGATCCCAACATAAGTCAGAGAAATGCTCTAAGCCTCTTTGACTAAGAGTCTACAATGTAGAATAACTATAGGGGATGGGAAATTGGTTATTTTTTCCCGGTCATGAATATTACAATGATTTTCCCACCTTTTTCTACCTACCCAACTTTAATTTAACATTTTTTCTTCCATTTTCAAGGTGCTTTTGAACTAGCAACCTTGAACATTTTATTCTTTTGAAAGCAATAAAAACTATCTAACTCTACCTTATTTCTAAGATTAAACTGATGAGCTCCTCTTTATTCTCTACCTATCTATTAATTAGTCATGATTAAACTGTCTGACTAATCTTTATTCACTATTCTATAAAAAATAAAAATTGAAGCATGACAAGTCAAGATTAAGCAGTTCAACTCATCATGGATTATGGCATTTATTGACACTCTGCCATAATCATCAGTAACAAAGTAAAAAGTAGTGGCATTTGGACTTGTACACTATCATGTTTTATTTCTTTTTTCTTTGGGGTATATTATTTTTTCTAAGTCCTTTGATTTTTCTTTTAGGACTTTACCCTCTTTTTGATTTTCTATTTTTTTTTTTAACAAAATATGGGAAAAAAACTTGCAGAAAGCAAACTATGTAGAAATTTTTACAAGACAATCATAAGTCAATTCCAAATTATTAATTCTATACTTATAGGACCTTAACAGCGACTTCACATGGGGATGAAATTTCCTGGTGAGATGTCAAGAACTCTAAGATCAATAGCCTTCCACTTTGACCACAATGATCCTATAACTATCTTCTGAGTTTTGCAACAACTCATACTTATGAAATTTTAATTTTCAAATCCTAGGGCCTTTACTCCGGGCTTCAACTTTGTAAAGAAAACAACCAATCCAATCTATAAACTGCAATGATTATTTACAATTATGTAAAAAGAAATTAGGACTAACTATTAGTTAACTCGAAAGAATAGTAGTGTTTGAGCATTCTACCATTCACTGGTCCTTTTGGAATGTCTATTCCATCCAAATTTCTGATGAAAAATGCATTGTTACCTCTGTACCCATAAATGACATAAGGACCTTTCCATAGAAAGTCAAACTTTCCATGGTTTCCTTTTTCTTCTCTCCTGGAATCCCATTTTAACACTTTATCTCCTATGGAAAAGTCATCTTCTTTACTTCTTTTATCGAAAATTTTCTTGATTTTCTCTTGAATGACTTGATATTTTTCATAGACTTCTTCCCTAGTCTGTTGTAGAAGGATAGTTTGATTTATCCTTATATGTATATCATTGATTTCTACTTGTGATTCTTGGATAATTTTCATGACTAGAACACCTAAAGATGATGGGAAAACTTCATCCATCCCATATACAATCTGGTAAGGAGATGTTCCAATTGACTTCTTGGTAGTAAGTCTATCTGCCCATGAGGCATACACACACTTTTTATTCCAGGTTTTCTTATTTTCGTCAAGTAGATTTTTGATGATACTCACAAGGCTTTTATTTGAAGATTCAGCTATGCCATTTCCCTGAGGGTAATAAGCAGTAGAGTGGCCTAGGGTAATATGGTACTTGTGACAAAAGGCAATCATTTTCTGTGGGCATCCAAATGTAAATAAAATGTTGTTTTCTAGGAAAGATATAATGACTGAGTCAGTGGCTTGTCTGGTAGGAATGGCTTCAATCCACTTGGTGAAATAATCTGTGGCAGTCAATATCCACATGTGTTGGCCAAAGGATGGAGGGTGAATTTCTCCAATGAAGTCTAAACCCCATTGTTGAAAAGGCATCTCAGTAGAAATAGGCTTCAAAGGTAAAGGTAACAACTTCCTTTTTCCTTCAAAAATCTGACATTTGTGACATGAAGTAACGAATTTTTTCACATCATCAAATAAGGTAGGCCAGTAGAAACCAGCTCTAAGAATCTTATCTGTTGTAATTTTCCAGTATAGGTGTCCTCCACAATCACCTGCATGAAATGCTCCAAGGATTTTGTCAGTTTCTAATTTTAGTAAACAGTTCAGTAATATTCCACTTTGTTCTTTCCAATAAAGCACATTATTTAGAATACAATATCTCATTGCTTTAAGTTTGATGAATCTAGCTTTTGTTCTAGTTAATCCAGGAGGAGCTTGTAAATTTTTAAGTACAAAGATAATATTTGAGTACCATGGTGAGTCTAGAAAGGCTTCACTGATCAATGGAGTCGTCATCTCTTCCTGGTAATCAATCTGGGCAATAAAATTTATATCCAAAGCATTACAATTGGATTTAGCCATCAGTCTGGCTAAACCTTTTCCTTTTATGAGCTTGGTTGGTTTAATCTCTATGTCATATTCAAGGATAGTGGCAATCCACTTTCCTCTTCCTCCATCTGGCCCATCCCATGTTAAAATATATTTGACTATAGAATTAGGGACATAGGCAATAATGTGGGAGTAAAGAATGTACACTCTGAAATATTTTATGGCTTTAACCAAAGCTAAAGCTTGTTTTTCCATTATGTTATATCTCAAAGGTGCATCTCTAAGGGTTTTACTGAAAAATGCTATAGGCTATTCAAAACCTTGGTCATTTTTCTGTAGTAGAACTGTAGCTATGGTATGTTCTGAGGAAAATGAAAAGATTATAAAATCTTTCTTGAAGTCTACACTAATTAGGACTGGAGTTTTTGTTAAAGCAAGTTTAATGGATTCAAATGATTGTTTTGCTTCAACTGTCCATTTTAAAACAGAGTCATTTTTTAACATTTTATTCAATTCTTTGATGACTTCTGCTAGATTAGAAATAAATCTTCTTAAAAAGTTAATTTTACCTAAAAATTCTTGTAACTCTTTGATGTTCCTAGGTGGGTTAATGTTCAGTATGGCTTCTATCCTTGCTAGATCTATCCTAATACCTTCCTTTGAAAATTATGTGTCCAAGTAATTTTCCTTCCTCTAGTCCAAAAAGGGTTTTCTTAGGATTTAATGATATACCAAATTTTCTACACTTACTTAATGAAAACTTGTCTCAGATGATCCAAATGATTATTATTTGTTTTAGAAAAAACAGTAATATCATCTAAATAAATAACCAATAATTAATGTATCTCTTTAGCAAAGGCTATATCCATAGCCGTCTCGAAGGAAGCTCTAGTATTCATCAAAGAAAAAGGCATTTTCACATACATGAAACTGCCCCATGGAGTGGTAAAAGTTGTTTTGGGTTGGTCTTCCTTTTGGACAAGTATCTAGTTATATCCTGAAAAATAATCTAATAAAGATATCCTAGAAGAACCAACTACCTTTTGTAAAATATGGTCCATTTTGGGTAAAGTGTAATTGTCCTTTAAAGACACCTTATTAAGATTCCTGAAATCTACACATAATATGATTTCACCAGTTTTCTTTCTTGTATGTACTAAGTTAGAAACCCAATCAGAATATCTGATTGGTGCAATTATTTGGGCATCATACATGCATTTAACTTCTTTTTCAATCAAAGGTAATAGGACAGGATTAATCCTCCTCAATTTTTGTCTAAATGGTTTATGATCATCTTTTATAGGAATCTTGTGTTGAATTATGTTTGTGTCATAGAATTTTAAATATTCATAACTCCATGCAAAAACATCTTGGTATTCCTTTAAAAGTTCAATGTATTTTTCATTTTCTTGAGGGGGTAAAGATTTTAAAAATTTGAACATTTTTAGTTTTTTTTGGGTCTCAATGTTACATTATTCAATGTCAAAATTGACTGGTTCCATTTTAGGCTTTTTGGGCACATCATTGGAATCAAACAAGTCCTCCAAAGGAGTTAAACCCTTAGGTCAAAAATTGTCTTTTAAATCTAACATCTCAATTTCATCTTCAATTATTTCCTCTGTATCTACTTTCTATAAGTTATCTATGTCAGATTGAGTAAATAAAGTGGGTTTGGTAAGTTTATGTGCATCTATGTTCTTTATTTCACAATTGACATCTAAATCTATGTTACATTCTGAATCTAAATTACCATCTGTGTCTATCTTACAATTTTGAAATTCATCCTCATTATTCAAAAAATGATAAATCTGTTCATCTTCAAAGAAAATTTGCCAGTATTCGACATTGTCTGGGACAATGGGTCTATATTTAACTTTAGTAGTATATCTATGTGTTGGTTGAAAAGGTAAATTACATGTGCTAGCAAAAGTTGCTAGGCAATGTGTTTGCAAAATTTGATTTCGAGGAATAATAGCAAACTTACATTTTAGTAAATAATCACATAAATCAATTGTTTCATCTCTATATCTGGCTAATCTAGGATTATGAATAGAATAATCTCCATTTACTTGTTTAATGATTAATTCCGAATCTCCCATAATTAAAATTCTCTTACCTCCTAAATTTCTGATGATTTGGAGGCCTAAGATAAGTGCCTCATACTCTGCCATGTTGTTGGTGCATTTGAAATTGAGTCTAATGGCATGTCCTTCCGAATGACTAGTTTCAATGTTTGTGATCTACACTCCAGCTCTTGCTCCTGACTTGTTTACTTCACCATCAAAGTATAAGTGCCAAAGGGCTTCATGAAAAATATTATGATTGTTTGGTTTAGGCTTTATGTCAATTAATTTAGTTTGGATTTCATTATTATCAGAGTTACACAAAATGAAAGAATCAATATCATTTGGTGTTGAGTAAATTGGGTAATTTATTGATCTCTCATCACTACTAACCATGTATCTCATTAGAGTTTCTCTGTAAATTTTCTTAGGTTTTCCAAACACTGTTATGGTGGCATAGCTCATGTCTAATTGTAGAGATCCATGCAACTTAGCTCCCATGAGCGAGAAAGAAGCATACCATATTTTGGTGGGATATCAGCTACTACAATATCCATAACCATGCTTTTACCAGGATACTGAACCAAATTAACACATAAGTCTTTTATCAATCCAATGCACTTAACCTTGCTTGAATCAAAAGAAAATAAATCTTTATATGGCCTTGTTATTTATAAATTCAGAGTTTCCATGATAGCTTTTGGCATTAAATTGTGGGAAGCTCCTGAATATAACATTGCATTATGTAAAATCTGATCGTGAATAGTAAGACTAATATAGAAGGAAGGAACTGATCCATCTAAATGCTTACCATTTACATCAGGGCCAAAAATTAATTTAGGCTGATCATCATTTAAATTAATAGAATCTTCACCATCATTCATATTCAAAGTTTTAGTAATTGTTGATTTATATAAGTCATTTTTTACCAATTCTATTAAAGGAATTGGAATTTTCAACTTAGCTATTTCAGATTGAATATTAAATGATGATCGAGACTTACTAATCTGAATTAGTTCATCTTTTGTGACAGTTATCTGAGTGGGTTTTTCAGGCATTTCAGCAGATGTACTTTTATCTTGAGTTGTTCTTTTGTTTTTCTATCTGAGTTTCTTGAATTTTGTTGTATTTAGTTTTCTTTTTAGGGACAGATTCAGGTGTAGCAGAATTTTTTTCAGATTTTGAACCTTTAGCAGAAGCTTTGGTATTAATAGTTTTGGGATTTGCTGATTTAGAATCAGTAGGATTCTTCTTTGGATTAGGAATTGCTGATTTTACTGAACTAGGGGCTTTGGTAGTATTGGCCTTTTGGGCATTATTGGAGGATTGGGCCACTTCTTCAGTGATGTCAACAATTTTGGGACTTGGTGATTTTTTGGGACTGGGAGGATTGGAATTTTGCTTGTTTTCCCTAGGGAGAATTTGCAAAATCTTTGTTTTTGGTGCTTCTACATTAGTTTGATTTTGAGAAGTGTTTTTTGTAGAAGTTTCATTGTTTTTTCTGTTTCTAAGGTTATACTAACTGTGAATTTCATTAATAGTGAAGTCATAACCTTGTTTAAAATCAAAGGATTCACTAGATTCTACTTTGAGTTGTTGAAGCTAAAAAAGTTCTCGATCCTCCTGAGTGAGGAAAATAGTGTTTTCTTCATCTATCCCCATTACTATATTGATGTCATCCTCATCTTCATCATTATTTTGAGAACTTTCAGCATAGTTCTCTTGGAATGGGGGCCTAATGTTTTGATCTGGAGCAACTTTTTTAGCTTTTCCAGGGTTATTGTTTTTTTTGAAGTTGGGATTTCTGATTTGAGGTTGGTTATCCCATTGTGGTTTTCTCTCAATATTTTCTAATCTATCAACCACCTTTTATAAAGTTTTAGCAAGGAAATCTAGTTTGGCATATGAGTTTGATGTTTCTTCTTTGATTATGACTCTCCTTTCATTCCTAAGTCTGGCTTTTTTGGCTAGAATATTAATTTCTACACCAACAACATCTAATTGCATCTGTTCTAATGTTTCAGCGTTCCTTTCTCTTATTTGGTAAGCCATATCCGGATCAAGTCCATCAGGAAAATTAGGAAGTACATAATAGGGTGTAGGTTTAAGATCAACATGAATGGCAT